>MU182052.1:441950-472515 GCA_016904865.1 Pissodes strobi
AAAATTGTGCCAAAAGCACTTTTCTTTTCTGCATAGTATCCTGAAAAGTACTACTTTCATAATAGAAAATCGTGCGAAAAAGTGCAGTTTTCAGCACGATCGTAGGAAAAAAAGCTTTTGGGAAATTTTCTTTATCACATTTAGTACCGGGTATCATTTTATACAATCGAGCCTTTGTCTTCTAAGCTTGTCCATTATCTTTAAGATGTAATTTTCTCAAAATTAGCAGGTATCCATCATGCGGCATTACATCTCAAAAAAAGGGCGTTGCATTCAAGCTATCTTGGTCCAATAATTTTTGATGTCGGACTTCTTTTCGTGGACATAACAACGTAATTGTTAGAAAAACAAAACATTTTCATTTATACAGTGCTTTCCAGTTGCTGCTGCGCATGATAGATTAGTGCTTTCAATTATCAGATTGACAATTTTATCGTCAAACAAAGTCAAGAAGTAATCTATCTCACTTGCTTGATTTAGCAACTTCTCATCTTTTCCCCACTGTTTCTATTATCAAATTCAAATACACTATAGGTACAAATATTGTGGATTTCCATTTTATTGTACCTTCAAACCTTACATTGAACTGTAAGTTCATTTATTGTTTTTAATATTCGGGCTCGTTCATATCTTTATTCTTGATACGGTTTTCAGGTTCAATTTCATCTTCCAAAAGTTTTTCGTCCAAACCTTGCAACATTACATCACTCTCACTCTCAGAATCCATTTTATATTCGCTACCACTTTACTGAATTGGGTCTTCGTCTGTTAAGTACAAATTTTCTGCGTCTGGATAATGCTTCTAATTTCATTATCCGAAAGACCGCAAAATTGTTCACTAATTTTTGTGGGTTTTTAGACCTCTCTGTGGACCTATAAAGCTCCGCGTGCTCTTCGTCCGACATTTTGGCGTAAAGTGGTGCTAAAAAGATTATACTCCGGCAGAGATAACCAAAGAGACGAGCAACTGAATGTTACCTGTCATCTGAGACAGAGAAAGCTGACATGTTTTCTGTGTCTGTCTCCAAGGAAAGTAAATACAGATGGCGCGGGAGACGGACGCTGCCGTTTGACCGCCAAATTCAAATTAACCATCTCTTCTTTCTCCTTATTTCTTCAAAATTTTGAGGTTCAGGTACATAACTACCAGTATATAATTCACAATGTATTTATTTGGCTTTGTTATATTTGTTTTATAGACAATACGAATCAAAATCACTAAAAGAAACAACATCGCAAAACTGAACGGGAAAACAGACTATAAATCCTCGTTCCGATTTATCAAATTTAATATAAACATAAAAATGATTATTATTATTAGGTATTGAATAAATAAAAATTATTCTAAAGCAATAAGTCGAGATTATTTTAAGGAGAAATGCAGTCTACTGATGTCCCATTTTCAACAAAGCTATTAGTCATCATACCTCTCTAGATTTGCAGGAAATTGTGCATTTCGGAGACTTCCTGCTCTCTACCACCACAAACAATGCAAGTACTATTAGGATTATTGATTTTTGGGAATAGAACATAGGGCGAATGGCAAGGACTCTTAAAATTTAGACGCTTAGAACATCATTTAAAAAAAAATACATATTACAAAGTGGCTGTTACAGAAATGCTAAACCAAACGATTTACCAAGGTCATCTGAGTCACCACCTGGTGCAGCGCTGTCAAGTTTAAAGTTTCTGATTCATGGATAATGTCTGTTTTTTAATAAGGCGTGAGACAAAAAGGACATCAAAGTTTATGTACAGAAACCGTAGTCAATGATGGCAACCACGGAGAAAGCGATGACTGCTCCACCTACAAATGCTTGCCTTGATGAGTGACAAGGAGACAAGTATAAGAAGTTACAAGAACCAAAAAGAGGTAGTAAACTAGCAAAAATCACTCTGAAACGATTTTACAAATTTGCAGAACGGATTTTATTAAGAGTGATATGAATGAGTAATATATTCTAATCTACAAGCGTTGATTTTGTGATATAGGTCCCTACTTTCCTCTGTTAGGATATCACTTGGAATATAGAACCTGCTTTCAACAAAAGATGTAATAATACCAAGTATCATTTAAAGCGACCGATTAATATTTAGTTAGGGATTTCTATTTCTGGCAGCCTGTAAAACTAAAAATAAATATTTTCAAAAAATTATGAAAACATTATCAGTTTGCTAATTATTGCTGCTATGAAATAAGTATTATTTTACTAAATACTAATGAATTAAATTTAAAATGACAGTGGAAGTAACAAATTGCACTTTCTAGATTGAGCCCCTTAAGAGAGAGTGTTAACGCCTGTTTAACTGCATAGGATACGCAGCTAAATATATCACATTATGCTTGGCGCAAAATGGACTCTCTCTGTAAAAATTACATGATCTGGTGATCAAAGGATAATAGTAAATGTTGTGGACAGTGTGGAAAAGTAACAAGCGAGCAGCTACATTTAAAAGCACATAAACAAAATGCCTACTCTATTGAAATAAGTTGTTTGGAACAGTTTATAAGCAAGAATACGTTTATTACTGTATTTTCGCCGAATTCTTGTTCGTATACAAAATCATATATCATTTTTGCAAAATGAAATATGGGCATTTAGGCAATATAATATGATCCTAAAGAGCTTCTTAAGTGAATATGTGTTAAAATTTTATGAAACAAAAACTGTGTAAAATCTACTGTGCTGAGAATAACGATTTTTAACTTAATAAGAATTAACCGTGTCAGTATGACTGTGTTTCATGCGCGCAATGTATTTACATTGATTATAATAAAACCTGGTTTTTAAAACAGCACCCTAGTAATAATTTATAAAATCGTATACACACGAGCTTTTATCGCCGAGCTAGATATAGAAAAAGTAAATGCGATTTAAAAAAAAGTATCACACAAAGCCATAGATGAAATTGCTAGTTTTCATGATATGCTTATTTTAATTTAGAGGGAAAAATATAAATAAGGGTCAGGCTAGTAGTCACGATTTAAACATGTCTTAAAAATTATGCGAGCACAAGGAGAAAGGAACACGCTTCAAGCACATATATTTTTATTATTTAAATTCGTTTAAGATTAAGTGATATTTCTAAAATAATATTTACACATTAGATAACATAACAATACATTAATTCAATCAAAAATGATATATCTAACTATGTAAATTTAAAGTAATTCCGTTTTGAATCTAGGATCATTGAATACCTAACATGACAAGCTCATTTGAGATAATACGGCATTTTCAATTTGGTGTAAGCTTCAGCAAATTTTAAAACATTGGTATTGTCTTAAACAGTCACTTCTGCGGTAAGTGTCTCATCTCGTGTAATTTTGTTATGAAGCCATTTTTCAACTTTTTTAAAATACTAAAAGTAACTGGCGCACAACTAAAACTATGGGGAAGAACTTTTTTCACCTTTGAGTACCTCTATATTTTGCTGGTGGTTGATGTGAATTTGGATTTCAGGACTGCTAAGCTTTTTCTAAAGAGCCACAAAACTAGACCAAATCTCATTTTAAGTAGTAACTGGACATGGTCAAACCATACCAAAGACAGTTGAGACACTATCAAAATTGAAAAGATAAGTTACCAAGGGCTGTAAAAGATGTTAGGCTACGCAAAATATCTCCTATGGATAGCTCGAAAATTTATAGGATTTTAAATCTACTACTACTAAAAGTTGAAAGAATTCAAGACGTGAACCAGTCCTAAGTGTTGATGAAGAAGTAAGTCTGATTGCTCATTGGAGTTACAATTGCATCCCTAACGGAATTCAAGTTACCAAAAATTTTATAGAAACATCTATAGAAGTCCAGATTCAGCGTTCTCAAAATAATTCCAATTTATCAACTCGTTTCATCCTTGTGCCTTTATCGACAAAGGTAAATAAAAGGCGCTGGGACACATTTACATGAATTTGAACCAATAGCTTAGGTACAAAGCAATAAAAAACATATTAGGGTTCTCCCACAGGTATCTTAAAAAGTGTCAATTTGAATTTTATTACCTTTCTTGCTGTTATGGGAGAATTGTGGGTTAGTAAATTTCCCTAAAAAGATTATTGTGCAAATAAATACCTTATACCTACGCTTGGCTCCCAAAAGCAGATTAAACAAGCTGCTCTTTAGCAGCATTCTATGTAGGTAAGGAAGCCACGGGTAATATAATATTTTATTCGCTATGTAGTTGGAAAGCAATTATTGTAAATATAATTTTCGGTTAGTTCCTATATATTTTTTTACTGGCAAAGTGTTCAAAGTAATCATAATTTTATTGGTATGGAAGCCATTAATATTTTATTTGCTATACCTTTGGAAACTAATTGCTAATATAATTTTAGGTTAGTTTCAATATTATATTTACTGAAAAACTGTTAAAAATAATCGTATGGCAGGTATCACGTCCGAAAGCAATACCCGGAAACCATTAAAAGATGTATCAGTTTCCTAAGAGGTGAAGTTAAAAAGTTTCGTATTATTCTCTGACAGGTTTTTAAAAAGCTTTTTTGATTTGCCAGACGTGATAAGGTTAAATAAACGTATCGTATCCGTTTTGAAAGCTAGCTTAAAAACGATTTCCGAAGGTGAAATGAATATATTTGCTTTCTGAAATTGAATAAGTACACGAGTCGAATGAATAGCTTCTGCAACAGAATTTAATTTAATTGAAATGTGAGGAGAATGCCATGCTTTATTACGAAAAACAGCGAAACTAAAAACTAAGAATATGTTTAAAATTACTCTATAAGTTCGTTCGTATATGACGATGCAACTTCTTATAATATTTTTTAGAATATAGTTTTATCCACACTGCCGAAACAGAATGTTTGCACTCCACGCGCGTTTCGCTAATCATGTTATAATCATCAGGAGATTAACACGACTAAACTTAAAATCTACCTAGCTCTATTTTATACAAACTGTTTGCTTAATCAAGGGAACCAAATTGTTAATTGTTATTATACGATTGTTTTCAAAAGCATGCTCGGTAATACTTGATTTTTCTGTTCTATCATGCTTTATAAATGAGCTATGTGTGCTTTGAATCTCGTTTGTTTGGATCTTCTACTAGAAATAATGTAGAAATTAGCTCCAAACACGATTTATTACGATTAAATATAAGCTTCTCCTCCGAGATATCAAATCACACTGTGCTTTATCCAACAAATGTATCGTTAACCGTTGACAAATTCTTAATCTTATAATATTCAGAGGCGAGGTGCTGGCTGACATGTTGTTCTAAGTCAGCGTCGTATCGGGAGAGCCAGTGGTGGAGAATCACATGAGCTAACATGGCCTTCCTGACAATGGAGCGTCGTCGCACCTTCCTTCTTACAAAGATTGGTACTGTGAAAATAAAACAAAAGCAAAACAACAGACAGAATAAACAAATTGCCGTCAAATGTCAAATAGTCATGTAATTCTACGCAGTGTACAGCTTGACTTTAAATGTATTGTAATATTGAGGTTAGGTAGAGACCCCACAGCCTAAATGCTTTTAAGTGATATTTGCTTACACACAAATTTGGGCACCATATTGTTCAAAATTGTACTTTTATTTTAGCCTGAACATAATTTCAGAGATCTTATTTAGGCCAAATATTGTCTTTGGGGATCTGTAACTAAATTTTATTTCAATGATATTGTTTACCAAGTCCAACGCTGTAAATCATGACCTTTGTCTAAACTTACAAAAAAGTTGTAAATTTGGGGACCTTTGCCTGAACTTAATCAGGGATCTTATTTGCATAGCCCAAACTTGTAAATTTGGAGACCTTTTAATATAGCCTGACATAGTAGGCAACTGCAAACATAGCCTAGTGTACCAGGGACCTTAAAAATAAAATTAAGAGAAAAATTAAAACAAAGTATGCCTATCAAGCAGGGACCTTTAAGCACAGCCTGCCATAACAGGGACCTTCAAACATAGCGTGGTATACCAGGGACCTTCAAGCAAAACCTGTCAGAGCAGGAACCTTTAAGGAGAGCCTGTCATTGCAGGGACCTTTAAGCACGGCCTGTCATAACAGGGACCCTCAAATATAGCCTGGTAAACCAGGGACCTTTAAGAAAATCCTGTAATAACAGGGATTTTTAAGCATAGCCTGGTGAACCAAGGAAGTTTAAGCATAGCCTGTCATAACAGGGACCTTATATAAAGCCTGAATCTACATTTAGGGAACTTGAGTACATACCATTTGATTTTCCGGCCAAGTGTTCAATTGCTCATGCACGGCTATAGTAGTTCTGCCATGACTACCTGCTCGTCGTAACTCATATCGTTAAATGGACAAACAATGCAGTACTTCAAATGGACCTTAAAATTTTTTCAATTTTCCTCCATAAGCCAATTGACTGTTTTCTAGAACCCACAGTATACGGCACTGCTTTAAGTCTCTTCCTATTGAAATTATTTGTCCCTTGTTCAGTGATTATCTTCAAGCGTTTATTTACTCTGCTGGATCAAATCAAATCAAATCAAATCAAATCAAATCAAAGCATTTATTTCTTCAATTGAAAAGTACACAAAGTCACGATAATAGAAGAAAAGGTCAAAAAATAAAATGTAAGAAACAGATACTAAAATAGTCAGCAATACATCATATAATATAAGTACAGTACACCAAAATAGTCAGACAAAACATCATAAAACACAAGTATACAGCTAACAATTAACAAAATTCCTCCACACTATAACAATTTTTCTCTACCAAGTATTTTTTTAGTCTTGTTTTAAAAATATTAATATTAACAGCATCCACAATATTTTCATTTAATTTATTAAAAAATTTACAGCCCGTAAAGTAAATATATTTTTGAAATTCTGCGGATCGGTGATTTATAGGTAATAGAAGTTCTTTCGACCTAGTGTTGTAACTATGTTCCGCCCTAACACTTCGGAAAGCTGACCTATTCTGATACACAAAGCAACATACCTGATAAATATATAGACCTGCTACTGTTAGAATTTTTAAGCTTTTAAAAGCGCCCCTGCATGATTCACGATACCTTAGGCCGGCGATAATGCGTACCGCATACTTCTGCATTATAAAGATTCTACCAACACCTGCACTCATACCCCAGTTTAATATCCCGTATCTAATTCTCGAGTGGATGTTGGCATAATACAAAGTTAAAAGCACATCACTACTACAGTGCATGGATAAAAAGTTCAGTGCATAGCAAGAACTACGCAATTTATTGCAGAGTTGTTCTGTATGCGACAGCCACCTCAAATTATGGTCAAAAACTACCCCCAATAGGTTAGTATCACTAGCCAAAGTCGGTTGCAAATACGAACCATTAAATAGTTCCAGGTTAATATTCTGTCTAAATGAAAAATATACGGTCGTCGTTTTCTTTTTGTTTAGATTGAGTTCATTCTTATGCGACCAGAGCAAAACTTTCTCATAAACATCCTCTGCAGCTTCTTTTAGGCGCACAGGATTCTCTCCAATAATTAAAATATTTGTATCGTCGGCATACGAAATAACGTGAGTATTTTGGGCACCTTTGTTAATAAAGTGAATGAGGTCATTAGCAAAAACCAGAAAAAAGAAGGGTCCCAGAATTGACCCTTGTGGGACACCCCTTACAATCATTTTATAGCTACTCGTTGCATCATTCACTTTAACCATTTGTCTTCTGTTCATTAAATATGATTTAATAAGATTTAAAGGTCTACCCCTCACTCCATACCTAGAAAGCTTAGACAACAGAATTTCGTGATTGACAACATCAAACGCCCGAGAAAAGTCCACGAACAAGCCTAGTACTAATAACTTTTTGTCGAGAGACTCAACAATAATACGCTGGAACTCACAGAGTGCAGTTTCAGTACTCTTAGCCGCAGTAAAACCATGTTGTGAGGAAGAGAGTAGTTTATTTTTGGAGAAATATGACACAAGCTGATCTTTAATGGCTAGCTCAAAAATTTTCGAAATACTGCTCAGAAGGCTTATTCCGCGATAATTCTCAAAGTTATTATGATTACCCTTTTTAAATAGAGGAATTACCATTGCAGTCTTAAGCTTATCAGGGAAATACCCAGTCTCAATAGAAAGATTTATCAAATATGCCAGCAAGTGCGCAATATACTCTTTACAACGTTTTAAAATATTATTGCAGATGCCGTCGTGACCATGTGCATTCGAATTCTTAAGCCTACATATTATATTGAAAACGTCCTGACTACAAACAGGCGATAAAAATAAAGTTTTATCAAAAGAAGGTACATTCTCATTAAGAAACTTAAAATCAGTGGGTTTTTTATCATCCAACAATGTAAAATGTGAATTAAATGCATCAGCTAATTCATCATCAGAAACTCTATTACCATCAATCGTAATTTCAATGTCATGGTTTACATTTGTTTTTTGTATATTATTAATACATTGCCACATGGCTTTAGATTTATTCTCTGAATTCAAAATTTTAAGATCATTTTTACTGCGAATAAATTTCTTTAATTTTTCTCTGTATATTATATTCAACTGTTTACCAAGTGAGAGATATTGTTTATCATACTTAGCTAAATCATTAAACATAGTTATTCTTTGTTTAAGCCTTGTTAACTCAGGATTTAATGTAATTTTCTTTGTACGTTTGTTTAATAAGTAGTGTTTTTTTAGAGGGAAAGACAAATCAAAATAATGAAAAAGAATTTCCGCAAAGACACTAAAAGCATCATTGGGGGAAGGCACTTGGAATACCTCCCTAAAATCCTCCATTTTTAAAAAATTTATAAAAGTTAGCATATTATCGCTACCAAAATTTCTCCGGAAACAGTACTTTCTTTCGAGTTTCTCGACCTTAGAGTCAGAGTCAATGCACAAAAATTGACAATAGTGGTCAGATACATTAAAATTCAAAACATCACAATAACTATTACATATTATATTCGTCAGGAAATTATCTATACAGGTTGCTGACGTAGCACTCACCCTAGTTGGAACCTTAACGTTATAAACTAGGTTATATGTACCCATAAGGTCAAACAGGAGCTTTAGATTTAAAGCGTCAGACAAAAAATTAACATTAAAGTCACCTCCTATAATGAAGCAATAATTGGGACGACTAAGATGATTTAACATACTGTTAAAAAGTTCCAAAAAACAATTAAAGTTACCCAGAGGTGGTCTGTATATGGTTATTAAAAACTGTTTCAAATGATCTATTCTTACACAGCAACATTCAAGAATACCTTCGGCACAGAACTGGGAAATTTCACAAGAATAAACAGGTTTACAAAAGCTGTCGTTCTTAAAAATAGCTACGCCACCGTGAGTTGAAATCTTTCTAGAATAGGACGCCACTAACAAATAATGTCTAAATACTACCTGATTCAATTGTTCCTCATTCAGCCAATGTTCACTAATCAAGAGGAAATCACACTGAGCCCTTTCAAGTTCCACGTCCAGAATTAAAACTTTATTAGAGAGGCATTGAACATTCTGGTGACAAAAAATGATTGGGTGTTTAAATTCCCTCGGAGGCTCGAAAAAACTCCTTGCTTATTATGTGTCTATTATGATCATTAACTAAAAGTTCTACATCTATGTTTTTTGCACTTTTTGCAGAGTGCAAAAAGCCCGATTCACCATCGACGCCACTCTGCATACCATGCACATGTACTAGATGAGCTTTATGGGACACCTCGTTATCTATTCTAACCTTTATCAAACTACTATGATCTATATATAAATTTTTAAAAAAAAAATTACAATAATGTCGAAATACACATCTCTTTACAAAAGCCGTGATAAAAGGGCCTGTATTCTCAATATTCTCACCACACAAACAGGAATTTATGTCGACATACTGGACATGATCAAAATTTTGAGCAGCAGAATATAAGCTATTGTTAAACTCGAACATTATTTCATTTAAAACATTCCTGTTTCTGCAGTAAGCAACTCCAAACAATGATACATTAGTGCCAGAGAGATTATCCAGAGCTGCATTAAGGACATCCAAACATAAGTTTGTACCTCTGAGGCAGTTGTTGGTTCCGGCCAAAATCAAGACTCTATCGTCAGGTCCAAAATCAGAGCAAATTTGATAAATATCCCTAACAATGTCATCAAAAAGAGCATTAGGTTTATAAAAGCTGCTAATAAAATAGTTCTGCCTATCACCGTTCAAAATATTGTCCAATATTGGCACGCATTGTGCTGCCGTATTATCACCAACAAGAAGAATTTTGGGTATATATATTTTCTGAGAAATAGACAACCGAGTAGGCAACTCTGTGGATTTGTTCTCTTCCTCCTTAGGTGCTAAACCAGAGTTCACAATACTGCCCGCGACTCCCGAACCACGGATATCAACATTGTGACCTTTCCTAGACCGCTTATTTTTATGCTTTGTATGTCCTATCTCAAAAAATTTTAGACGACTTTGCAAAAGTTTTATGGAATTCATCATCTTAAAAAACAACTTACCGGAGCGTGGACGTTTTAATACTTTAGATTTAGACGTTCTAGTGCTCTTGTCTAGTTTTAGGGGAGCCGAATTTTTATTTGCACTAGGCTGTATCTCTCTGTTGGGGACATCATGCCCTAAAGAAAATCCTTTTAGTTTAAGTTTAAGCTCTACTGTTTCCTGCTGATAATAATTATTATCAGCTTCCAATACATTGATTGTAGTACTCATTTTCTCAATTAAGTCCCTAAGTTCATTTACTTCCTTTTGAAGTTGATCAGATTTTCCAGCGTGGGTTGCAATAGCCGTCTCCAGTTCACGCTTTTTATTGAGAACCTCGTTAAGTTCAACACCAATATTTAACAATTCCCTGCGTTTATTGTTCAATTCTTCTACCATTCCATTCTCCATCTCCAGCACATCCTCCTCAAATTCCTGGGTTTTACGTCGTTGTCTTTTATATAGTGTTTCCTTGGTTTTCATTTCAGTCTTCAGTTTCATGTTTTCGTCCTGAAGGGTCGTAATTAAAAAATCCTTTTCCTCGAAATGAAGTTCAAGTTGCCGCGTCTTAGCCCCAAGTTGTTCTCTTAAATCATGGTTAAGTATTTGGAGTTCTTCTAGATCTTGAAGTAGCTGTATGCTTTGCTGATCAGTTTTCATCATCCCTTGCTTGCATTCTTCAGTACAATAAATTTTGTTCCCAGCTAGCTTAGTGTGTGATTTAAAGTCTCTCTCTAGACAACTGGGATGGAAAACATTCAAACACAAAGTACAAACGTAGTTTCCATAAGTTTTATTTGCACAACATTTAAATTTAAATTTCGAATCCATATTGTTGTTGTTGTGCCAAATATTTAGAGTCCGGCACTGTGTTTATTTAAAATTAATAAACACCACCAGATGGTCAATTCCTTATCTTATCAAAAATAGCAAGAAAGAAACCTCACAAAAAAGAGGCAACAAATAGAACCATTCAGCACGTTCTGATAAAAAACAGTTTATTCAAACCCAGCCAATTAAACAAATTGTGGAATTTAGTGAATTGCTTGTAAGTCATAACACTACAAACAATAACTTATATGAAGTCTGAAACGCCATTCTTTAACACACACAACCATACCAAACACTTAAATTAATATAAACTCTATACCACAAAAAAACAAACTTCAACCAGCAATAAGTATTTATCTGACATTACAGTGAACACACACACGGCGGATCACCTCTGCATGGACGATTATGAAATGGAATGTCAGTTAACAGCTGATTATTGTTTATTTTCACCAAATATTAAAATCCATGGGTCCTACTAATTTGATTTATTGACAGTAACTTTAAAATCACTTTCGATGTCTGGAAGTATGCCAATAAATAATATGCGAATTTTACGTGTTCCACTTGCTGTAAGTTCTCAAGACCTTCCTCAATAGTTTTCTCAGACACAGCACATCGTCGATATAAACAAATGATATTATGTCTTTCAGCGAACCACGCGCTTTATTCATCCCAGTGTGACATCCGATTATATTCGTAATGTCCGTTTGGTGAACTTCAATCTGATGAAATATCGATTTCAATACACAACTTTGGCAAAAGCGTCAATTTAAACCTAAATTGGCGGTAACAAATATTTACACACATTCATGTATCAGCATTTATTTTCTGCTCCAGACAATTGGGCTAACGTAAGCAGATTCACTATTCACAAATTATTAAACCTCGAAGTTGTTCTTTTATAATTTGCTTAATAACGAGGTTTACAGTCAAACGGCTGTGAATCACGAAGCGTTATCTTTAATATTTCGTTTATGTAAGTGGCAGTTTTTGTACGTGTTTCGTTATTGTTTTCACGGCATTGCTCGTCCAGTCCTGACTAATCCAAATCATTTTCATCGAATGTACTTATTGGCAAAATGCAAAAAATATTTAGTGGATTGTATACAATATCGACATTGTTTGTTTTGATACTCCATGTTTACGATAACAAACATTTGCCAAAGCACTTTTGACAATGAGTGCAACGTCGTCCATCAATACTCCTCCTATCAGTAAAAAGGTATTGTCCAGATTCGGATACGTGATCAGACAATTTTAAGGCCAGTTTAGGGATTACACAAGTAGAAGTTATTCAAGTAGGGTAATTGGAGGAGAGATGAACTACATTTTATAAATGTTTTTTTTATGTTTTATTTGACGCCTTATATTTTTGAGAAAAGTAACATCATTCATTGGTAGTTTCTCAGCACATTATTGTTGGGAAAGATAAAAAACATGGGCTTAAAAATGTAAAATAAAATATTATGAAATCCTCTGCTCTGGACGACCTCTCCTCCATAGTGAAGGTGAGATGGTCCTGTATGAACACCTCGTCAATTGGTTTTCGACATATGAGGCAAATGTTTGGATGTTTTTTGCAAGTCTTGACCGCAAAGAATGCACCTAATCTAGTCTTCCCTACTTGTTGTTTGTCTGTAGTCCTCCTGGAAGCCTACACTTTTATTTTCGTAATCCTCGTCGTTACTGACATCATCCCAATCATTTAGAATGATACTATAAATGAAGGGTGGTGTAAGACGACGACCATGATGACTTTCTCTTTTTGGCATCACCAGTCGCTCTCTTCTTTTCTTTCTTTTCCTGCTTTTTCGACTTCTTTGTGAGGTTTTCTCGTTAATTTTGTTGTATAATTTTAGATGCGTTGAGTTCGCGATGTTATTCAATGCTTGCACTAGAACTTTAAATTGTAGCGACATTTCCTGAAATTTTCGTGCTTGAGGGAGTAGTCGGAATTACAGGTGAAATGACATCTAGGAGTTTTCCTGAGGTTACTGTTTCATCACCATCTTGATCATCTTGATTTGATGCACTTGGCAGCTTTGTAGGGGTTGTCTTGATTCTGTGCACTGTGGTAGGTATTTCAGGTCAAATTTTTCCGTCTTCCAGGGAATGCGTACTCGGGAATTACATCCGCATTGAGGGGTGCGATTCTTGTTGCACATAATGTTGCAGGTGCATTCTGAACAGTCCCTGACTTGTTCCAAGCTTCACCAAGAAGAGTCCCGAATTTGAGCCTGGTTATTTTGCGAGTAGGATTTGACTTCACATACCGATTGCACACTTTGTAGAAATAGAACTTTAAGGCCTTGGAAAATGATCGATCCAGTGGTTGTAAGAAGTGCGTGGTATGCGAAGGTAAACACAACAGAATTATTTCGTTTTATTCAGCGAACTCCAACATATCCAAGTTCATTGCATGTGAAGAATGACCGTCTAAAATGAGCAGCACTTCCAGGCACCTTTCGGCGACAAAAATGTGTCCTTAACCAGTCAAAGTAAAACTAAGCGTTTATATAGGCTGATTTTTCGGACATTTTAACGACAGACTCGGGTGGCATACCATCCATCCATTCTTCTTTTCAGTTCTTACCATTGAAGATGACGTATGGCGGCAGGAAAACTCCTTCGGCATTGCAGCAACACAACATGCTAATCGTTTCGCTCTTTTCAGCAGAACTCAAAACTGGGACGCTTTGAACCTTTTTCCGCCAGTACTACACAATCCCTGGTATTTGACCGCAAGGCGCTCTCGTCTGCATTGTAAATGTGTTCTGGCTTGTAATATAGATCGTTTTCTGATAAAATTTGATCCAGTAGTTTGAAGTAGTGCGAGACAGTTACTTTAGACAATTCTATAGTACGTGCTACAGATACGTTCTCGGCTTTACGAACTCGTATCGCAGAACGCCTTCTGGGAAAAGACTGCAGCCACTTGAAACCAGCTATTTCTACAAAAATAGATAAAATCAATATGGTATTAGATACTTATGCACAAATTCTGTTAAACTTGCGAGGAACTTTAACTTTTTCTGCACGGGAGTAGGCCATTTGGCGACTAGGAGCAAAACCACTTCGTTGTAATTTTATTATGTGACTGGATAATTTTCTTTCAGCATACTCCCTCAGTGAATAGTCGGGTCCAAGGCTGCCAGCTTTATCTTTATTCTGGGTCGGAAGTATCCGCAGCAATGTTGTTCTAGGAATGTGAAAATGCCCAGCTGTTCCACTTACTGACATTTCCTGAGCCTGGACAACCGCAATAGCGTTTGCAAGGTCGTCTTTGCTCTACATGCCTATTTGCTGCGCATTTAGTTTTCGTGCGGAAATCGTCGGCATATCTAAAAATAGTAAATGTCCCATTTTAAATTTGGTCCGACTCTCCTCCAAATAATTAGACCAACTCTCCTTCCAGAAGAGTAGAGACGGACCACCTCGCAAAAATTTAGTTATATTGAGGTTAGGTATATAAATTCGCATAGAATATACTTTGTCATAACTGTATGCAGCATAATAAAAACTCACCCGTATGGTCACAATAAAAGCACTATCTTTGTCACACGAAATTATCGAGCTTAGCGAAATCTATAATATTTTATAAAGACGAATGCGTTATGCTCTAAGACAACGTCTGCAGCGCACGGTCGTTCTGACGATTTAAAAATAGCAGCGATACTAGGCATGGACCATCTCTCCCCCGGTTTCATCTCTCGTCCAATTACCCTAACACATTAATTGAAGAACAGCAGATTCTGCGTTAGAAATACAAGCTTGCAGCTATCTCTATAACGAATCGTAAAAAATCAAATTCGCTTTTCCTGAGCGATGAAGACACTTAAGATACCATGGGAAAGTGTTGTAATTAAGATGTTTGTGTATTCCAGTTTTTGCTTTGTAGTTGAGCTGCAAAAATGCGTAAAAACTGTCTTGTCAAAATTTTCCATTCAATTATTTAACGCGCACCAATCCTTTAATTTGTCACGCATGCTTTCAGTAATTTTATTGTGTTTCTTACCTATATAATATAAATTGTATAACACTAAGAAAAAAATATTTTACCAGATTTGATCTTGCAACTTGCAGTTGGCTTATAGCCAGGCTACTAGCGATGCATGGATTGAAACGCTAAATTTATAGGGGTTTTATGGATTAAGAAACTTGGCTATTGAAAATATATTGGCCTTTTAATTTAATTTCATAGATTGTGGAAAATTATTTATTCTTCATAGATTCATTTGGAGTCGTTCTTGACGATTAAAAAATATCGTTTTCATCGAATTAATTTTAATGCTCCTAATCCTAACATATGATGAATCTTCAGAAATCTTTGTCTCTACACTACGAGAACAAAACCCCGTACAGAGATGTGACCTTTCAAGTTTCCCTAGATTCATAACTTTTTCCTAGATATAAATCCGGTGTCATTTTACAGATATTTGAAATACCAGACATTTTTTACCTCTAATATTTTAATATGGAAGTCTAATAAAACTAATCATAAAAAGAAAATATTTAAAACCAAAAGATATATTTTGGTGTCCGAGTTTCATGCTTCATTATATTATATTATATTTCTTACATAATGTACATGTAAAAAGTTTCACTAATACTGCCCCCCTTTAACAAAATCGATCTCAGTTCGAAAAGCTGATAATATATTTTCGTTTTAGCTTTATTTCCTGCTGAAATGCTTTTAGAAGTATAGAGCCCGGTCATCATAATTATCCTTATCGGATTCAAATACAGACATTTCCAATTAAGATCGAGGACACAAAATCGTAAGCTCACCATTTCAGTTTCAGGCTCACTGTATTATTTTTAGTTTAAATTAATATGGAAACTTCATGATTTTATAGCCTTTTACAAGCTCAGTTTCCAAAACAACCAAAGTAAATATCCAAACCTGTACCGGCCAGAAAACGAGTGTATGCTTAATTACTAATTAAAGTTAAATTGCATCTGACATCCTACTATTGTGTGATGCAAATTTCCCCTTATCTATTATTTAACTTGGGTGTTTAACTTTTCTAGAAGAAAGAGGTTTAAACGTGTACAAAGAGATGAAAATAACTATGAAAACAAACTTACAACATGTCATTTTGGGACAATTGACCTTACCTTATTCTGTAATTGCTATTTCATAGTGAAAGTTACTACTGGCCTACTTACTACTACTACTTACTGGCCATATATCACTATATTATTTTGGTTTTGGTTGATTTTCTATAATGTAATATTCATTTAATGATATGCTTTATGTCTCGCATTTCAGAAGTGTTTTCAACTAACATCTTGATTTGACGTTTTGATTTGTGCCTGTCATAGAAAGTGCATTTTGGCAACAATTACGATCGACCGACTTTAGTGATGTCTTCGATCTAGGCTCTATAACCTCTTGTGTTGGATTAATCAATAGTAAAGATTACAGGTACAATATAAAGCATGCTTATCGGTGTTGTAGTGCAGCTTAGTGGGGTGATAGAATAGGAAAATCAAAAAGATAGGTGGCGAACTGAATTTTTAGTAGCCCTGTCGAATGTGTCAGCCGCGAGCTGGGCAGAGTCTTGAGACGTAATCATTAAGTAGAGGAGCCAATTGGGAAGCACGTTTTTAGTGAAATAATAAGGAAATCATTACGTATCTATTCTTCTTATGGCAAAAGCATTTATTTAAATAAAGTAGGATTTGTCAGTTCAAGATCTTAGGAGATTGTTTCAAATAAGGACGCGAAAATATTATAGAGAGCGTCAAGTGGAGCTTGCGCGTATCCTTATTTCCATCATTTCCATCAAAATTCAGCCATTGTGACTGCCAGTGTTGGTGTCGCGTTAGAACGATTTGGGAAATACTATTTTGGGGGATCATCTACCAGATCCGTTTTGAGTCTTAGGTCGGACCTGGTTATTACTTTTAGTGTATTATTTATTTGTTGCCTGGATTCATTCCGTAACTGGGATTTTTCCGTAACTTCGTCATGTGAGTTGCCTTTTGACTTTTTATACGTCGCCATGTTGCATCTCGACGTTGGTGCCAATTTTTTCTAACGTTCATTGCAGAGGATCTGTCTCTCATCTTTTGAGATAGTTTAGCTGATTTTATCGTTCGAAGATTTAAAAAAAACCTTCACAGGTAAATATTGATTTTTTTGTTATTTTTTTCCTTGCATGTAAATGCCCTTTGCCTTAGATAGCAAAAGCGTTGAATTTGTTGATGTTTTAGAGGTTTGCTTTTGTATGCAAAGTCCTTCTTTCCTTGACCTATGGAGTTCCTTGTGTTTGTTCGACGTGTAGGCGTGAAATAGTCTTTCTAGCCGGAGTCTTGTGTTTGATCGTGTAGACGTTTGGACAACATCTAAACCTTTATTTTTCCTTAACAGATTTAATTGTTTACTAACTAAGATAAATTTCGGCATTTCAGACTATTTTTTTTTAATTTACCTTCTTTATTTAACACATTAATGCTAATTTGATTCTTCATTAGCTTAAGGCGATTATAAAGTTTTTTCATAATCAAAATTGACTATTTCATTAACGTTTAGATTATATTTACTATCTCAGATTTCACGGGTGGTCTTTCTTTTAACGTATTGTAAACACAGTATTATTAGTTGGTATAATATCCTAGTGGACTCTGAAGTGTGAACGGAACATGATCATGTTTTGGTGTTTTAGTAACCGATTGTTTAGTTTTTATTTTCACTTGCTTAACCTGTTTTATAACAGGTAATTATTAGTAATTATCGATTGCCTATTTGATTTGTTGCCGAACTGGTAATTTATTTAACGTACCGCAATAGATAAATGTTTTAGTTTTATTTGGTTGGTTTCCCTGGTAATTAGCATAACAGATAAGTATGCAATTTCATTTGAGTTTACAGTTTTCAATGACTATTATGCTCAAGTATTGCCTCTAATAAAATAAATAATTTCTAGTATAACTTTCAGGAAAAATGTTCACTAATCACTTCTTTTAACATTTTCTTTTTATTTTTAATCAACTTGAAGTCAAAACTTTAATAAGTTGCAGTAAAACAAACTATTCCTTCACTTTTTTGTAATAAACCGATTGAACAGAGTTCAGATATCTAGTTGTTTCGTTTATTAACTTTTGTTCCAACATGGAAGTAATACTTTACTATAATTGATTTGAATTAATTGGGCTCATTTGAACTATTTTTTGTTTTTAATTGATTTAACTTCTGATTTATCCGTAACCAAAACGAATACCAAATTACAACTTACGGATTTTCTGACCGCTGTCTTCAAGCTGGTGGCGCCTATAAATAAATTTAACCCCCTCCTATTCTCCGGCACTTGAGCTTTGGAGACAACTTGTTCTATTCAATTTTCTTAACCTAATTTTATTAATTCTCAGTTTTTTCTAATCTGAGGTGCAGATAAATAAATAAAATTAAAAGCTGATAAAGGCTGGAGCAAACCATTTATAAAATGTAAAATACACAGCGGTGACTCAGGATTTCCCGAAGAACGAGGTAAAACTACGGAAATTTGGTAGTACAGCTTGATATATTAGTTTTCTTACTTAAATTTACGTCGATGGACGACTATATGTGCAAAGATCGTTAAATTGAAAAAAATATATGTTAGTAGGTTTATTTAAGTTGGGGTTTGTGACATTCGATAAAATGGAGTACAACACAGTTTTATCCACAATACCGAAACAGAATTTCTTGCACTCGACACACTTTTCGCTAACCCTGTTAGCATCATCAAGAAATGATTAAAACTCAACTTATAATCAAACCCGGTTTTATACTAACTGTGCTTAATAAAGTGAAATCAAAAAGAAACAATTCTGAGATCCTACTAGTCACACCCGATCAACCAATAAAATGAACTATAAGGGATAGGCCCTCTATCTCTTTAAAATATTCTTAGAATTAATAATTTTCATACTTTTGTATACGTATTATAATCTACTATCACATATACTGTGAACTACTAAAATACTTGAACTACTAATTAAATACCACCGTGTCCTAAGTTTGGACTTGAAAAATATGATGTAAACAATCAAGACATATAAACACCGCGAGCGGTCAGACGCAAGCGATTATAAACCTGAAATGTGCAACGATCATCAAATTTAATTATATAAATACTCAAGCCAACCCAGGGCCGTAGCTATAGGCGTTCTCCATAGGGGGGTTAGGTTAGGTAGGAAGAAAACTTGTAGCGAATTAAGTTAAAAAGGCCCGCAGAGCCGCCGGAGGCAAACATTTTTCGGAGCCATGAGGGGAGTTCAAACCTCCTAAACCCCCCTTTATCTACGGCCCTGAGCGAGCCATCAATTCAGCAGACTTTATTTCTCACCCAAACCAGTTCCTTGCAAGCACATATGCGAATAAGGTCCTAACCTGTAAAAATACTTCCTACCTAAACCCGAGTTTTGCAGCACACGTGTGTGTGAACTGCGTTTCTCCACCTAAACTAGTAAAGTTGAAGCTGCAATAATTTAGTCAAAGTTCTAAGAAAGATAATTTCAAGGTAGAATCTGTCAAAAAATTAGAGTGCAGTGTAAACTCTGACTGGAATTAAGTCATAGCTAATCATAAATAAAACACATCACAACTCTTAAAAAAACTGTATTATAAAACAGTGACCAAAGACCTATATTCGAAGCATACCTCAACCGAAAAGACATGCGCATCTTAATAACCAGATACAGTATAAATTTATCAAGTCTTTAACCAATAGACATTGTTGTTGTTTTTAACTGAAGTAGCCTCTTTATAATGTCTTCTCAACTGACTTAGATCTATCCCGAATCTGAGCTACATATTCTGCACGCCATCCAAAGTGTGGCATCACGCCACAGTGGTCGTGGCAATATTATTAATTAAATTTAAGTTTTTAGCTATTATTATATGATTAGTTTCAAAAACATGCTCGGTAACACTTAATTTTCCTGTTCTACCATATTTTAAATGAGCTACGAGTTCTTTGAATCTCGTTGGTATGGATTTTCTAGGTTGCCCAACATATTTCTAGTTACAGTCAATGCATCCAATTTTATAAATTATACTTTTTCCAATGTTTGAATTTTGTTATAAGGTCCACCTAATGATTTCTTAACGTTGAACTGAGTTTGGTAGACTAATTTTATACCTATGTTTTTAAGGACTTTTTAAAATCCTCTAGTATACTGAGCATTATATGCTATCCAGATATATTTTGTATTTTCATCCTGATTAACGAAAGAAGTGGAATCAAGAATGGTTTTTCTAAGCACATGCCTATTAATTAGTCTATCTATTAAGTTAATATTAAAACTAATAACTTTCACTATATTCTTAGTTTTCACCTTTTCATCATTTTTATTTGAAGATATTTGTCAATAGGTCTGCAAAGAGACTCATATTTTGATTAAAACGTCTTAAATATCCCTAGATTATAAGTAATTTTCCCCATTTATCTGAAAAGGTCCAAATCACACCGCACACTTTACATGCGATTTTGGCCCCCTGTCAGATCGGCTAAGTATTTGATATTTTATAGTTCAAGTTATCCTTAACAAAAATTCTTATACGCTCAATTTAAGTTATAGGGTAGTTTCGGTGCTAAATTGCGCTCAAAGTTTGAATTTCTTTTAAAAAATACATAATTTTTGCATAGTAAACGACGATTAGTTGCCTTTTGAGTTCGAAACGATGTAAGGTTTTCAGTTTTTTTTTATATTTAAATTAAAGTTTTTTATTCATTTCGTTGGAGTTATGTTTTAGTTAACCAGTTATAATAATTGTGGTAAGTAATGCACTCGAATCTGAGCTACATAACCCGCACGCATATTTGTAAACAGGAGACGCGTCCGGCATAAGACGCGAGCCGAAGTAGAGTAGTATACAGCAGACGAGTGAGGCAAAATCGCTTGGTAAACGGCAGACGTGTCAGATGCAAAAATATTTGCGGAATCAAGAGCTGTATATAGATGGATTTTTGCCTGACAGACGTTTCAGGCTTTCTTTACTTAATTTTTAATAAGATTTTTTGTGTTATTTTGAATTTCTTGCGATAATTTAAAATACGTATTGGTGTACTTACCAAAATCTGGTGGGGAGTTGGTTATACTGGTAAAAATAGGAGTTTTCTTGTTTTCTAAACATAAACTTCCTAGTCTTTGTACATATTGGACAAAAAATGCAAGTTCTAAATGGCACATATAAATATGTATTTGTTAAAGTAGGTAGTATACAAATAAGTAGAACAGGGTTTTGAGTTTGAAACAAAAGATACCTATTTTTTTAGGACAAAATACTTTGGAAAATAGACAACTACCCATAGGACAATATTATAACAGTCCATAATTAAAAACAAAAACATCATGATTAAGGATTAAAAGTCTCTAGGTAGAAGACATTTTTGAGCAATTCATATACAGGGTTGCTCAAAAGTTCGGAAAATAAAACACTAAAAAACAACAATGTTTCGACCATCTTTTGGATTGGGCAACACTATAAAATTAATATTAACCCTTTCCATGCTATTGCAAGAATAATTTTTTTTCCTAAATTTGTTAGCGCCCACGGCAACATTTTTATTAACACATTGTTGTAATGAATGGGGCACTTTTTGTTTTGTTTTTTAATTCGATGGCAATCTTTCTGCTTTTGGCTTTCTGTTGCCACATGAAACCGCCGAACATATAATGAAATTTTTCGGCGTCTCACCGATGTTGGCTGCACAGGAATGTTTTGCCCTTTCTGCGACATTTATTTACAGAGTTACTTCCTCGTGCAATCCCCTTATACTTGGATGCCGTATGAAACCCAGACAGAAGGGATGTTTGGAAATAGGCATATTTTTTAAGTTCCCCAAGTACCTATGCTTCCACAGCTGGAAGGAAATTATCGGGGTCTTCTTCAAACTTCTTTAAAACAAGTTGCCAATGCTCCGTCCACTTTTCTTTCACAAGTTCGGTCGAAGAAATATTGCTAGTCTAAACATTTTTTTTTATAATTTATGCAGGAATATTCCTGTACTCGTTCCTCGGATTCCATTAACTCCGGCGGCTCTGGAATGTTTTCCTTCTCGCAGCTTCCAGGTTTACTGTCTTCATCGTCGGCTTTTTAAAGAGGAGGAAAAACTCCTTTATTTGGTCGTTTCCCTGTTGCGACTTCATAAAGATGAAGTTTGGCTTCAAAGGAGAGAATGTTCATGAGATTAAAAAGAATGTATTTCTGCAAAACAGCACCCTGATGTTTACAATGTTTACCATTAAAACTCACTGCACATGTACACATACAAGCTTGAAGGCCCACATTATATTTTCAATTTTCATTACTTTCTCTCGTTACTGCAAATTCCAACGAATCCATGCTGGTTGGGTCGACAACCATCTGTCAATACCTAGTAGCAACCTCTTTTGAGACTCTATTGAAAAGTAAATCCAATATACGCTGCCTGTAGTAATTTTCAAAACTTGTAATTATATAGTCGCTGAGTTGAATTAGATTAAATGCCTTGGCTCGCTCCAAAGGAATATCTTTGAGTAATCTAAACATGACTTCCGTATAATTGTTAATGCCGCTTCCTCTTAACTTCAAATGCGTTCTGTACAGCATACACCAAGTTTGTTCACGAGTGAGCAGATTGCCTAAATATTTCTTTAAATTTTCATGGACACAGTTTTCAGCGAAATTTCGTTTGGCTTCGTTTAGCTTATTTTCGGTGTTGAAATGTAAAATTTCCTTAAATAGGGAGTAATATTTTTGTGACAAATCTCGTGGTATTCCTTTTTTCGCCGTTAAAATCCATCTCCCTCTTTACATGAAAAATGCATAAGAGCAATTTTGCTTCTGGCCAATGTTTTCTTAGCACTCTCCTCTCTCCTAAATAGTAATTTGTCAAGATAACTGTCGGTCGAATTTTTGGTGGCATTATTTCTAGCACTCCTTCACTGCAAGATCAAATAGATTATTTTTTGGCAATTAGCTAAAATGCATCCAACGGGTAATCCTCCCACCGCACTTTGTGCCACAAAAAATATATTTTATGGTCATAAACATCACAATTACCGGATGCATCGACAAACATAATTTCATTTGCTTGTGGTATCTTTAACTCACGTTGCATAAGTGGTGTACAAAGAGCTGCAGCATAATTATCCTGTAAAGTTATTATTTTATAGCATAGGTCAGTTTTGGCTTTATGAGAAGCCAATGTTTCCTCCAACTTGAGCAACATATTAGAACCAGTACACTCACCAAAATCCTATTTAAATTTATTTTTCAACAAATTAGATACCTATATCCGTTTTTGTTGGTATGCAGTGCGTAGTCTTCTTACTCATCACCGATTTCTTCCATTTCATCCATACAGTAAGTATGGTAAGGTGTGGCTGCAGAATGACCTCTATTTGTTGACCTGAAAGGCCTCTCACGAAGTGGTTCAATATCGTTTAATCGATGATTATGTGTTACACGAAATTCTATTAAACAAGGCTATTCTACTGAAGTTACTGATTTTATAAGAAACTTGCGCCTTTGAAAGAATTTCTTTATTGAAATACAGTTCCAGAATAGATACTATAAAGAAAGTAGACAGCTGGTACCCGAATCTAGCCGAAGAGCTATACACTGCTCAACAAATTTTCTTACTTCTGTTTTATTAGCTTGTTATCAGCGCTTGATATAGAAAGAAATATAGCAGATCGATCAATTGGCATCAGAGTATGAATTTAGTTTTGTTTATACTAACCCAAAACGAAAACGAGCCCACATTATTTAACTATACCTACTAGAGGGCAACTACATGCGTAATGGCATATATTTTCTTTCAAATCCATTTTATTAAACATAAATTAATTATTATTATTGTGAATTAATAACAGTCGTATAATACTATGGTACTTTACTATTTAATTATTACTTTTGTTTTAATTTTAAACAATTTCCTTTAGACTCGGTTGCAAGTGGAGTGTAAAAACCTTTTTTAAATCCATTAGTTTATCTTCTTTATTCATTATTTCACACAATGAATTTTAATTTCAAAGAAGAACTCCAGGAACTATTCAATTGTTGGGTTAAGAGGCTATGTAAACAGCAGCCGTATCAGGCAGTCTTGGGCGGACTCGTCTTCTAAATATGAAATGTTATTCGGGCATTAGCGGAAATAATCGAATGGATAACGCGTCTCCTGTTTACAAATATGCAACAACCCGCACGGCATCCAAGGCGTGGTGTCAGGTCACACAGGCCGAAACAGTATGGTGGAGGTGCCGGTCAACGTTAGAGAAATTTATTATTTATTATACAAGGTGACGCAGGCCGTCCTATCAACAATTTAAAGTACACCATAAATCTCAAGACATATACTGCTTGGTATGCGTCACAGTATGGTGGAGGCACCGCGCCGGTGTGTGAACTACCAAAATTCATAAACTACTAAGTAAATATCACCCTGTCCTAAGTTTGATCTTGAACTTAAAAATATTATGCAAACAGCCAAGACAGATTATAAACAACGCGAGCGGTCAGCGCAAGCGATTATAAACCTTAAATGTGCAACGATCAGCAAATTTAATAATATAAATACTCAAGCGAACCATCAATTCCGCAGACTTTATTTTTCACCCAAACCAGTTTCTTGCAAGCACAAATGTGCGTAAAGTCCTAACCTACAACCTTATTTCATACTTAAATCCGAGCTTCGCAGCTACGCATGTGCGTGGATTCGGTTTCTACACCCAAAAGTAGTGAAGTCGAAGCTACGATAAAGTCACAGTTCTAAGAAAGATAATTTCAAAGTAGAATACGTCAAGTAATTAGAGTGCAGTATAAACTCTGAGTGGAATTAAGTCAAAGCTAACCATAAATAAAACACAACACAACTCTTCAAAAAACTATGTTATATAATAGTGACCAAGGACCTATAATCAATTGATAAATATGCCACAATCGAAAAGACATGCGGAACTTAGTAATCGGGTACATTATAAATTAATCAAGTCCCTGACCAATAGACATTGTTGTTGTTGTTTGTAGCTGAAGTGCCTTCTTTATAATCTCTTCTCACCTGACGTAGATCGATCCCGAATCTGAGATACATAATTTGCACGCCATCCAAGGCGACGCCACGTCACGTCACACAGGTCGTGAAAATATTATTAATTGATTTTAGGTTTTTAATTATTATTCTATGATTATTTTCAAAAGAATGCTCGGCAACACTCAATATTTCTGTTCTACCATAACTTAAATGAGCTACGTCTTCTTTGGGTTTCATTGATATAAATCTTTTAGTTTGCCCAACATATTTTTGGTGACAGTCCATTTTTCATAAATTCCACTTTTTTCCAATGTTTCAGTTTTATCCTTTGGATCACCTAATAACGTTGATTGAACTGAGCTTGGTATACTAATTTCAAACCTGTATTTTATAGGCTTTCTGAAGTCCTCAAGTATACGAAAATTATGTGGTATCCAGATGTATTTCGTATTTTCATCCTGATTAACGAAAGAAGTGGAATCACGAATGGTCTTCCTAAATAGATGCCTATTAATTCTATTATTAAATCATTCTTTACTGAGAATAAAATTAAACAAATGGTGTGCTAAGAAATTAAGGCTGGTCATTTTGTGTTGGTTAGTTTTAATTAGCACCTGACTATGCTAACATGGTAAACGAGACTCGTATCGAGTGCAACAATTTTTTTTTTGGGTATTGTCGATAAAGTTGTAATATAGGTACACGATGCAAGGTATTAAGTTTTCATGAACAGCTTTTATTCCTTTTGATGGAGTCCATCGATTATGCTTCAGTTAACAGTTAGAAAAAATTGAGATAAAGATATCCATGTAGAAATGACTGTTTGATATTTCAGCAGCCATTACATACTGATTTATGTATATTTCATTTACTTATGAGATATTAATTTAAAAAAAAAACAATTAAACTCTGGAAATCAACAGAAAAATATTATCCAAAAATCTATATTTACACTATAATAGGCCCTTCTTTATTTAAATTATGTCTCTCAGCAGCATCGGAAATGAAATGTAAGTGCGTTAAAAAATACCTAACATTGGCTTCATGACAAGCAAGGTACCAAAGAACGCTAGATATATGCGAACATTTGCCTAATGTACGACTTTCCAATCTTCAAGTGCAGTAGTACCCTAAAATTGATATTTCTCCAGCATTGACATCATAGTTAATCCAAAGCTGATATTTAGTAGCATTTCGATGCCTTGCGCATACTTTTATTATTAAGAGTCCTGACTTATTTGCGTGTTAAACTTATTCAAATAAAGCGTTTTTCAATCCCTGTCTATTATATATTGGATGGGTCAAGTTCTCGCTGGAACTTCCCAAATATGAGCTGCCTAAGATATTATAAAGTAAGAACTGGAAAATTAAGCAATTGATTTTTCTTCGAAAGAGTTCCTCTTCCTCCGCACCTATTTTCAGTCGACTCTTTTTAGTTATTTTTACAGTCAAACTTGGTAATCAGACAAAACATGGGCTCCTAGTAAGGTGTGCATTAGATCTGAAAAAAGATCTTCGGTGTGCATTAGATCTGAGAAAGGTCTTCGTTTGTGGTATAAAGGAAAGAAAAAATCAGTAAAAATGAAATATCTTATTCTAGCCTTGACTCAGCTATTCGTGCAGTGCCCCATAGCTCTGAAATCCCAGTACCACAGCCACCTTCCAGTTTGGATAATATTATCCTGAACGAGTCGGAAGACGGAGACACATTACCTCCCCAGGATGAAGGTAGCTCACATTTTCCCGTTGGAGAGGGACCTCAGATCTTTTTCTTAGAATGAGCTCAATGATCTTGTTAGAGACTTAGGATTTTTCAAAGAGGCAGCCGAATTGCTAGGATCGAGGCTAAAAACAAAAATCCTTTATCACATGGTACCTCATTTTCGTGGTACAGGCGTCGAAAGAAAAAAATTACTCACTTTTCTCCAAAGAGGGGAATTTAATTTTTGTTGCGATGTTCAAGGACTCATAAAGTATTTTGGCTTAGAATATGACTCATCTGAGTGGCGTTTCTTCATTGATTCGACCAAGACTGGTCTCAAAGTAGTCTTGCAGTATAATAGAAATACATAAGCATAACCTCCCAAGGCACACTTGGTGCATTTGAGGGAAAACTATGGAGACGTGGCTGCCATTCTTGAAAAAAAAATCAAATATCAAGAGCATCAATGGATGGTTTGTGGATACTTCAAAATACTAACCTTGTTGTTGGGTTTGTCAGGAGCATAATAATATATAAAATATCCCTGCTATTTATGCTTGTGTGATAGTAGAGCCAGAGAACTGTATCGGGCAAACACTGACTGGCCACAGCGAGACGCCTTAGTCCTCGGCGAAAAAACGTCATCAAGACGACCTTGGTTCCACCAGAAAAAGTATTATTACCATCCCTTCATATTAAATTGGGGCTTATGAAGCAGTTTGTCAAATAACTACCAAAAGATGGTAATGATTCAGATATTTATGTTCCAAGTTCCCGAAACTGTCTGTAGCCAAGTTAAAAGGGCGGGTTTTTACTGGCCCCGACATACGAAACCATTTAAATGATCTCTTTTTGGAAACAAAGGTTAAAAAGAAAAAGGAAGCACGGATCTCTTTCAAGAATGTGGTGCATACGTTTTTGGCGAATACTAAAGATCCTGACTACTTTTGTAGAACGCATGCTGGCAGCGTATAAAGCTTAAGGATGCAAGATGAGCTTAAAAGGTAATTTCCTACACTCCCATATTGACTACTTTCCCTTCGGTGAAGTGTTTTTTTTTTAATTTTATGTCTATCTAGCTTGTAAAAAAACTGTACATGATAGGCGTAAATAGAAGCCATTTTTGGATTTAGGGCACCTTAGAACATTTTTTGCAGACTTGTGTATTGTATGTAAATATAGGACACAAAAAAAACTTGTATCTAATACTTAATGTTAATATCGCCTTGTTGAAGTTTCACCTCTGACGTGTGATCTTACGCACACACCATTTTTTTCATATCTACCTGTATCATGTCTATACTTCCCTCTGTCGATATGTTCTGGAAAAGCTAAAAATCCGCAGACTTCATTTTTATGCGGTTCCCATCAATAGGCAGTTTATTATTGTGCAAGGAATAGAAGATACAGTCAAACAAATTAAATAACTATTCTGGTACCTATAAAACAATACATATATGCATTATGACTGGTTAGCTAGTGTTCTTTTTCTAACACAGCCTGCCCCTTGCCTGGTTCCAAATTTAATTAAACACAAGCCTGACAAAATAGTGACATTATTTTCTTGTGTTACCATTGAACAAGATAGGCGTCGACTTATTGGATTTTTTCGAGGGTTGAAGCGTCTTTTAAGCATGTCTTATAGATGTCACCAAAAAATTTGAATACATTGTGTGTTGTGTAATTTATTTTCCCCTACAAATTTTATTATACATATGTCATGTTTGTGTGTGCCTTGTCAGCGACCTATAGAAAAACTGATATAATTGATATTTAGCAATAAAATATGCATTATCTAATTGGTGCCATTATTATTCGAAATACCTTCAAACCAAAGCTTTAATTTTATTTAGATCAAGTTGTAATTGCGCTCACATCAGTTAGGTATCCATATAAAGGTTTTCTCTGAGTACATGTCATCGACTTGAAACTAGATATTTTTAATTATACTGTGAATATAACTAGAATATATACATGAACGTTAATCATACTAAGCAATTAAAATCTAAATATCAAATTAAAATACCATGCACTGATTAATTTTAAAGCGTTCACTTATTATTAGTGGCGTGTTTATATCACTCGCTTGTTTGCTGCAAATAATTTTAATGATATGCCAATATTTTAAGCATCGAATTCAGTCGGAACCGTTACTAATAGCATATTGAAATAATAAAATGTTACCTGTTGGAAATATTGGATAATTGTTATTAGCTCTATTGAATATTATGTTAATAACATTTAAAAACTCGAACCTTTTTAAAACGGGATTGTTAGAGCAAATAATACTTACACAAAACATGAATAATTAAGCTTGATAAACATTAAAATATAATATTATTTATATACCGCTTCTTCAAAACAATTCCAAGTTAACATGAAAATATCAATACAGGTAAGGGCGTTAATCAAAAAATGTAAAGCAGAGCCCAAATAAGCCTTCTATCAGATTTGTTAAAGGGTCTTGTAACAGTTTGATTTTACCACAATAAAACATTATAACTTTTATTTTATATGCTGCATTTAGCAACAAAAGATTCTATATTTTAGTGGTATAAATTATTGATTATTAACCTCTGCGGTTAATTAATTATAAATTCATTTATTTGATTTGTTGTTAATAAGTTTAGAAGCAGCATTAATTAATGTAATTAATTATACATACGATTATTAATACATAATACGTATTAGCTTTTATAACCCTATCGTTGCCATGAATGGCTATTCTGATCATAGGCATATGTCTATGACTCTGTCTCATCCTTTTTTTTGTTTTCCTCCAGCAATCTGCATTATTTTAGAGTATAGATAATCTACTGGCTCTCTTAGATTTCATCAAACAACTAAAATAAAAATAATTTAGATATTAGTTTAGTTGGAGTTCTGTATTAAAGAACTGAGTTAATCACTTGATTTACGGCGTTGCTACCTGTATGCTTTAGAAGCTAAGAGCTTATGTGTATAACGATTTTCTAATATAAGAATCCCAGATCGAATAACTTTTGAAAGGTTTAATCAACGTTTGAGAGGGACTGGAAAGAATTGTGTTTTTTATTATTATCATTATTATTGGCAAGAACTCGCAAATTTTTAAAAGATGGTAATATAGCTTGCATCCAAACAATTCGCAATGAGGAAAAAATTCATGTTAGGAATCTTAAAGCTTAATTAACTGTTTCGAAGTCTACCATATTAAAACTTATTACACAATTACCGCATTTTTTTCGTTTGTAGAAAGTTCTTGCACCTGTACGGGGACATTTTCCTGCAAGGATACAATTTGCTTCCTGGTTATTACTGTTCACAGATGAAGTATAATTTGTAAAAAAATGGATTAATTAATGCGTACTATCTATATATTTGGTAGATGAAAATACCCATGTTACAATCGTGGCGAGACAATAGCGACAATTTCTTTCTATAAGGAATATGAGAGGACCATTTAGAACCAGAACGAATAAACAGTACTCTTCATTTAGAATGTCTTCAAAATTCCTTACAAAATGGATACGTCGAGTAGAACCCTTGGCAAGGTCACCACGATGCATCAACTTAAACTAAAACTGAGCTTTATCCACAATACCGAAACAGAATTTTTGCACT
>MU182052.1:472915-486357 GCA_016904865.1 Pissodes strobi
AGTGCAAAAATTCTGTTTCGGTATTGTGGATAAAGCTCAGTTTTAGTGCATGTTGCCGAAGTTCCAAACCCCTACATAGTCAACTTAAACTCTATAAAGGCTTATCGTCTTTGGGGATACAGTTCATAGATGAATCATGATTTACGTAACCGGCATATTTATCTAAATATTTGGTCAGATGAAAATCCCCATGTCATAATCTTGGCGAGACATCAATAGAAGTATTAGTGAACTATTTAGGGCGAGAAAGATTCAAGAATGCCCTTTGGTTAGAATTTCTTCAAAATTCCTTACAAAATCTTCTAAAGCATGATCCGATGGAGACGAGACAAAATATATGGTTCATTCACTTAATAAATATGTATCGAGATTAATTGATAGGTCGAGTAGAATCCCTCCATTTTTACTCATTAGATGATAAAAGAATTACTGTTCACCGCCAGCAAATAAGAAATAATGCATAGTATTGCGGGAACAGCAGCTGGCAGTCTTTAATTGATCGCACCCGAGAGTGTGTTAGAGTCCAGGGCGCATATGTTCTGATTATTTAATTTAATAAAAACATCTTGCTTCTCCTTTACGATGAGAGGTAATTTATTCCTTAAGCGATTTATTAATAATTGAAGATCAAAAATAAAATGGTTCCATGTCATATGAGACGCAGAATTTCTAAATATCAATCATCTAAGGTTCAAGTTCTCTAATGATATTATTGTTATCATACAGGGTGTAAAAAATTAGTATTATTGTATTAAAGCTAGTTCGTGTCTAGCGGACTAAAGAAGCCGAATATGTCTGATGTCCAGCGACGTCATTTAGGGACCTATATCTTCGTACGGTTAGGGCTGTAGGAAAATAATGTGCGCTTTTCCCGTAGGCACAACTCTCACTATTTTGAAATAATACTATCTTTATTCCTTAACACTGCATACAATTAAACACACTATACTACTCCTATAACTTTACAACTAATAGATCTTTACAATTCAACACTCGATGATTAACTAATTACAACACGTGTATTGCGTTCTATTTTTATCAAGTCGAAAATATATGGAGAATATTCCGGAAGCGAAGCATCTCTGCGTCGCGCGCCGGCGAAGTTTAGCAAATCGTTTCATCTGTCGAATTGAATTGTTAAATTACAATATTACAGAGTGGCTTTAATCGTGTAACTCATCTGTTTCTCATGCCCAAAACATATACAGCGCGTCCCAAAATTAATGGGAAGTACTTTCTCTTTACGGCTAAAAGTAATAGATTTTTTTTCATATAAACATAAGTCCGAAAATGCTTGCTAAGGGAGCTACGCTCGTTCGAATGGGGCACCCTGAAGACGGTTTTTCCAAATATTTTCGACCCAAAACGAGTTTAAATTAGGTACTATGTATTTAGAATATCAAAATTTTAATCATAGGCGTTATATACTGGGGGTTAAGGATTAAAATCGTGCAATTTTCTCAACGAGCGTGTTTTTTACCCTTTCTTTTATATTATGAAATTTGAAAGTTTTCTAAGTAAAAAAGCTACCCTTGGTTCATCTTGATAGGACTCACCGTTTTTGAGTAAAACCGTTTTGAAAGAATCACGTCCATAACGAAGTTATGTTTATGTTGGGGTTTGGAACCTTCGTCAAAATTCACTAGAACAGAGTTTTATCCACAATACCTAAACAGACTTTTTGCACTTGACGCGCTTTTTGCTAATCATGTTTCGGTATGTTTCGGTATTGTGGATAAACTCTATTTTAGAATAAAAGAAATAATAGAATTTTAATTTGTGAATAGAAGGTCATGAATTAAAATTCATATCTGTGTCGCTGAAGTTTCCTTTGACATTTCGATATCAGATATGGCCTTATTGTGGTAAAATTAGCCTAAATAAAGCAAAACTTTTTAAACCAGGGGCTTACTAATATCCATTTTGTATACGGATACTGTAATGCACGTTCCTTTGCACGTTGTATGCGAATATTGCTGACGTTTTCTGCAACGGAGACTCCCTGGGCCGCAAAGTACTTGAGATAGTTCATAGAAATCTGGTGGAGAATGGTTCTTTTCAAAACCTTTGTAGGCAAGAACGACCTAGTGGAGATTATAATTTGGATAATACACTTCAGCAATAGAAGAAAATCATTGGCATACCTGATTGGTCCAATTGAAATGGCAAATAACTTAAACAGCAAAATATATCTGGACTTTCTTTAAAATGAGTTAGCAGGACTTATTGGGCGAAATACCTTTGAAGTTCAGGTTGGGGATATATTTTTAACATGACGCCGACGGCGCCCCTGCTCATTTTGGAACGCGACGCCGACGCAACTGGTAGGATGATAATTATCCTGAAAGGTGGATAGGCAGACGTGGACCAGTATCCTGGACAGCGAGAACGCCGGACTTAAATCCACTTGATTATTATCTTTGGGACCATGTGCAATATAGTTTATTCAAGGGATATACCCGTGAGGAAATGTTTCACCAAATTGTTCAAGCCAGAAATCATATAAGATGAAATCTTTTCCAGATTCTTGGGGCATCTCACAACATACACCGTAGAGCTAAAGTTTGTGTCAGATAAAATAGAAGTCTATTTGAAGACCTTCTCAGGGAGCAGTTTTTGATTTATAAAACCTTTTTTTATTAAATAACGGCATACTTTGTCTCATTATTACCCTGTCAATAAATTATCATATTTACTTCGATTTCAACTTATTTAGCTTCGTAAGAGGCGTGAGAGCTCATATTTTTTTATTAATCAACTTTTTAGGGACGTGATTTTTTAGGTCTTATCAAGGGCACCTATTTCACGTAGAAAACTTCGAGTTCTCATAATTTTAAAGAAAAGTTAAAATAAAACGACTCGTTGAAAAACTGGGATTATATTAACCTTAACCCCCCTAGTATGTAACTCCTATGATTAAAATTTTTAAATTTTGAATACATAATATGATTTCAATTATGAGAATTTTTCCCTTGTGACCCAGATTTAAACAGAACATCAATAAATTATAATTTAATTTCCTTAGAAAGTCAACTATTTTTCACATTTCTTATTTATAAAATGTGAAAATTTCTCAAAAGCTGTAAATTTAAGTAGAAGAAACAAGTTTTGTCTACCAGATCCGAGATAGAGCTAAGTGACAAGCTACAGAAAGCTGCAAAGTTATAGGATATTCCTTTTGTGCGTGTGCTGAAGAAAAAAACAGCGTAAATGGCATAGCCCATAGCAACTCTATTAAAAGAAATGTGTGTGCTTAAGACCACACGACAGAAGTGAAAACTTCAACAAGCCGAGGTTAGCATTATGAAATACAAGTACATTTTGTGGTTTATATTAGCAAAATGCAACATTTGTTTCAGATTTTTTGGTTATCCAGTAATCAAATATTATTCGGTGACGTGTCGTGTCAAAACTGGAAATGACGAAAAGTTTAACAACTATCCCACCCTGTATAATTGATATCATTATTTCCAAAGAGTCTTTTAGTACAATTTTTAACGTAGATTCTCGTCAAGTAATCCGTTTTTCTAAATAGAACTGTCCTTTTGCCTGAAAGTTCATTTTCCCGACATTTTCCAAGCAAAGAAGCATTTTGAAAGTGTGCCATTTTTCAGAGCATTTCGGAATACTCTTAAGAGGTAGGTGTCCAGAAAATGTCATCAAAAATGTTAAATTTTTTGGAGAGTTAACGTGTATCAAAGCAAAATCATCGGCCCTCAAGTGTTACGTAAAAACGTGTTATATATCATCACGCTGCGAGTAACGGTTAAGATTCACTTCCTGACTTTTTCACTCTCACTTGGCTGAAGTCAACGTCATTTTTACCCGAATGAGCGTTACATAGCCGAGCATGATGCGTCATGAATGACGAATCCGTCTTATTCACTACCCAGGACAAAATGTGCTAAACGCGGCCAAAGAAGTTTTTTTATCGCAAAGCATGGTTCATTACATCAACCAGAGAAACAGGTGCCTTTTCTAACTAAAGAAATATCGCACATCTATTCACTATTTAGCCACCCTATATAATTACAAACTAATTATATACCACTTCCCAGCCGAAAATGAAACGAAACTATGGCAAACAAAAAGTTGGCCCAAACTGCTGCCTGTTTATTGCCAATAAAAAACGAATAACTACTTCAAACGTACAACTAAAGTGTTTCTATTGGAGGAAGCCGCATTTTAACCCATTCGTGCTACACAAAGATATCAATACTTTTCAAACGTATTATCACACTTTAGCTTTAGCGCACACATTTTGGTTGATTAGCTCGGCATTGATCATAGCCCTCGAGGGAATAAAACTAATAAAACTTTCTAAAAGTTACGTTTCAGGAAGAAATTTTCTATTATCCATATTAATGGATTAACCTGGATAAAAGCAGATATCAGCCTAAAATATTGAAGAGAATCATCATTTTTCATGGATGTTTATTGAAAATTTCATATTTCACGGGTATCTCAGGATATGTTCGATATGGATGTGATGAAGGCTCAAAAATCGAAGGGTCTCAGTAGATAAAATTAGGCCCTAGCTAGTTTGCTTTCCGATATTTTATACTCTGCGATTTCGGATAGGGGCCCAAGAGATTTTTTTAAAACTTTTAGAAATAGCCTTCCACCTTGAAAAGGGTAAAAAATAATTAACGCAAAATACTTGTATGATAGGAAGTAACAAATTGGAAACTTCTTTCAGAGTTTAACTGTTCGTGTCGACAATATGCTTGCTTGATTCATTTTGGGGGAAAAGCACTATTTCAAGCAGTCACGCAAGATAAAAACCTACATTAGCACTCTACTTACTATAAACAGCGTTATACCAATGCAGGTAGTGGGTGACAGATAAAATTCATCAGTTTTATAATTATCCGTTTACTTACACATACATTATAAAATTTATCTTGCTTTAGCGCAGGCCCGTATCCATAGCACCGTACCGTAGGCACAAAATATCCCCTAATTATTACTAAAACTGAGCTTTATCCACAATACCGAAACAGAATTTTTGCACTCGACTCGCGTTTCGCTAACCATGTTAGCATCATCAGGAGATGATTAAAACTATTTTAGTCATCTCCTGATGATGCTAACATGGTTAGCGAAACGCGCGTCGAGTGCAAAAATTCTGTTTCGGTATTGTGGATAAAGCTCAGTTTTATTGCATGTTGCCGAAGGTTCCAAACCCCAACATAGTCCCCTAATTATTTAAAAAATCTGCACTATATGCGATTTGCAAGCCATCGGCCATGCAAAATTGCTATTTATGGAACAAGTTACGAAAAGATTGTGTTTTAAGCACGGGACACAAAATTGTCCTATGAGGCGAAAGCCCCAGTTGGATAAGGCGTCGAGTACTTAAAACACATCGATTTCACAATGAGTTTCATACAAGATTTTTTGTGAAAGCGGAGAATTTGATATGTTTATAATTTTAGTCGTATTTTGAAAAGTGGACGTGCGTCGCCGTATTTCCTACAAGAGTGATAATGACAAGTCTTTGGATATTGAAAAAACTGCTGAAGCTGCGCTGTTCACGTTAGCGCCCAAAAAATGTGTAAGAAAACACGTACAACAGCTTTGAAACCTGGACCAAAGAAAAGCATACCGAGAATTTTACAGAAATGGTGAAGCCTATTTCCCGAAGCTATCCAGTACCTTAACCTTCCGGGGCGCATTTTTGTATCGGGCGTCCAATAAATCGCTTTTTATAGCGTGACTGTAATATAAATGTTAGACAGAATACCCCCGTTAGGTTTCTCCAAATATTTGAACATTTCAGGCAAGGCCCTCCGCTCGCTTTGATCGCTACGGGGGTTAAAGCAACCAAAACTAACCCAAAATATGAAAAGCCTGCACATTTATATTATAGTGGCGCTATAAAAAGTTGGGATCTCCTACGTTCAATGGAAATAAGCTTTCTGCCGTTTACCATGTAATTCCACCATCTTCCCCCTTCTTGAATCGGAGCATTTTGGTATTCTTCAAGCATCAAATTAGTCGTATTATTTAAAAGCTTGAAGCATGGGTATGTTTTTGTTTTTATGCTATAAAATATTGCGGAGTGAGAATCCCCCGCGCTAGTCCCCAATCCTGTTTTTGACTCCACTATTAATATTTTTGTGTTTTAAACGCATTTGAAGGTAAGTAAGGCATTTTTTGCCTTATTGTGCAATGTAGCCGTTTTTACGACGGCTTCCAGGGGTCACACAAGAGAAAATATTTTAAATCAGCTCTGAGATAAAAAGTCAGAATTCTGAGATAAAAAGTGAGAATTCTGAGATAAAAAGTGAGAATTCTGAGATAAAAAGTCAGAATTCTGACATAAAAAGTCAGAATTCTGAGATAAAAATAACGATTGCTAACACTAGCATTCTGGATCGATATTACGATATTTTACGTAATATTTTAAACCCAGAATTCTGACTTTTTATCGCAGAATTCTGACTTTTTATCTCAGAATTCTGACTTTTTATCTCAGAATTCTGACTTTTTGTCTCAGAATTCTGACTTTTTTATCTCAGAATTCTGACTTTTTATCTCAGAATTCTGACTTTTTATCTCAGAGCTGTTTTAAAATATTTTCTCTTGTGTGACCCCAGGATGCCGTCGTACGTTTTTATGAATCTGGTGGCACAATTTTTCGTATAAAACAGTTGTTGTTTTAGGAATTAATGTGCAATAAGGTGCATGGAGTATATATATTTTGTGGTTTGTAATCTTATTTGATTTGAAAGTGTGGAAATGTCTGGATTTTGATATTTATGGTCCTGTTTGTTCCGAGGGTCTTCGGATTCAAAGATTATTTATGAAATATTGTTGGTCAAAATTTATAAATTTAAAATGGCGATGCTGATGTCACAGGGTACATGATTTTTATTATGTGTCAAGTACCAAAAGTCTTCATGTATTTTACTATATAATTTACATGATAAGGTATATGGAAACTTTTTGGACTGGCTCATTTTTTTTGTAAATTTTCAAATGAGTTCATATGAAAAAGAGCAGGAAATATTGATTAAACTTTTGTTAGAATGTTTGGCAGAGGACGAGGAAGGGGAGTTTCTAGATGAGGAGGATGAAGATGATACAGAAGAAGAGATATTGGACACTCAAGCTATATTCAGACACGAAGGAGGAAATTCCTGATGTTGAAATTGAGGAGCAAGTGCCAGTGGAGCCACCAAGAAGGACAGGTTTCATTGAAAAAGATAAAACATTTAAATGGTCGAAACATGTTCTCCATTCAAGCAGGACTAGGGCGGAGAACTTGATCACAACACTTCTAGGAGGCACCTGCAAAAAAATTGAAAAGCGCGTCTGATTTGCAAATGCTATGGATGGTCGTCGGGTATACAAATCAATATATTCAGAAAAATTCAGATAATTATTACCGTGAGCAAAGGTTGAAATCCATTTTATTATCTACTATACTTGGCAAGGATGCTAATTGAAAGCGAATTTTAGAAGAACGATGTTGAGATATTCCTACTTACAATGCCTAGATTTCGTTTTCTGTTCTTCAACATTTGCGAGCTGATGATCTGGATACTCGTGAGGAAAGAAGCCAACCAATTCGGAAAGAAGCCAATTTGTTGGCTTCTTTCCGAATTAGAAATATATTAAATTATTTTGTTGATAAATGTAAATGTGCATACACGCCATTTCAGAATGTTACAACCGATGAAAAATTTGAGGCTTTCCGTGAGGACTTTTCGGCAATACATTCCAAGTAAGCTCAACAGGTATGATCTGAAAGTGTACGCCCTCATTGACTCTAACCATATTATACCCTGAACATGGAAATCTATGTTGGAACACAACCAGATAGCCCTAATGCTTCTGAGAATTCTGCATATGCTTTAGTAAAGAGACTGCTGAGCCAATTATGAATTCGAAGCGAAACATAACTTGTGATAACTGGTTCACTAGTATTCGGCTAGTGCCCAGGTTGTACAAATTAATATTTTTTGGTACCATAAGAAAAATAAAAGGGAGTTACATCCAGAAATTACCAACCCAACAACAAGGCCAATAGGTCCAGATATGTTTGCCTATAATAATTTCATAACTTTAGTACCATATATTCCTAAGAAAAAGAAAAATGTGCTACTGGTATCAACCCTTCATCATGACGATAAGATTGACCGACAAACGGGCAAACGTGAAATGATCATGGACTATAACGATACAAACGGAAGCGTGGACATTTTGGGCAATGATTGCACCAAAAGCACACGAAGGTAGTCAATGGTAATTTTTTATTCCATGTTATATATAACTGGAGTCAATTCCATGACACGCCGAAACTCTATGCACCTGCTGTCTTCCGAGTTGGCTGAAAATCATATTCGTTTTTGCGCAACTTTAACTCATCTACAGCAAACTATAAGATCCAGACTTAAAAAAAAAATCTTCAAATTGATAATAGTGTTGCACCTGGTCCGCTTGCATGTTACTACGACCGAAGAAAAAATCGACCAACGCGCTTTTTTGCTTAAACGTTTATGTGTCTGGAACTTTTGACACCTTTGTGTTTGGACTGTCACCGTGAATAGTCTTATCTAGTTTTATGAAAAGTTTATATTCTGTTCATAGGTAAATATCTACGTTGATTTAATGTTTTTTAGTAGGTAACTAGTTTGATGAATGTTAACTTTCTGCTTTATTCCTAATAATGCTAAAAATATATGTTCTTATATCTTTTTACGTTGCAAAATTAATGTAGTTAATTTATTTTTGATGCTTTTATATAAATAATAACTAACTATTCGATGATCCGCACCATAATTTACTTGAACAAAAACGTAGATATAGGCAAATTTACAAACCTTATTGCATTTTTAAAAAGGAAACCTTTATATAATCGTCTCAAATCTAGTACGCGGACTCAAAGTCCGCCGCCCTCGCCGCCGCGGCGCTGGATCACAAAAATTTCACGCCAGTCTCGTAAGGTTAAGGCCGTCAACTTTGCGAAATAACTAACTATTCGATGATCCGCACCATAATTTACTTGAACAAAAACGTAGATATATGCAAATTTACAAACCTTATTGCAATTTTAAAAAGGAGAGCTTGCTGATATCAGCCAAAGGTATCAGAAATATTTACAAGGCTGGGAGTGGAACGCCTTATGAAGCAAGCCGATGATAAGAATTATTGCTAGACAAAGTTGTTTTAATCGTTGGAGTATTTGAAGCATGTAGGAGGGAATAGATCACATTTTTACCGTTAAAGATTGATAGTTATTTATTAGTGTCAAAATTCCGAATACAAAAGCTTATGTTCCAAGAATGTTTAGGATTGCTGAGAAGTCAATAGATGGTATCAATTTTTTAGATATATTTCGTAAGTACCGAAAACATTGTTCACTCAATACGACACATTAGCATTTTTTCTTGACTTATCGAACTACTACATGCGGTACCCTGCAGTTAAAATCGATACAATTGAAGATATCCCAGAGAAGAAGGAATTCCTTGGACTCTCTAACGAACTGGTCATTGCTTTCAGCGTATCTCTGCAATAATATTGGCAGATTCTGGATATAACATTACAATTTTAAAGCGACATGGAGGTTGGCGATCAAGCTCAGTTGCCTAGGGTTATATCAAAAATTCAATTGAACCGAAAAACGAACTAGCAAAAAAATCATAGGACAGAAAAATACGCCAAATATGAAATTAAAAGAAATTCACGCAGAAGTAGAACCTAGAAGCGTTGTCAGTACTAGCAATTTATTCAATCCAGCTACTAGTACTTGCATTGCTCTTAGATAAAATAAGATGGACGCCTCTAGTATTCACTTTTACAATTTACATAATAATTGTACCTTTAAAATCTTTAATAAATAAATATTTTCATTATTTTTAATGTTTCATTTTTTACTTTATGCATTTTGAAATTCTAATAAATATCAAAATTTGTTAAATTCGCAATGCTTTCACAAAATTTTTTTTTTTTTGAGGTATGGCATGGTCTCCATCCGTGGAAGCGCGCTGCTTAATATAATAATATTTTTTTCTTCTGATATCGTGTCCTACTTAAATTTCTTCTGGATCCGCCCCTGTCTCTGTCACGGTAACTAGACTAATTTTCTGTATCTAACAGTTCTTTGTGCCATTTTTAGGAGGCATAACAATCTAATTTAGATCTTTAAGTTGTCTGGAAACTAAATTTAAGCATAAGAAGATATTTTAAAATATTATCTAATAATAGATTGGCAGCTCTTCTCGTGATGAGCCATATTTATCTGGAGATATGATAGATGACTGAGATATATTTTAAGTACGGATGAGATTGCTGATGGGGATAGCATAATAATATATACTTTGCCTGACTACTTGCATCTAAATGAAATAGCTTAAAGTGTTTATTTGGAGAAAGAGCTGTTGATATATTATTTATTATCTGATTTATTTTGGCACAACTGGAAGCATTATTGATGTTGAACTGATTTATTTTTTTATGTAACTGCAAATATTTTAGGATCACTTTACGTCAAACAATCATGCTTACAACTAAATGAAAAAATGTGAACAATTTTAAACTTGTCTAGGAAACATCATCAGTCTACTTCACATATTTGCCAATATTAACGTGAATACATTAATGAAATATTTGCGTTCATTAAGACAATTTTACATAAATCAATGATCTTAAATTGTTGTAATGCCTATCCAAATAAATGCTCACTTTTCTTTATATATAAGTGCGCAAATCTGATCTTCTTAAAAGCCTTTTTGTATCTTACTATAATGTGTACTACAACAATGCATTTGCCTCTCTAGACTAGTATCTAATGGAAATGGATTAGAAGACATTTTAAGATTCAACTAAGATAGCTTTAATAGTGTTAACTGAAACGGTACAATAAAAGAAACTCCGAAGGTGAAACCCCGAACTTTTCTGACAGATCTTATATCCTAAAGTTGACACTTCTTTTTCTGGAACCATTTTGTGGCTAAATAGGTTTAGAATATTTTAATAATACGTCAATTTATGTAGGTAGAGACTCAACCAATATATAATATAAAAAATATGCAAAATATGATCGAAATAAAGACGTGTAAAACACATTAAAACCGAATTTCTAAATATACGTCAGTACTATAAAAAACTTTATTAAAAAAAAACATTTACATTTTTAATATTGTCAAATAGTTTATTGCAAAATGTATTGCAGGCATACCAGCCCTCTTCCTATATTTTTCCAGTCGCATGTAGATATTTGCGAGGTAATGTTTAGGGCGCGTATCATAATAATAATAATAATAATACTAATAATAATAATAATAATAATAATAATAATAATAATAATAATAATATTAATAATAATAATAATAAGCTTTATTTAGCATATCGCTATACATGAAAACAATAATAAATATAAAATAAGTGTTTACATAAAGTAGGTAGGTTAAGATAATAAAATTTAAGACTAAGACAATGACTAAGACGATAAAATATGCGCTCTTACCAATTGCTTGAATACATCAAGCTTATCGCAGTTTTTAATGGTGTTAGGTAACATATTAAAAACAGGCCTTTACACATTATTGAATAAAGCATTTGATTAGTATTACATCTTTCTGACACGAAAAAATCGCTGCGGTTTCTAGTATTGTAACAATGGCCATCTCTAAAAACTTAACTTTATCAGCATTTTTCACTTTAAACAAAAACACATAAACAATTCCAAGCTCAACAGACATAATATTTAAGACATTAAGCATTGTCGAAATAGGTGTATATTTATTACATCCTAAAATAGTTCTTAATGCTCTATTTTGCACAAATGGCAACTCTTTAATTTTATAATCCGGCAGGCCATATAAAAGGGTGGAACAATATTCGAGATGTGGAGCAGCTATGCTTGTTAGAAATCCAGCTTTTTTAGAGTACTTTCTAGTAACATAGATGCATGAGCATGGAAATTCAAACTAGCAGCAAGAAACTCCTAAATATTTGATCTGTTTTACTTATATTACTCTATTATTCTTTATAATAATATGCCTTCCAGATCAATGTTATTTAATTTATGTTTTTCCCAAATAAACAGAACTTTGATTTTCCTGTTACATATATCATAGTGTCATCGGCAAACAATTCTATTTTACATCTATCTACAACCTTAACTATATCATTAATGTACATGAGGAACAACAAATGGGCCAGCGTAGTTTCCTGTGGTACACCATGCTGTACTCACATTGGATCCGAGATAATATTTTTAAATTTAACTTTTTGTCACCTATTATGTAAATACGATTCAAACTACTTTAAAACTGATTGTTTAATGCCAATGCTGCTTAGTTTTTGCAATAAAATATTTCTATCGACAGTCTCACACGCTCTTCTAAAGTCCAAAAATACCCCCAATAATAATTGTGAGTTTCTCCATATGTTTGCTAAAGCGTTAAATTTGCTCTGACGAACTTCAGATTCTCAAGTTATAATTCCATTCCCAAGGCTGTAGCTACTATACATTTCGCATTGAGACATAGCCGATTTGATGAAAACCATTGTTTGATCATCGATAGCGCATCGCACGACCTCCTCAAAACTTCATCCAGAGCAAAAAAATCGCGGTGTCGTCAGAAAATGCCTTTGAAATTTTGGTATTAGGGTAACTTTAGCATGCAGTTTATATTTCTCAAATTAGAAAATTCAAATTTTAATCAGAGGCGTGACATTTGGGGTGGTAAACGCAACTAAACTGTCATAATATTTTTGTGGGTCCACTCTTAAAGTTTTTTCTTTTAAAATCTAAAAATCTGGGTTTTTCTACGTAAAAAAGGTACTCTTGATTTGTATCGCTAAGATGCACCGTTTATGAGAAAATTGGCTTTGAAAATATTTTGTCGCGTTATTGCATGATGATAAAATCCAAATGAATTTAATATTTTTTCTGGTTGGCTATATTACATGCAATCGGATTTTATCATCATGCAAGTAACGCAACAAAAGATTTTCAAAGCCGATTTTCTCATAAACGGTGCATCTTAGCGATTCAAATCAAGAATACCTTTTTTACGTAGGAAAACCCAGATTTTCAGATTTTAAAAGAAAAAACTTTAAAAATGGACCCACAAAAATGTTATGACAGTTTACTTGCGTTTACCACCCCAAATGTCACGCCTCTGATTAAAATTTGAATTTTCTAATTTGAGAAATAAAATCCGCATGCTAAAGTTACCCTAATACCAAAATTTCAAAGGCATAGCTGTAACCGTTTCTGAAATATGGACTAAAAACCATCTTCTGGAGGACACCTGTTAAGGGCTGTAACTCTCTTAGGGTGCATTTTTCGACATATGTTTATTAAGGAAACTAGTGTCTATTTTATATGTAGAATGCGCTGTTAAAATCTTTTACACTAATTTTGGGACACCCTATATATATATATATATATATATATACAGGGTGGTCCAAATTATAAT
>MU182052.1:486457-517794 GCA_016904865.1 Pissodes strobi
GCCCGTTGTGCCCCCAGCCCGCATTAGAGAACCTTCAGGATGCCGGTCTTCGTTAAGAAAGCCCGCATCTCCTTCAAATTAATACGACGCACTGAATCTGGCACGATCGGCGTCGCGCCAGAGAGTTCTGAGTCTTGCCCACGCAAAGGCGGGGCGGGCATTCCGTAAGCTGATGCTATGGGGTCTCATCGTCCTCCATGCACCATCTACACTCGGCCTTCCCTGCAACTCTCAGCAGAGTCAGGTGCAGTCTAAGCCTACAGTGTCCTGTGTAGAATCCTACCAGGGCTCTGCACTTTTACCTAGGTAGGCCCAATAACCCCATGAGCGGGCCCATGGGGCAGAGCCGCCTGCCTTACCTCTTCGGCCCGACCCTCCATCCAGGCCTCCGAAGCTCTTTCGCGAACACACTGGGCGATCTCCACATAGGAATCAGGCTCTAAGTATCTACGTGCGGATAATTATTTCAATTGTTCCCTTCCCCGAAATGAAACCATACTGTCCTTCAGTGGTCTCAAGAGGAAAGTTCTTTAGTGAAATGACATAAAGAATCATATGGACGATGTCTACCACCGTTCTATAGTTGGAGCACTCAGTGGGAGTTTCAGTTTTGTGGATAGGGACAAAAGTCGAATGACACCACTTTTCATGCAATCTACCAATTCCTTAAATAGTCTTGCAGAATTTTAGCAGTGACTCCGTATCCTTTGGCTTATTGCTTTAAGGATCTCTGTAGTGATGGAGCCATTTTTAGGCGACTTTCTATTTTTCAGCTGACTGATGGCTTTTTAACCTTGTAACGCAAAATGATAAATTCAGGGTTGTGCAGCTCCATCGCTTTTACAGATCGAAACAGTATTGTCTTCAACTTTCGGCAATAATTATCTCTCAGTTCGTGTGATTCTTGCGCTTCTATTCAATGATGATTTGGGCTTGTGCTTTCAATTCTCTGGTGAGGTACCTGGTGGTTTGGTATAATTCCTGTTGATCGTGTCGGTTGGAGTAGAGTTCAATGTCAGAGGACATGTTGCTGAAATATGGTTTTGTCCGGTCGAAAATTGACACATATGTCATATATAGCAGTACAGATTCATTCGACGGACGAATTAAAAAAAAAACTCTATTGGATAAACCGGCGTAAGCAAAAATAGTTTTACTGCCGCTGGTAGTGACAGTAAATAGTTATTTCTGTGCAAGAGGCGTACGCAATCGGCTAAGGGCAATATTTTGTGAATGATCGTAATGATTAATCCGTTATACAGTTTAACATCTTGTGATAATTTTTTTCCAAATTGTAAATATCATGTTTGTTGATTCTGTATATAAACTTTTTTTGCTGTTGTTAGTATCAATAGTTATTTTTGCGATCTAGGACGCAAAAGTGCTACTTTACGCCTGCGACTCGGGGCGTAAAATTGTATTTAATGCTCAGTTATTCAAAAAGACTTGCCACCCAGCTTTTTCATCAATTTAAGGTGGAACTTTTACGTCGTCTATTGAGAGATGTCATGATTTTTTGACGTTTGGACGGAAAGTCAGTTTATTTGAATTGATGGTTACCGAAAACTAGAAGAAATATAGATATAGAAAAAAAAATTCATTTTTTTTCTATATCGCCTATACAGTTATAGTTTCTTATCGGGCGGCATTTAACCCAACCTAGACTATTAGGGGAGACCGAAGTAAGATGGGATCCCGAGGTAAGATTGGATATTCCTGATATGTCAAAAGCTAAAGCTGCTTCTATCTATCAATCGCGAATTTATGTTCCTTTCAACTACCGAAAGGTGTTGCATAGTGAATAATCCGATTCAACACATTTTCGCAGACGCGAAGTCACTAATTGTGACCACTTTCTCCTGCCAACGTGTTTGTTATTAGTTGTATTTTGTGTACCTACGTATAAATCTTTTATTATACTTTAGGCCAGTTTTCATGTCTCATATAGAAAAAATATAACGAATGCCCAAATACATAAAAACAATTATATTATCTTATCGCGTAGGTGTCATAAGATAGGTTAATAGTTCATCTTCAAAAAAATAGCAATTATATTTTCATAACACCATTAAAACAATTTCAGTATTTTTTGAAGCACTTGATAAAGGATTATACTGTAATAATACATAGTTGCTTTAACAAAAGTTCTAAAAATAAATAATTTTTATACAAATTACCTTAAGAGGGCCATCTTAACCCAATCTCTCGTACGTTCCGTATGAAGCAAAAAAGATTATCACTAATCAATCCTATTTGATAATTATTACTAATTTATACACCTATAATGTAGTTCGAGCTAAAAAGGCTATGCTCAAGGGTAAGGCACAAGAACATCCTTGTTGAAATTCAAGGTGCAGTCCCCTCATCAAGGTATATTATATAAATATTCATATTGCCCATACAATATAAACTTGGTATCAGTCGGCTCAAAATAACAGGTTATTTTTAGGAACAATACATTTGTTCCCGACTACACCGTCAGTTATCGTTATATTTAGTCCATCTACAATAACTCGTATTATACAGTCAGTAACAATTAAAATATATTTTAATTTGCAGCATGTCTCAGAATTTACAACGTTTTTCCTTAATAGGTAAAAAAAATTAAAGCTTAGTGTTGTAATTAAAGGGATTCTAAAACAAGATTTGTACATTAGCGTATAGTTTCATTTTATAAAAACGTCACACTACTACGAATTGAAAAGAAAATACGAATGTTATGTACTATTAAAAGTCGCGAACTTGGGGAAGTACTGAGTACTTCAGTCCGACACCGGGGAGTCACACAAACGTGGAGTCGTTTTTGTTTTACTATCTTTCCTTTTTAATTTGCAATTATTGGTCGTGGTCGTGCGTTGGTGTTAGTACGTGTGAAAGCAAATATAACATATTTTAATAATACTATGATAGTTTTTATTTTAAAATAGGGAAAACAAATGATGTTGTTTGGAAGTATTGCGTTTCTAATGGTACAAAAATTTACCAGTTCACGTATCATATAAAAACGCATCTTTGTAAAACGTGTTGAAAACAATTTATGCAAAATGATGACGAAAAAGCTCAATAAGTTACAATGACATTAAATAATATTTTACCAGCGATGCAACTACCGCTGTTGCATCGGAATATTCAGTACAAGAAAGATCAGAATCGACATAATTTTTTGTGTTGTTAACCTCGTTTTTTTATGTACCGCGCAAACACCAGCGAACAATTCTATACCACTCAACGAGCAGTGCGTGTGCGGAGAAGATGGTGGACATTGGACTTGAGGCGCTGTAGGTTGTAGTTTTCAGAAAAGACGTTACTCGGAATTCCATTCCAGTTGTTCGCAACTGAATCGTATGTTTATGAGCAGATTGTGTCCGACGGGTGTTTCTATTTGGCACAGTTCTGGGCGGAATCATAAGTGCCAGCTCGTTCGAAATCCTTCCGTAGTAGTATAGATAGCAAAGAAATAGGTTCGCCACTTTTCTTCGATGTTCAAAGCTATCAAGGTCTTTAGTCAACTCTGAGTCTTCCGCAAGACGGACTGCTCTCCTCTGTATGGAGTCCAATATCTTGGGCAAGTGTTTGGGTGCCAACCTCCACATATGGGAACAGTATTCCGGAGGCCTTATAGAGCAGTAAGAGCTGGTGATGTGTATGTAACTTTTTTGCCCTATAGAGTGCTCCTAGCTCTTGTGCTGCTACCTAGGCGATTTTGGTGACGTGATAAGGCCAAGTCATGTTGTTTCTACGTTGATGCCCAGCACGCTTATAGTTAAGGCCAGAGTCAGTGCTTGTCCTGTCACTGATAAGTGAAGTCCTGCGGTGTTTGGTTTTTTTGGGAAGACAGCTGCTTGTGTCTTTCCTCTGTTAAACTATACATTTTTTTCCTCATCGCATTCCACGATGGCGTTCATATCCTTATTGACAGCAGCAATCTGATTCTCTCGCTGGCGTTACGAACGAGCAGCGGTCATTGGAGTCCGCGACATGAAAGGGGATATAAAAGTGCTGTAGTCTGCAAGCTGTAGTCTGCAAGCTGTAAATAGGATTGTTTGTCCTATCTAACAGATCGTTGATATAGAGCAGGAACTGTGCGAGAGATAATATACACCCTTCAGGAACTCCGGCATTGATTAATAATACCAACTCGGATGCTTCGACCCCTTAAGAAATTGGAAACTCACAGAAGCAGTGCTGGTGGAAGTCCGTATGTTGTCAATTTGCTTAACAATCCATCATGCCACACCCTATCAAATGCTTTGGATATGTCGAGAGCCACTGCACGAGATTCGCCATAGCTCTTGCTGGCTTTGGTCCACAGGTAGAACACGTAAGTTAGTAGATCTCCCGTTAATCTATGCTTGCAGAAGCCATACTGGCTTCCAGCATGCATCATAAGCGATATGATTCCTGCCGATTCAAGATATTTTAAGAGATGTTCGTTGATCAGATTATCCATGACTTTGGACATGACGGGAACTAAGGCAATTGGACGGTAGTTATTTGGAATTCCATTTCCAGCTAGAAGGAAAGCATGCAATTACCAAAACCATCAAACTCAGTCAACAAAAGTTTTAATAATGACATCGATATTTTAAAAGGTGATCCAGGACAATCTTGGTCCATTGTCTTCATTTAATGAAGAAGAAAAATCTGCAGTGATAAAGTTAATTGACTAAACAAAAACGTTTCTTATTAAACGTGTACATACATTATTCTGCAGAATTACTTAATCCAAAATTACAAGAGGCTGAGCTGGATAAAAGTTTAAATTTTTTAGCCATAGAATGCTTACTTGACATAGCAAAGAGTAAGCCCCAGGGAAAAGAGCAAACTGCTATTTGACGACATTGCAGATTACCGAGGTAGAAGCGGCAAATTGTTTGCGAAAATATTATATGCAAAAACAATCTTGAGAGCCCGGTATCCTGGCGGATATGCTTTTGTTCATTATATCCGCTATCAAAAGTAGCTTCATGCATTTTTTCAGGAGCCACTGAAAGAAAAGAGCAGCAGACGTGCAAGTAACAGAGTAGCTAAAATATTCTACGTGTCTCACGACTAAAACATATTAAAAAGGTGGCACCAGATCAATTTTCATTTCTGTTAATAATATAGAAGGTCGCAATGAAAATAAATAGATTGTTGGTTGTTAAATATGATTATCAGGTAAATTCTGAAAATGAGCCCGAAAAAAAATCAGCAAGTATTCTAGAAATCGTGTCTACCCACTTTGATGTAGGCGTTTTCTTGGTCGTCTAGGGGTTTCAAATAAGTAAGCCTCTGGTAACTGGTGTAAAAATTTAATAAAGATAAATTTAGTAAAATAAAACAGGGGGAGTAACGGAGATGGATATGCAGTCAAAATGGGAATAAGGGCTCAGTGGCAAATCACAACCGAACTCACGCACTCACAACACTAACTACGATCTAACTATGACACTAGACAGATAGTTCAACATATAGCGTCTTACGCAGATATCACAAATACCTCTTAGAGACACAGTAAAAAATTAAACCATAATTTTTCGGTAAAAAGTTAGTTGAAGATTAGAAAAATTACAGTGGAATATTAAAATTGCATACAACACCCTTTTTAAAATAGTATGTCATAGTCATAGTGTGAACACAAAGAAAACAGTATTTTAACCATTTAGATTGGCATTGCAATACTACCTATACAGGGTGGCTAAAAAAAGTAAAGATTGCAACAAATGGAATACTTTTTTGTGGATCATTTTTCATAAAAATTTAGTATTGATAAAAGTTGACGCTTAATACAAAATCTTTTAATAAATCTTCAAATTTTTTCTTAACAAGGCTGCAAATAAAAAAAAATGTAAATGACTCAAGACTAAGTTACTATCATTATCAATTATTATATATCCTTAACTTTCAAAATATGAAAATATTTTATTAACAAAAGTTTTTAAGAATTTTATTATAGGTATAAAATTTTAAATTAAAATTAAAAAAATACCTATATATAAAATAATATTAACTAATTTTTTGGAATTTATACCCTCTCGAGTTTTCAACATTATAAAAACTATTATATATATAGCGTTTTAGTGATTTTCTTCATAGATACACTATTTTATTTAAATCAATTTTATGCATAGGTATACAGTGCGGTCTACTAAGTGTAAATGTGCAACGAATAAGAGACTTTTTTATTATTGATTTCCCCCAAAAATTTCCTCTTGATAAAAGTTAGTGCGTAAGAAAAATTAATTTCACCATTATCAGATTTTAATTGAAATGTGCATGACCTTGTTAAGAAAGAATCAGAAAGAAATATAATTAAGAGGTTTTGTATTAAGTACCAACTTTTATCAAGAATAAAATGTCCTGAAAGATGAGAAATAAAAATGTTTTCCATTTGTAGCAGACATTGTGACCACCCTGTATATAAATAAAAATAACATTGTAGAACATCCGAGAATAGCAACATTAAAATAATTACTATACTCATTGAAAAATATGGCAACATAAGTTAGAATTTGCCAAGAAATTTTACTTGCAGTGTACGTCGTCGTTTCGTTTTTACCGTCAAATTACCCTCCATCTTATAAATGCGTCGTAATGAGGAATAATAAGAAAACCGTCTTCCGTCGTAATAAAAGAATGCGTCTTTTGTGAGCCCCGTTACGGCTTCTGTAACTGACTGACTCCATAACGAACAACTAACTCTCACGCCGTCTTTTATCTGAGTAGCGTCCCAGTGTATACCGTATCCGAATCAGTTATACAACTCTGAGCAGGCACCTGTGATGTTAGTGAAGCCAAATTCTATTTTACCATGCGATTCTCATATTTCGAGCATGCGCATTATTACTTGGAAATGTCTGAATTATACGGCCAGCTGAGCCGTGGATAGAGTCGAACTAGGATCTAATAGACAAAATTGGTGAAAGCATTCCACAAAAAGCACTACAAACAAAGCCGACTCTCGAACAAACAAGATAGTAGTTTTCGCTTTTCGGTTTCTTTTTAATCAACAATACTTTTCCTATCGCCGCCCAGAAAATCAATAATCGAGATCTCATCTGAATACAAGCACAATACAAGCCTGTTGCGTGCCTCGTTTTACGGTTAATTCTCGCCGACACTATCTCTATCTTTTTCTCCTTACAGGCGGTATCTTATTTAAAAGAGACATACATATACGCCGAACTGATGTTTTATTTATAAAGGCAGCGTTCACTCATTTAGCGCAGGCGCAAGATAAGAACTCCCAGCTCTCCTATTAGTTGAAGCGCTTGGCTTCAAAATACATGGAGAGTTATTTAACTGATTCGGTTACGGTATAAACTGTGGTAGCATTTTAACCGTGTCAGCATTGCGTCATCTCGCTTGGTGTTCATTATGAATTATTCGAATACAGATATGTTTTGCTTAGAACAGCTATTGAACATTTCCAAGTATTATTGTGAGATATATTAGTTAAACAAATTAAGTAGTATAATTATGCAAAATAATAATTCTAAGTGAAACATGAATATCCTACATTGATAATGATGAAAACGATGGTGATATGCCTCTTGTTGATCTTGCTCGACTTGTGCGTAACTGTTGATTTCCTAGTCTCAAATTTTTGTTCGTATTTATTAACTTGAGACATGATTTTACTCTCTTTTATAGTTTTTGTATGCATTTATTGTATGTACGTAATTTTGCATAATAATTTATTTAAAATATTTAATTTTTCACGTTTCTTTCTTTTGAATAAATATTTCCAATATTTGCAAAGTTTCCTGAAATATTCCCAAATAATATATTTCCGGAAAGTTCCCAACCCTACTTGTGTCTGAATCATAGTAGGCGGCAACTGCCATTCTTAGTTGGCCACTCGGTACATGATAGATTATATCGGTATAAGAGAGAAGGATCTTTATTTCTGATCAAAATAAAATATTTTCCTTAGAGGTCTGGTTAAGAATGAAAAGTTAGGCATATTTATGAAAAAAACAACCGCATGTGACTTAGTCAGAACTAAAATTATTCCTTATAAGATTTTGGCATAGCTTTAAATTAAACCGAAGCAATTCTTAAGTTAATACTTTAACACCCACACAATAGCAGTCAAGTTGCAGGTTTTTATATGAATGCTCTTAAGGTCTCAAATAATTAAATTATCAGGTATGTGTTCAACACCTTCCGTTATAATTATTTCCAACTGATCAGTATTATTTAAAGTTATATGTAAATACACCATTTTATTTACAAAGCCCCACAATACATAATCCAACGGACTGCTGTCTAGTGATCTGAACGGCCAACGAAAATCGGTAAGTCTTTCAAATTTCTATTCTGAACAACATCTCTAAGAAAATATCTTCATATCTTCAGATGTACTTTACTTTACTAAGTCGCATCATTGGTCTACTCTATATAATGACAGATAGTTTCAAATATTTTCTTTTTTGGCCATGTAGAAGTTTTTATGTAGAACATTTTTATAATAAATTGCTAATAGTTGACATATATTACTATGTGTCAAATTTGCCAAAAAAAGTAGTATGCTTGTGAAACAGTGTAACGCAATTAATTAATTGATCCATATGCCTCAGCGGTGGTAATATTTATATATGTGGGTCGTCGAGTTGACGGTTGGGCAAAGGCGCCACTAGCTATTAAATTTTCTATTATAAATTTTAATATATCAATAATTTTTTAGTATTAAAATTAAGGTAATAAAATTTAGACAATTACCTAACCTATGTAAGAATGTCGAGAATCCTTAAAAAAATAATAAATTCAACTTGTGACTTCAGCATGCCAAAATAAACGTCAAAGATCCGAATTAAGCTATTTATTTAAATAGGAAATACTTTCTCGGACATAACTTACCCAAAGGAAAATTAATTAGTCTTAAAATCTAATTGAGATTATAGTATTGCGCTCAAGATAATAATAAGATCCTATAAAATAAGTATCATCCAAATTGTAATATAATCATTATTCTTGAATTCTAAATCATCAATATTGCCCAGTTTCTATCTCAAAAATATTTTTAACTAAAATCTGATTTTTAGAGTGCTGAATAAACACAGGTAATCCCACAACACCGTAAATAGAGATTACTCTGCTAAATAAAAAAACATGTTATAAATAAATGCCATGGTAGTTAATATCAGGGACAAATAAACAGTTAAAAAGATATCAAATAAAATAACTTAACCCTTTGCGGTCGGCAAGTCTCCATAGTAAAGTGACTATAGATCATTGGCATCTATAGCATGCCCACCACTGCGCTCGTCATACTAATGCAACTGAATTTGCGTAGAGGTCGTCAGCTGTTTTACAATGGTCTAATTTTTATGCAAACATATATTTATTTGTTTATATTTAATTTATTTATTATTACATAGACTTCATATTTGGCCAAAGTAAAGAATGATCCCTAGATATTCCAAAAAATAAAAATTGTGGTAAATATTCTTACTACAAACCATATGGTAATAACCTAAAAAACTGTGTTCTTTTACATCATTTTTTTCTATAGTTTTTGAACTTTCATTTTTTAGTAAAAATTTAAAAATGAAACAATTTTCTTGATTTTTTAAAAACTAACACACTCATTTCTAGGAAAAACAAAACGGATTTATCTAAAATTCTTTTCAGTATGATATTTTTGAAAACATTCTCCTGGATGCAATGCCGGTTTAACAGGACTTGTTTTTCAAAAATAAATTGTAGTTTTTCGCCCACCAGGTTTTGATCTATCAATTCAGCATCGAATAACGCCTTTCTTTTCGCCATTGTTAAAAAAATACCCGAGCAACTAATAATACAAAATATGCGCCTGTTGCCTAACACGTTTAACACACGTAGTGTGCACCGGCAGCATCAAAACAGTATTACCAGACAAGCAACGGTTTCCTAGAAAAATGAAAAGTCGATTCCTATATAAAATTTGCCGCGCAATTCAAATTTTTTAACGGTTTTGCCATGATACCAATGACTAACGAGCCCAAATACTTTTAATTTGTGTCATGTGGGAAATGCCAGTGACCGAAACCGGCTTTTAGGTTTGTCATGTATGAGATGCCAAGCGATCTGAAAATTAAATGTTGTGTTAATGTGAACAACTACGCTGGTGTCATCTGTGGCATGAAAACGACCGCAAAGAAAAAAAAGTGATAAATGAAGATCTACAAGGGAAATAGAAGTGAGCTCAATTCGGTAATCTGCATATGGATGAAAAGCTAAACTGGTAGCTAGGTAAAACGGTCTACTGCTATAAGCTTTAGAGCAAATTACAATATGTGTGTAGCATTTATGTAAGCATATGCAATACAAAAATAAATCAGGGGTCTTGTGACACATAGGTATCTACGATTTCGCGTTTTTTTTTCTTCTTTTCATTAGAAAGGGGGTGTCCTATAGAGTAGTTTAAGCCAAAAAAATTGGAGGATCAGCCACATTTGAGCCGAAAAAATGACCCCAAAGTTCGAGTTTTTACACAAATGTTCAGCACCACTTCGCAAAAGCACTAGAAATATAGACAATACACACCTGAAAATCAATTCTCGGGTAAAAATATTAACCAGGAGACATTTGCGTAGAACCAGAGGCTTCCGTTTTGTCCCGGTCCTAACTTAAGGCGGCCCATAGCCCCATGAAACAAAATAAAAGTTTATTTGTAATTATAATTGTAAGCTAAGCATCCCCCTTTTTACTGTCAAATGTCACAAGTCACCATGGAAATAGATATTTTGAAGAAGGTACACTGTTGCCAGACGTTTGAGACTAAAAATATATGGGATCAACTTTTGCTTAACTGAAATCAGTTATGTAAGAAATACTTATTTATTTAGTATAGAGCAACCTCCGCATATACAAAATTATAAAAATATTTTTGCGGAAATGCATCATTTTCATTTTTTCGACTCTAGAATAATTGAAATCAGTTACACGAGAACATGTTTCTGTTTTACATTATAAATAATTTTCTAAACATAATAGTCAAAACAAAAAAACTTCTTGCGGAAATAAGTCATTTTCATTTTTTGACTTAGTTTGGGTTAGTTTAGGTTAGTTTGGGTTAGTTTCCTCGTTAAGCCACTGCGCACTTTCGTGAAGACAGGCTTGTGCGAAGCGCAAGCCCTACTTCATGCAAGCCTAGGCGACACAATTTTTGTTAGCTGTGGTTAGTTTGGGTTAGCTTTGTTTAGTTTAGGTTAGCTTTGGTTAGTTTGGGTTAGTTTGGGTTAGTTTCGTCTCGTTTAAGCCAGTACGCACTTGCGTGAAGAGAAAGGCTTGCGCTTCGCCTAGGCGGTTAGCTTGGGTTAGCTTTAGTTAGTTTGGGTTTGCTTTGGTTAGTTTGGGCTAGATTTAATTAGTTTGGGTTAGCTTTGGTTTGATTAGGTCAGCTTTGTTTAATTTCGTCTTGTTTAAGCCACTAAGCAATTGCGTGAAGAAAGACTTGAATATTTTTGTGTGTTTTATGTTTAGAAGAATGTGTGAAATGTGAAAAAAAAACTCCAAGAGCCGTATTATCGTGGATATGCAGCAGATTGCATATGTTTCCGCGAATATATTCCACTGATTCCACTGTCCACCATTCAAAACATATTAGAACATTAACAACGTATCGCGATGATTACTGAACATCAGCTCTGAACCCAAATATTTTTATCATTAAAGTAATATTTCACTTTATTCACTTCACGCATGAGCTCCGGTCGCTGTGCTAACCCAAGCCATACCCAATATCGGCTCAAATTCGCAACTTTTGGCAACACTGTGGCGTCGATTACTAAAATGTCAATACCCACGTCCAATGGCAGTATTTTCACGTTCCACCTGGGAAAGTAGTAGCGGCACTTTGTCCGTTCTACGTCAATTAACCTCAAAACTCAAATGTGGGTTAGATAACCGCTATTGTGTTAGCAGTACATTTGGTTAAAATCATAGACAGTTATGAGAGGTGTCGGTATTAATGAATTAAATTACGTTAAACATCGTTAGTAAATAGATAAGAGATAATTAAACATTTAAAAATCAGTTAACGACAAGTTCGATAAGAATAAGATAATTATATGACCTACAGTGTGGACGGGACGTAGCATTTAGGTAAATGTACGTAATACAAAAAACTAAATCAGGTAATCACTGTTGTATTAGCAAGACATTTGCTAATCAAGATAATAATATCGTATACGGTAGTGAAGATAGTCGCTATTATTGAATCAAATAACGATAAAGAAACGATATTAGACACAACAATAGATAATATACAATTAAAAATCATTTAGCGGTAGTTTTGAAAAAGATATGATAAGGTACTATAGGTAAAATAAGCAATTATAAGGCCTACTTGTATGTTATTCTTATCCGGTCACACGGAAGTGGAATCCACTGGTAGTGGTTGATGGCGATCCTCTAACTCTTACCGCTACTTGGCTGGTCCCAATTAAGCTATTCCTGTTTCCTAAGCTACACAGCAGGCCATGTAAGTCGGCATCTTTCTCTCAAAAGGGTCGCAAAATGGCAGGAAGAAACCTGGAAAAACTCTCTAAGCTAGCGAAGGACCGGGTAGAGGCAGGGCTCTTTTAAAATGGTAACCTCAATCTACATAAAGTACGTTTACAAGACCATATTGCCTTTAATACGAAAAAATATTTATGGCAGAGTGCTTGCTAATTTATCTCATAATAAATACATACGAGTAATGGACCTGTTGGTCAAAAATTGCAACAATAATGTCTCGACTTCGAAACTTGCCTTTTACTTTACCTACGCGTTCATCGCTCGGAAGAAGAGACCACCTCATTTGCCAAAAAAAAATCCTAGACATCCGTCAAAAGAACGTTCGATAATGAGGTATGGCTACTAAAACTTCGATCGGAACTGTATTCATTGATACCAGTTGGGTGCGTTCCAACATTCCAAATCCAAAGTATGTAACAGTTAATGCCTTAAATTTTTAAATATATATTCCAAGCTCAGAATAAGTAAGTTAAGTTCTAGTGGAAAGTAGAGATTATATCAACCACATAAATCTATCAATGAATAGGAATAGGAAGACACTATGTGTCTGAGTTTGGTAACATTTACAAGTGAAACTTCATCTGCTTAAAATGAATAATATTTTTATTTTATGTAAATTCGTAGACAGGAATTGCAGAACATTCTAGACAATTTTTATTTTATGACACGAATGATAGAACATACTATATATATATAGCCACGGCCCGTTGAACGGTCGATTCTTCTTAGAGAAAGAGCGCAGATAACTTGGAAGGGACGAAGATAAAATATGATGATCCCATGCTTGGTTTGAATTGTGGACTGGCCATTATCAAACTTCGCCTCGTCGATCTCCTTCTCTACTTTTGTTACCGTTCACCGCATCACACATTTTGTAACTTCACTTAAAAAAATCGTTTGCCAAAATAACATGCTTTATGTTAACATCTAGTAGCTCTTTGTAATTAAACGTTGCCTAGCAAGCGACAGCAATACAATTAAATATATAAATGTCCTCTTATCCACTAAAAATTGATTTATCAAATCGATTATACAGACGATAACTTACGTAGTTAATGCTGTCAATCTTATGTGGAATGCTCGTTATAATACCCGGTTATTGACATGATAATTTAATAAATTAGAAAGTGTACTTTCAAACTAGGGTATGAAATAATATTGCCACGATAAAAATGTGCCATATATCGGTTAATCGATTAATCCTTCTATCGAAATATCACTCACCGTGAATTGTTTTTATTTAGATTACCTTTAAGCAAACACACTGCATGGATTGCAATAGTCGTTATCTGAAAAAAAAACAATCATACAAACACAAACATAGAGAAAATAAAATGATTGCGTAGATTTTCTCCATGGAATTCTGACGGGAAAACAATAACCCAAACAAAGTTGGATTCTAAATTATTTCCTACATTTTAAAATAGTAAAACCTGGAACACGTAAACAAACTGTGTTGTTTATATAAAACACAATAACATAATCAATCATTAAAAGACGTTCCACTAATAGCTTGTTTTCAAATAGATCAGGATTACAGAATTTGCTAAAGTGATGAGAACGCGTCTTTATTGTATGTTTAGGAGTATAAATACAGATTGAAGAGTGAAGTATTTTAATTAGATTAAATAATTATGTTTACACGATTTTTATTTAACTACGAATCCTTTCCCTTTAATATCGGATCGAAAAATGATTCCTCGACAATAATCGAAATACGTACAAAATTAGATAACAAAAAATATAGGCAGAGTGTTAGTGCTTTTAGATGAAACCAGAAAAGGGGTTATTTAGAAAGTCCAAACACAAAAGATTACTCCAATAACCTTAAATATCTTCCAAATTGTGTTTTAGTATGAAAAGAAAAAAATAGCACTTTAGAGGCCTATATGGCAGGATCAAAAGAAACCTTTTGCTTTTCCCTGGGATCTCAAAGATTACCGATCATTTCAAGTTTATTTTCAGCAAAGTGGAGTGCCTTTGTGGTTTAATAGACTTCTCTTTTTCGGAAATGATGCGTAAGGGTTTAAATAAATAATTAGTGTCAGATCAATAGGAAAATAATTGTTTTGTGAACATCAATATAATATTTTCGAAAAAATGCCAGGCGAAAATCTTCAAATCAAATTGATATCTCGAATAAAGCAGGCTGAAATGCTATTTCATCGGGTAAAAGAAAATTAATTTATAAACAGAATAAGAGTAAGTTAGCGTTCGGGATTTTCGATAAAATAAATAATTACATTGACATAAAAGAGTATTTATTTAGAGAGTTCATCTTCAAAACGTATGTTGAATGTCGCATTCTATAAATAGCTTAGTATTAAGCGAGTGGCTACCATGTGTCCGTAATTAATTCGCATTAAAACCACCAGGTATATGATTATCTAGCCCTCAAGATATCACTTTTATATTGGGACCAAACTATGCTGCAAATCTATTAGTTCACAAATAATATTGTTGAGTCTTCTCTCGATTTATCTGAAAACACAGGTGAGATGAGAGAGAACTTTGTTAGAAATATATAATAAAGTGTAAGGTAATATGGTTATAGAACGTGATAATTCGTTAGTTCCACTATAACAAGCTGTTGACTTGCAAATTTCAACCCCTGGCATTTTCAATCTTAGCAAGAGTTTCTCTATGCATTCTGAAGTAGAACATCTCGAAGAGGGTCAGCCATGTGACTCTCTAACAAGAGATTTATTAATGGATTTTGGTCTAATAAACAAACAAGGCAATCTACAGGGTGTTATACTTAAAATAAAGAAAATTTCTTTTTTAGAGGATATTTTGAATAGTGGGTTTATTTTTCGTGGTAGGATGGGGTACATAAAAGTAATATTCTTGGAAGTCGAACAATTGACGGTGCGTCGAATATTTGTAATAAATCAAAAAACGTATAAATTCAACTCTTTATTGTTGCAAGAATTTTCCGAAAACTAACTGATATATTGATGTATCAGTTTTAAGTGTGGTCTTTTGGATATACAGTGTGTCCAAAAAAGTAAGCAACATCTGGGAAACTTTTTTATTATTAGTTTCTCAGAAAATTTTATTCTTGATAAAAGTTTATGCTTGCCCTAAAACAATAAATGAGTAATTCAAAATTTACGTACTGCTTTTAGTACGAGAGCAAAAAATGTCATTTTTCCGAAATCGCGTCAAGAGTAAAGTACCTTAACTTATAAAGATACAGCAAAATCTTATAGGGAAAAGTTCTTCCAAATTAAAAAAAATAATCTAAAAATGAAATTTGAGTTAAGTACATTAACTTTTAATATTTCTTTTTTTTCTCGATTTTTTATTAAACGTTACGCCACTGGTGAATGTTTTGTACTTTTGTTATTAGTATACTTGCCAAGTGCCTAAAAAGCCATGTAAAATATTTGTTCTTGAAGCGTAGACCGTGCATTTGGAATCAATAAAAACAAATAAATAGCAATAATTTTACTTCACTCTGACATATGAAATTAATTATTATTGAATGAAGAGTGAAGGCTGTGTGCATGTACGAAATGTACTAAATGAAAAACTTTTGTATTCCATGCAAAAATTTTAATCCAAAAAAGACGTCTAATCAGCGTAACAGAGCGCTTTCGGCCTTAGCCATCATCAGTGTTACCTGCAAAGTGAGTAAAAGAACCACCCATTAGTGGAAATTAGCATAGGCTGTAACATTTTTTGGGTTAAACAAAGTAAAGTTGCAATAATTGTCAGTGACCTATGGCGAAATGGAAATGAAATTGAATTTTAAGTTTGACTTTTTTGAGTTCTGAATTTATTAAGATAAAAATGGTAATGAAAACTGTAAATTGGAGAAAGAAGAGTTTAATTTTTTAAATGTAATTTTAAGCAGAAGGAAAAGAAAATGGTGGAAGTTTTTTCACTCACTTGTCAGTTGGAACAAAAGATATCCACAAGAGGCACAAACAACATCAAAACGACAACGGTCACATCAAAATTTAAAAAACACTCTACATTATAAGAAAGGTTCACATAATTTAAACATTTAACAAATTAAAGCCACACGTGGAAACCACGCTTTGATGGTATGACAAACATGTCTCTGTCGACAAGCTTGACAAGTAAACCGAAGACCGCAGACGCAAAAGGTTCTCTTCTCCTTAGTAGTTAAGCTTTTCTTTTCCTTCTTTTCTTTCCATTTTCCTAAGTGGAGCTAGCCCAAGCTAGTTCTTCTCTTAATTAGTTAAGCTTTTCTGATTCTTCTTCTTTCAACCTTGAGTAGATTTAGCCCAGGCTAATTTCTTCTCTAAATTAGTTAAGTTCTTCCTTCCTTTTCTCTTTCATTTCCTTGAGTAGAATTAGCCCAGGCTAATTTCTTCTCTCAATTAGTTAAGCTTTTCCATTTCTTCCTCTTTCATGGAGTAGAGTTGGCCCAAGCTAATCTCATCTCAAATAATTAAGCTCTTATAATTTTTACATATCTCATTCCTCCGAGTCGAACTAGGCCAGGCTAATTTCTCCCCCGAATTAGTCAAGTTTCATTTTTTCTTCGAGTGGGGTTAATTTGAATTAATATCATCTCTTTAACATTTTACTAGCAATCTACTTTACCAAATATTCCTCCATTCAAACTTACACCCATCTGGTTAACTAATTTAAATCTAAACCTTTCTGATAATTAATGAATCCAGTTTGTCTCAGACAAATCAATTTGTCGGGTCTAGTCTGGCACAGTGGTATTTCTTCTACAATCTTAGTTAAAATTTTGTAAAATCAGTTACTCAACACTTTTCCTCTCTCTCACATTACCATTTTTTAAAATTTAAAACTACCGCCAAATTTTTGACGTATTTCCTTTTGCGTCTGCGGTCTTCGGTTTACTTGTCAAGCTTGTCGACAGAGACATGTTTGTCATACCATCAAAGCGTGGTTTCCACGTCTGGCTTTAATTTGTTAAATGTTTAAATTATGTGAACCTTTCTTATAATGTAGAGTGTTTTTTAAATTTTGATGTGACCGTTGTCGTTTTGATGTTGTTTGTGCCTCTTGTGGATATCTTTTGTTCCAACTGACAAGTGAGTGAAAAAACTTCCACCATTTTCTTTTCCTTCTGCTTAAAATTACATTTAAAAAATTAAACTCTTCTTTCTCCAATTTACAGTTTTCATTACCATTTTTATCTTAATAAATTCAGAACTCAAAAAAGTCAAACTTAAAATTCAATTTCATTTTCATTTCGCCATAGGTCACTGACAATTATTGCAACTTTACTTTGTTCAACCCAAAAAATGTTACAGCCTATGCTGGTTTCCACTAATGGGTGGTTCTTTTACTCACTTTGCAGGTAACACTGATGATGGCTAAGGCCGAAAGCGCTCTGTTACGCTGATTAGACGTCTTTTTTGGATTAAAATTTTTGCATGGAATACAAAAGTTTTTCATTTAGTAAATTATTATTGAGTCAGTCACTCCAATTGTATTTTGTAATTATTGTGGACAATTATTTTGGACCAAAAGTGTTTAAAAGTGATTGCAACACACTGATACCTGATATGGCCTTTATCTCAGAAAAACCTCGGGAATAACTGAAACATTATGCTACTATGTAACTAATTTCTATCTTAAATAAATTCTGATGTTGCTTGGCAAGTATACTAATAACAAAAGAACAAAACATTCACCAGTAGCTTAACGATTAAGAAAAAAATCGAGAATAAAAAAGGGAAATTAACAGTTGATATACTTAACTCAAACTTCATATTTAGATTATTTTTTTATTTTGGAAGTACTTTTTCTTATAAGATTTTGTTGTATCTATATAAGTTAAGGTACTTTATTCTTGGCGCGATTCAGGGAAATGGCATTTGCTCCCGCACTAAAAGCCCTACTTAAAATCTGAAATACTCATTTATTGTTTTAAGGTAACTTTCATCAAAAATAAAATTTTTTGAAAAACCAATAATAAAGAAGTTTCCATATGTTGCATACTTTTTTGGACACACTGTATACATACTATAGGTATTATAATTATTAATCGCATTTAGTCTAGCAAGTACAAAATACTAATTTATCAAAAAATCTAAAACATTCAATGGAATATGACTATATATTTTTTAAATTAATTAGAAGAATGATGAACTACGACAGCCAAATATTCATAAATATTTAAGTTTACATAAATATTTAACACATTTTAAATAGGTGTAATAAGTACCGATATGTTTGGGAGGATTCCAGACAGTTCTTAGAACACAATTTATCAAAACACAATTATTGCTCTAAAAAAATTCTTCAAATGAAATATTCTTCAAATAGAATATTGTTGAAGCAAAAAAATTAAATACACTAAACTACAAAAACTAATTTGTTATAAAATATTAAAATGTAAAAAAAAACAATCAATAAATAAAAAAATAATTAATATTGAAGGTAACACCTTTCAAATTCAATAAATGTTTTTATTTTATTGAATTTTATATGGCATACGGACTTAACATTATATTGGCGAAAGTGAATGCACGTCGCTGTCCTACTTGTAACGACTTAACACAAGCATCTTCAAAATAGTCAAATCTTGGTTGCGATTCCTCCGAAACTAAGTTTGTAACTAAGTACTTAGGATCTCAAATTATAAATGAGGCGTGTCACCGCAAAAGAGCAACATCAGCCTATATCAATAATTTACCAGTATTTGCGAAACAAATTTTAAAAATAAACTATAGCAAATATGTTTTGTATTATTTGCAACTCGTAATATGAAATATAACAAAGAAAGTCAACGTAAAAGGTACGAAATAGACGCAATTTATTTTCAAAATTTGGATATAGAACCTTTTGCTGTAACTATATGGATAAAGGAAATTTTGCAACAACAGCGTAGGGATATAGGCTGTTGTCGTGAAATAGCATACTTAGATACAATAAACAAGCTAACATATATTTTTGTCAATCAAATCATTAATAATTTTTAGCAAAAAAAGAGAACCAAATGTATTTTTCTTAAATAAACAAAAACCCATTTTTAAAATAAGTTTTACAAAAAATATACTCGATGAGCAAGTCCCTCATCTACATGCTCTTCACAAAACTCATCTTCTGCTTCGGGATCATCCGTTTCGTTTGTTGTCGTGTTTTCTGCCAAAGCTTCGACAGGGGTTTCCACTAACACAGCTTTATAAAAAGAACATGTTTCCATTGTGTCCCAGGATTTGCCAAAGTGCTCCTTTAAAAGGCTGCATTTAAAGCGACTCCAAAGGAAATTTCATCTAGCAATGGTATCGACCTCATTTTAACCCCCCTTTTAACAACCAGTTGACCATTGATTAGGTCACTATTGTAACCCACTTCGCCTCTAACTAAGATATTTTGTTGTAGAGATTTTGTGAGAATGAAACGTTGTATTTCATTGAATTTAAAGTGCCAAGATGTAGTTTTTTTTAGGCAAGTCCCTACTAACGTTTTCCACTCGTAAACCTTCAAATCAGTGGAGTGCTTTGAAAGAACCGTGTCATATTCTGTTGGTTGTATCAATACTGGTAGCTTACGTAGCTATTTCTTTATGCAAGCAAAAACACGGTTTGGTGGCAAAAATGAGTGTCCAGTGGTTCGAAAAATAACTTGTATTTCCAGAATGTTAGCAGGCGCTACTCGTGTGAAGAAATTACTCAGCATTCCAATCATAATGGAATTTGGGTTCTGGTCAGCGCAACCATCACAACAAAGCTTAATCGTTGAGTAAGGTGGCAAATGGAGAAGTAGCAATAAATAAGAAACCGCTGACGCAATTTCATTTGCACCTTTCTTGTGTTCATGTTCCATCCAAGTATAGCAGTATACATTTTCCGGCTTAATGGAGTCTTTTGAGCCACCCTTTACAATAGTGAAATTGTATATCTGTCTGCTATAGTAGGCAGTCTGATCTTGAATCTTTGGAACAACCAGTTTTTTTGACAGTCGAAACACAGTGTAAGAAGAGCTTCTCTTTTTTCCTGAAGTTTTCTGAAAAACGCTTGGATTGTTCTCTTTCTGGATTTTAGCTTTAATTTCTATACATTTAGAGCATACATCCGGCACCAATGTTATATTGAATGGTAAAACTTTTTTGAAATTTTTTTTTCGATTTAAGTGATTTGTCAGCCTACACGTTAATGTATACATGCGATATAATTTACTAATAACTAAGTTAGCTGGTAAATAACGGCGATCAATTGATTTTCCTCGAGAGTGGTGGCTTTCACAGCATTTCAACTTTTCTATAAATGCTTTGACAGAAGCTCTTTTTCTTTCGTAGATTGGATTTATTCTCGCTCCACCTCTTCTGTCAATAGGTATTCTAACAGAAGCCACAATTTTTTTAGTCAAAGACTGAACTATTTTGCAAGATATTTGGAGGATATTAATAAAGAATTGTTGCACACGCGTGAAAAATTTTTGTCGGTTCCGAAACTCGAATATAAAATTTAGTGCTTACTTTTTTGTGGAAGTAGGACTTTTTGTGGGACATGGTCTTTTTGCTGTTATTACCTTCAAATATTTGATGGTAAACGAATCCTGCAGATTTTTTTCGCGCGTCGTAAAAAATTTTTGGTAGGATTACTTAATGCCCTCATTGTCAATTTCCTGCACTTGTAAGACTTGCTAAACTGACCGCAACGAAGGTATGCTGGTGGACCTGGCGGATCATATCTGAATCAATAAAACAATCTGATAGTTTGTAATAATAGGAATAATAAATTTAAATATTAATTTATAATAATAATATCGTCAGTATGGCTAAAAGACAAAAATAAAAATCACAAATGCAAAACATATATGAAAAAAATTAAAAAATTTAGGCTTACTATTGAGTTGTAATCTACCATTTTAATTTTTCGATGTTCCGTTTCTATTTACTAGGATCTCCAGGGTTCCGTCTAGCTTTTCCCTGTTCCGATGGGGTAATACTATCGTTCATTTGACTTTTCACCAAAGAAATAATAACAAAATCATGAAAAATATACAGTGAAAAACACCTTTTGCTAAACGTAAGCAATCGTTGTTTCAGAGTCGATCTTGGTCGATTTTCTGAACAAAAAGAGATGTGCTCTTAGGCATTGAAATTTACCATAGGGCTAGTTCTAAAGTCATTTTGTAAATAAAACAAAAAGCTTTAGCATTATATGAATATTTTAATAAGTTACTTTACTTGAAAATAACTAGAAGCTCATTACTACACAAAATATAAACAGTGAATTATTGTACGTAGTCAGTGCTACGATGTAACAATATTAGTCGAGGCAAAGTTTCGACCTTGAATAATATGACATAAATAAAACTCTTAAAATCTAAAGCAATGCATAAACAGTGGTAATACTTCACTAATAATATGGTTATAAACATAACCTTGAAGCTATGTACAGTTAAATGTCTGTTATGAGTTCCTGCGGAACAGCTACTTATCAACTATGTTAGCTGATTTAGCCTTGATATGAAATAAAATAATATACAAGCGATAATAACAGGATTAATATTACCTTAGAGTTCACCTATAAGCTAATATGTACACTATGAACACCATTGACGAGAAACCTTCAATGTTCAGGAGGTTATCTTCTAACACTGGGGGAAAGTCACCTTGAAAAACACTTGCTAGGCCTATTGCTAGCTTTTATGTACAATGTAGTTCAATTTCTTGCAAATAGGAATGACTTGAATTAGTGGTTGGATCTGGTATGCAGTTAATACATATGGCATGACATGAATGCCTTGTGAATGCGGCTTCTTGGTACACGCATGAATGATTAGTAAATATGCTATGCTGGTAGCATAGGTATGCTGAACTGCTGAAATCCGCGTATGGGATGTAGCCTTGTGATAGCTTGAGTATATTGGCAGACTAGTGCCTTTTAATCCTTATATGAGAATAAGGCATGAGTAGGTATGCAGACTAGTGCAGAGTAATCCTTATATTAGAATAAGGCAAGAGTGTAGCAACCCAGTGGCACACTCGTGATATAGAATGTTGAAAAACCCCTGGACAATACCATTGGGGACTGTGCAGCGCATGGCATAGTCTTTGAGAGTTAGAGATCAGTGGGTCTCCATAATGGCAGTAGATGCCGAAATATACCTTTTTGTAGGCTTAGTGAGAATGTGATTGTAAACATGTTCCTTTACTTACTTGAGATTTCGAGACTAGGCTCTAATGAGTGTGGTGTGGTTCGCGACAGGGCTCGATTGTACAACTCCAATGGATGAGACCAATTGGGACGCCATTGCTCGGCGTGAGAATAATGGCATTAAGTTTGCCAATAAATACCTTATTGTAGGCTTGATGTGACAATGACTATGGCAGAATATTACTATATCACTTGAGTAACGAACTAGAGATGATGAGGTCTCAAAACGTGAAAACTTGCCGGCATGGCGGCTCGCGCCAGCCGGCTAGAAACGGGGGTGCGCCTTTTGCGACTTACATGGTCGAGGTTCAAGACACGACTTCTTCGTCTTCGTACCCAATACTGAATTTTAGAACGTGGGAACTAGATCAACTTGAAGAAGTTGTTAACGCCCCTTCCGGCAAGATGATATACATCCTCCGGAAGTAGAAAGGGCGGATAATGTAAATACTGAGCAGTTATGTAAACCTTTACGTCAGCGATTGTCTAAATTAACCTTGTGAATGTTAACACAAATCCGGTCGAAATAGTTAACTAGTTTTTTATTAAAATCGACTCTTAAAGATCATGAACTTAGGAGCTAACTTGATTACCTCCGTTAAGAGACAGTGATTGGTCGACTCGGTCGCCGGGGTATAGCGGGAAACGCTATGATTGGTCAGATGAGTTAAGGATGCGCGGCCGGCTCCAAATGAGTAAAGGTGGTTACAACAGATGGCGCTAGTAATACCGCCCGGATAAAGCGCGAAGCGCTATGATTGGTCGGAGGCCTTTTGAGGACGTTTAACTTTTAGCTTTCTAGACTGTCTAGCGCAGTGGATAAAGGTGGTAAACAAGAGATGGCGTTAGTAGTATCGCCAAGGTTTTAAATTGTTTGGAATGCGAGGACAGTGGCGTGGAATGTTAAACTATACAAAAATTAAATCGTTAGAATTGAAGACGTGTTCAAAAATGGTTTTTGAACAATCGTTACATGCAATACCCTACGAAGCTTGGCCTTCAGCGCGAAAATTTACGAGATTTGATTGCTCAGTTGGATACCTGTTTGAAGCATTCATATTTATAAAACTTTTGCCGCGACACACGATTTCTGATTGCAGTTTTTGACTGGATAAAGACTTCTTTGGCACATCAACACTTTACCACTCGATTAAGAATTTAGAACAGCGCCGAACTAATTTAAAAAAAAAATAGATATAATCCCATTTCAAGTGACATGCCTCAAATATACTTTATATACCGGCACAAATCAAAATGCTCAAAGTAATTTTATTTGATAGGCAAACTCGGCATCACTATTTTTTTTGTTAGAGTCCTGTTTGTTGGATCTTCCCATATATACGTTGACAAAAGTTCAAAATCATTCTCCTACATTATACACCCTGAAAATACATGACTTATAACTGACAAACAACATTGCGTAAATCCCCTAAAATTGTGGATGAACTGACGCCCGGGGCCAAAATTTTAAGCTACAGCGAAAATCTAAAATAAGTTTGCGCTATTGTTTTGATAGCAATTATTAGTGGAATTGACGCTCTGTTAATTATGACGTTGATTCTATATAGTTCAAAAAAATATTGATGGTTGATAGGTGCCTTGGCATTTCTGCAAAGGATGGGGTAAAATGATTCATCACTCTTTTGGCCTTCGCTATGATATCTTTCGCGTGAGCACTCATGGTCAGCCCACGGTCCATTTAACCTCCCAGATATACCGCACTGTTGCCTGCTCTATATCATCGTCGTTAATGGAGTCGCTGTCTTCTTATCTGAACATTGATTGCCTGTGTTTTGGTAGCATTTACTTTGAGCTTGTTCCTGTTGTACCATTGTTTGGTTTTTTTCAAAACTGCTTTCTGCATTCTCCAAGCTGCGTTATCTTTAACATTGAGATCCTTCAGCTTATAATCCCATGTGCTTGTTATGTGCTCCTTAAGTGCTTTTATCATGGTATTCTTATGGACATTCAGGGCTTGTCTGTTCTCTTGAGTTTCTTGTTTTGAGTAAGCTCTTCTGAGTCTCCTGTTCCTTTCTTCGATGCGATTAAATACGACCGTTGCCAATGCAAAGCACCAGTGTTAGCGTAACTACCCCGCCAATGGCGTGGCCCTTTTTAATTTTCCTCTAAAATATTTAGGTGAGTATTTACAGATTTTGAGGTGGGTAGCAGTATCCAACATACCCACTTATTCCGCCAGCCCTGAGTATTGAAACTCCAGATACCACTTGGGAGATGATTTGATGAGAACTATTATTCGACGATTTCGCAATTTCACGAAGTGAACTTTTAAATTAGTAGCTTTGACTGCAGCTGCATTAGCAAAATAATAATTGTGATCGCCAGGGGGTTTTAAGATAGTTTTTCGACTGGTTATAACGCGCGATTTGCAGTTAGATTTTTGAGATAAATCATTTCCAGTAAATCTTTTCACTTTCAGAATTTCCATTCAATGAATTTTCCATTCGAATAATTTTATTCCGAACAATTGCCCTCCGAAAAATTATTTTCGAAGAATTATTGTTCGGACACGTTTTTTGGGGATATATTTGAAGAGTGACTTTAAAGACTCCAGTCACACTCAAAACCCATGACTATTATTTCCTCCTTTTTTATGAAATACGTGAATAATATATCAAATAATAATAATTGAACAAAATGTATAATATGTTACAAAATGTAGTTTAAATTAATTAAGTTGGTTATTCATATATTTAGTACATGTTTTTCTAGCAATACCTTCTTGTATAAATAGCACAATATAATATCGGCATATTGCAATTTCTCATATAGAAAAATCGATTGCCATTTGGTTACAGTTTCCAATGAGAGAACTACCGAGAACCTATTTTAATTAAACATTGAATAAATAATATTTACTTTGTATATACTTTAAACGTTACTTCAGCGTGGAGGATGCTCAGAGAGAATAAAGGGTATTATTTTAGGATAGGAAATTTCACGGTAATTATGTCTTTACAGGGCTATTATTGTTGTGTGAACTATGTTAGGCAGTTATTGATCAGGCGACTAATATATTAGAACGACATTTTCTGGATACAATCAAATTCCACAATATTGGATATTTGGAAATATTTAGAAGATGTTTCCATAACAAATAAATAATTTTCGAAACAGCAGGCATGGCAATTTAGGGTATCAAATTCTGAAATTTTTAATAAATATGTCGCTACCTTGGAAGAAAATTAAATCGTTATCTGCGATACGTCCTTGGCCCTGGCAGTCTTCTTTCAACATTCTCTAAGGGGATATCAGACACATCGTCAACCTGTTGACAGAAAATAGCTGTCAGTGAAGATGATAAATGAATGATTAATATTTTTACCTGAGGCCACGGAAAACTTTTTTTTTTATCATGTCTCATATATTTGACAAATTCCTTACCACATATTCGTACTATCTGTTCAAAATAATGATTAACTACTCTTTTGTTTAGAAATTTCACCAACACAAAGTTACCGTTGTTGACCACTATTGCCTAGTCTTCTAATTCATTTTGCCCTGCTCTCTGTAGCGTATCAGACAAATTGTTGCTTATTTTTCCACTTCAGATGCAGATTTTTGAACACAGCCGCTTCGGTTCTGGCGGAGAGGTGTAAATTGCACAGGTGCTAGTTTAGTGACACAAACGATGCTGCAAACCTAAAAGAACTGGACAATGTTCGACGTTTTGAGGATCAAATCTGCCCCCATTCTCAAGATCCAGAAATCTAAAAATGAGAATGATTAATAAATGCAATTAAAACAGTAAAAAGCTGCGTTTTTGAGGATCTATATACCCATAATTTAGTATTAGATTTTTAGAAATAATTCAATGATTTTTATTTAAAGGTTTCGTTAATTTTAAAGTATCCCTTATCAGCTTCATTTCTTAGCAAATGCAACGAGGTGTTATTAAAAGTAACAAAAACTGAAGCTGCACATTCGTCTTTATTTAATAATATTAAAGACACTTTCTTTAATCTTATTTTTTTTGATAATGGTTCCTCTGCTAAAATACTTAAAGTGTTCCATTTTATTTTGCGATTGTTGTCAAATACTTGACAAATATGTGATTTGTCAAATTGTGTATTTTTAATGTAGGCTTAGTGTCCTTTTATACGTTTTCATAATGGTCTACAAGTTTCACATATACCTATAAAATTAATTACATTCACATGGGATCTTAGAGACTACATTACAATACTGTTAAATAAAATCAATAGTATAGTTATTATTAGTCAAAACATTATATAGAAACTCTTTTTCTACGTTGAAATTTTGATTACTACATATTATTTTTATTCGATCATATAGATTTTTTACAATCCCCGTTTTTAATTACTGGGTCATTTGATTTAAAGGTTAAATATCTATTTGTATGTGTAGTTTTTCTGTATATATTTTTTTCGAGACAGCTGATAAGAATGTCAAGGAATTAAAACTATTTATTAATTTCTGATTCAATAGTCAATTGAATTGTTGGTTCTTTTGTGTTAATATGATTTAGAAAATCGTTATATGGTTAAATTGAAAAAATGTCATCATATGAAGCTACCAAATTGAAGGTTTATATCGATCATATTCAACAGAATTTAAATAAAAATTTTCATCGAAAGTATTACTTAATAAAGATGACGGTGGTGAACCCTTAGCCATATGGTTTGGTAGTATTGATTAATGTATTGAAAATATGTAGTTTTTCCGCAAAAAGTAAGTAACATTAGAATTGCTTCCATACTGAGTTACGTGCTGGTATCATTTTCTAATTTTTTTCTTATAATATTTAAAGTTTAATCAATAGGCATGTTTGTTAAAAGACTAACAACATCAAAACTCACCAGTGTGTCGTTAGGATTAAAACAATCTTGTGATAGTTTCTCTAAAAAATTTTGTGAATTTCTTATGTATGAGTTTGGATTATTTGCAAGTAGATTAAGAATGTTAAATAGATATTTCTCAATGAGGTGTGTTGGTAAATTTATACAGCTTACTATTGGACTTAAAGGTATTTTTAATTTGTATATTTTCGATACTCCATTAAAATAAGGTGGTGTGCTATTGTGCGTTGTCAGTTTAAATTTTTCTATATCGTTGAACTGATTTTTCTGTTTTTCTAACATATTCTATATCTGTCTTTCAATACGTTTTGTTGGGCCTTTATTTATAATTACCGTCATTTAAAAGAGCCATTACCTTTTAAACGTAAATATTGCAATCTATTTACACAGATGAATTACCTTTATCATCTGGAAGAATTTTAATAATGTTACCTGTTTCAACAAGTATAATGCTCTTTTTTTGTGTATGTTAAGTTTTGTGTAACTCTTAATAGTTTTTCTATTGTACTTTAAGTTCTAGTTCTAAATTCAACTTGCTATTCATCTGGTAAGTTTTGTGTTATTCCTTCCATTGCTGAAATGGTATCAAACTGATTATTTTCAAAATTCCTAAAAACAGAACAAATGTTAGGCCCATACTTTTGCTGCAAATATGTCCCAAATTCTTCTGAAGGATTCATGCTATGGATTTTAATGGAAAATTTTTAATTAAATTTTGTTCAAAATTGTTGATATAAACCTGTAAGGTGGTCTTGTAGATAATATTTTTTCAGTTTATCCATATAGCAAACATTTTCTTGACGTTTTTCTAACTGATTTTACAACAAAAGTGCCTACAATCCAAATCACTATAGAAAAAGAGACTAATAAACAACTTTCATGCCTTGACATTCTCTTCAAATAGTTTCGAAACAAAAAAATATACTGAAAACCTACACACACAAACAGATATTTAAAATTTAAATCAGATAACCCAATACCGATTAAAAGGGGGATCGTAAAATGTCTATAAGATCGAATGAAAATAATTTGAAATAATACCACTTTAGACGTAGAAAAACCATTTTTTTCTACAGCCGCGCGCAAAATAACTAAATACTAAATTCAAATGAAAACGCGAAATCGACGAATGCCGTGGATCCTTATTTTGCGCTCTAGCGCGAACATGGAAAAGGAAATTCTCACTTTTTCCGTCTAGTGTGCTACGAATGGTCATGGAAACCGAAGATAAATAAATGACAGTCGTGCGTTTATTACAGTTTGTTGCTGGCACTCCTGTTCTAAATATGCCCGAAGCCCGAACATAATATGTCAAAACTGACAGTCATTTGCAAATTTCAGAATAAGTATAGAGAAAAATGTGCATTTAATTTTAAAAAATGGGGCTGTAGAAAAAGTTCTGCGTGTTTTTCGGGCGCAAAGAAAGATTGCCGTTTTCGAAAGATTACTGCGCTCCGCTACGCGTCGCGCAGTAACATTCTTTCTCAAGCGGCAATCCGTTACTTTGCGCTCTAAATACACAAATAACTATTAAAGATAGACCTGTTTTGAAGCTCATTATTTCTTATAATATTAGTTTATCATAGAAAATAAAATAATTTTTTATCGGAATAACACACACACTAAAGGGAGATCCTATGGCATTCGATGTTCTAGGTGTTTCCATATGTACAACGAACAGGTGTCCTCTGACCATATATCGTTACTGTTTGACAGGCGTTGCCGGAGGCGGGTTGAGGCGGGCCAAATCCTGGGAACATCTGCTGTGAAAATATCTGTAAAACAGGAATATCTTGACCACATGTCTGCGGTGTTCCAGACTATCCAGATTGCGGGTCAATGACGAGACGCCCAGCTCTGTTCTGAATGGAATCCAGCAGCTTTAGGGTGCGCTTAGGTGCGGCATCCCAGATGTGTAAGCAATAATCTAAGCACAGTCTTATTTGCGCTTTGTAGAACAAGAGCAGCTCCTGCGGTGTATGCAGTTTTTTGTTGCGAAATAACGCACCAAGCTTCTGCAATGCTGATTTTGCGATGTAGCCAACGTGGTTATGCCAGGACATATTGCTGTTGACCGAGACATTCAGTAGCCCGATTGACCAGGATGAAGGAATGGTCGCTTCTGCCATAATAATGTTAGGGCTCGCCATATTGGCTTTCCTGGTAAACGTGGCCGCTTGGTTTTTGCTGCATTGAACTGAACCAAATTTCTGTCACTCCAAGTTCGAACCCTGTTAACTGCTGCAATCTGCTCCTGTCTAAGTGATATGTCTCAGTCGCTGGTAAAGGTTTTGACGATCTAAATTGACAGACGAGTGTACTGCCATCTGAAAAACTGTAAACAGGATTATTGATTGGTTTCGATCATCAGGTCAGTAATATAGATGAGAAACAGGATCTATATCTACTTAAGTGATTAATAAATAAATCGCGGTATCATGGTGGCTATGGGTGGAAGTTTGCAGAAATATTTTATGATGGTTATTATCAAATATTTGAAAAATGGCCACAGCAAATCTAGGGATAATATATATTTTTGAAATCGAAACAAAAATACCTATTAGGGTGTTTTTAAAAAATCTAAAAATACATTTAAAATGACAAAGTCGTTATCAGTTTGGGATCGATCTGATAACTGCGTCTCCAAAAAAGGTTTTAAATAGAGTAATATAGGTTTTTTTTACATGAGTACAGTACTCATTTACGAGATACTTGAATTATCCTTTACAATTAACTTTTTTTCTATAAGAGAAGAGTAAGTAATAGCAGTTTAAATACCTTTTCGAGAAACGTACAGATATGTTGACTTTTATTTATTTTTCTTTTATTTTCGCTATTAAGCTAGAATCTGTCCAGTTAGTGTAAAACTTTCTAAATGATGTTTTAGTTTCGTGAAAACTGCTATTAGACATGAGCTTCTTTTGTCCTTTGTTTTTTTCCTAAAACACAATTTTTTGATTAAAAGATAAAAAAAAAATTGTACTTTTTGACTTGTTGCGATGCTTATTTGTTAAATCTGATGACGGATTCTGATGGTTTAGCAAGAATCCTCCAACTTTTGTATTTAAAGTTTAGCATAGGCAGTTAAACTATCGCCGTGGTCGTGGAACTTTGTCTATAAGTTTTAATCACTGAACACATCTCTGTAGAACTTTCCTTTTTTGGCATAGTTTAGTGGATTTCCAAGCTTTCTCATGCTTTCATTGGAGAAGGGTTGATACATCTCAAGATCCTAGGAAACTCTGGAGTGGTACCCGGAAGCGTGGTCCAACAGGCCAAGCTAATATATATCCATGATGACCACCGGTCGTTGACTTTACGGCTGAAGAATATGGTAAATAACCAAACACTGGAATTCTGGCAAAGATCGCCTGGAAAATCTTGAATGATAATCAGTTCTGGGCGTCTTAATAATTTCCTGGATAATAGCGGTTAAACTACTTACAATACATATGTTTTATAAAGTACGGGAAGAAGAAGTTGAGAGGAATAGAAAATATTTCATATTATAATATCGTTTTCAAGAATTCTGGGCTCCAGGAATCAAATTTTACCATTAATTCATAAATTTTTAATATATAGGGATGTAATGAATTTCTTAAAACTATTTTTATCTAGTTTAGAATTGATATGAAAAGAGAAATCTTTAACTCTTCCTTTCCCCATTTTTACTAAAAACATTTAAAATAAGTCCCATTTGTAACTCAAAGTTTTCACTACTCCAAAATATTAAATTTGTTCATGTTGCTGAAACTTGCAAATAAATTCACTAACTCCTAACGGCTTCCAAATTTAGGGTAAATCCTTTAATGAAGTCTCACATTCTAGGTTACGTTTCCATAATTTTAATGGAATAAAAAATTATTTATTTCCGTAATTATTA
>MU182052.1:533292-545259 GCA_016904865.1 Pissodes strobi
TTAATTATTTGCCACATGGGTTTAGATGGATTCTGAGATGAATTACAAACATACCATTGGCTTTTACTTTCGCCTGCTGTATAACTCTTTCATATTTCTTCTTAAAATATTGCTGTTGAAGCTGTTGAAGCTCCAAATTATTACACTGTGGTGACACCTCACTCAGAAGCCGTAAATAATTACGCCTTGATCTCTGGTCATCATTAAACCAGCCAATGCTCTGACCAGATCTCACTCTAACTTTTTTCGGAAATGAGCGAATATATTCCTCCTCCAGATGTGCCAAAAGTTTTGGAAAACACTGACTAACATCCATACACTCATCAGACATAAAATTCCACTCATATAGGGAGACCAAATCAACGGGATTGATCATACCTATGGAGGCATCGGCCTTCATGCCCTGCTGAGCAGACACTTCATCCATCTATCATCTGCTTTGCTTTTCTGTCTAATTAAATAAAACGATTTTTTAACCACCATTATTCGTAGCATCATTCGATTCACTGTTAATTGCATCAATGTTGATATCCTCTTCCTCTTTCATCTTCCATTCCTATTTTCTTGCAATATTAGATAAATAACAAGTTACGCTGCCGCAACTATATAACAGACTATGACTAGGAAGAGGAGGAAAGCAAAAGCTAGGATTACAGATGGACTACCTTGTTTTATCCAATTAAGTACTACAATATCGATTACGTTATCACAGACTTAAATTAATTGTTAATAATATTATTATTTTTAATCGGCAATGATGGCAAACAATTATCTAAACAAAAAATGTTTTGCTGAAAACTCTCCTCTACCAAAATTTCATTGTTTACATTTATACGAACTTTTCTCATAGTGAAATTAATTGTAAGGTTATTACAGATTTTTCGCACCATGGGGCTCTTACAGTTCATTGCCCTCTTGAACACTCTCCCAATAGTTCTCTTCCTCAAAACCAAGGTAGCATAATTAACCAAGTTAATTTCAAGAATCTTAAAGAGTATACTTCAAATTTAAATTTAAAATGGTAAAGTGTATTAAGTTCTGAGTAAGACTTTCATTTACTCTTATGTCGCTGTTTTGACAAATCTTTTCCTTTATGTAAAATGCAAAAGAGAAAAACATTGGATAACTAAAGGCAAAAAGTTAAGATCACCATGTTACATAAAAAGGTTTATAAATAGTCAGTCTCATCTAGAATATATAAAAAAATATAGAAATATCTGTCAAACAGCTTTAAAAACAGCAAAACATAACTTTTATAAAAACTTCATAGACAATGCAAAAAGCAAAATGGCTGAAGTGTTGGTCCGTTGTTAATGACATTAGGAACTCAAATATTTCGCAGAGTCCTGCTATAGATTTGTACCCTGATATTTTAGATGACCACTACTGTCCAATAGCTGATAAATTAACTGCAAATATACACTCGGACCGTGACACATTGGGTTATTTGTAAGGTTTAAATGTTGAAGAGGAGTTTCTTATAAAACCAACAAATATGGCTGAATTGAAAGAGATTTTTAGGGACATAAAAATTAAAAAAAGCTCAGGAACAGGTGAGAAGTCTGTAAAAATTGTTCTCAGTGTAAGCAGTGACATCCTTGATGTCTTGGGCTATATAATAAATAAGAGCTCTTCTACTGGGGTATTCCTTAGTTGTTGAGAAGACAGCAGTCGTGATGCTTCTGTATAAATCGGGCTCATGTACAGATCCAGCTAACTTTCATCCCATATGTTTACTGCATATTACTACCTGCTCATAAATATGTTAAGAATCTATGGCTTTAGAGGAGTATCTTCGACACATCTTAGTCATTTGCTACTGATAAATTTCAATATGTAAAGAATGGAAACTCAAAATCTGAATTAAAACCAGTCATTCACGGAATTCCATATGGCTCGAAACTTTCGAAAGTCCAAATTTGTGCTATCTTAACAATATTTGCTGATTATGCTACAGTCCAGGGTAATGACTAATGTCCAGAAAACTAAAGTTTTAAGTTTTAGATTTTCTATTATTAACATAGATTTGGATGACAAATTAGTTAAAGCTGATCATGAGACAAAATTTTTGCGCTTACATGACGATAAGTTAAATTTAGACAAACATATTTTAAATCTTAATAAAAAATTGTTTTGCCGTGAGACAAACTTTCAATGCCTTAGGCTTCAAAATGCCAATGTTTACATACTATGCTCTTGCAGAATCATATCTAATATTTGGAATTGCATTTTGGGGTTATTATAGCAAACATTTGTTCAATTCCATTTTTATATTTCAAAAAAGGGCAGTTAGATGTGCTTGCGGAGTGGGTCTGAGAGATCACTGCAGACCACTATCCCCAAGAGCGGAGATTCCTACTTGAACAAAATACAATACAGTAAAATACATCACATCATACAACGCCAGAAATCGTGACAACATTCCACTGCCACTGTAAGCCATTAGGTCGGATCGAAAAAAACTTTTTTTTGAATTTGATAATGGCCCGGGTGGCAAAAGTTGCCGTTGATAAAAGTAAGTTTTTTTGGGATTTTATTTTTAAATCAACCCCTTTAGGTGCCACAACCCTCTCAATATAAAAATTTTTTTTGGAAAAAAAATCCAACACGGCCCTATGTGTAAACTCTTCTTGAATGTTTAAAAAGTGTGTGTTCAAAAATTGGAATCTCTCGGAACATTTTTGGAGGTGCCCCAAAGAGCTAACAGAAAAAGATGAAATCCTATTTCATGTAGATAATACACTTTTAGCTGAAATCTAAACAAATTAACGAAATAATAGATTTATTGACGGTAGTACAACACGTTATATATCTATAAGGTAGAAACAAGTCAAAAAATCCGAACAAAAATATTAAAAGTAGTGTAGGAACAATAATATAGGTAAGAAAAATAAAATCAGAAATTCAACAAAATTGAAGCTGCCAAAACGTATTGAGCTTAAAAGGAACGTGCACCCATATACAAAAAATATGTGATTATTAACAAATATTTAATTTAAAACGTATATTATTATTAAAAGAAACAAAAAGTTATTTAAGCTTAAATTCTGACTTAGAATTAAATGATTTCATAAGCTTCCTAGACTCCATTCGAGATTTTATGAAACCATCTCGTTTTTCCTCTCCACAAACTTTAGATGATGCCTCTGTAACTAAATGTACACATCTTTCAGTGGCCTGAGTGTGACAGGGGAACTTGGGCAAATCTAAAAAGGGCGCTGCAGTTTCTTGACCAGATACAAAACCTTCCAGGTCCTCATCAGAGACGTGCTTTAATATTGGTGGTTCTGACCTATCTGTTTTATACCAATAAATCATTTCTGTATAATCCTCCGCCTGCATGTTCAAAGGAGGTACGCGAAACTGCCTGACAGATGTTGAATTTATGTTCTCTTTTCTAGAAGCAATTATTCTGCGGCATGCTAATTTGCGGATGTGATCTCTGTTATCTGCCAGCATCGCTAGAAGCACGTTCTCTGAGTGGCCAAAGAAGCCATTCCTCTGTATAACCACATCTACTATCTCCCTTAAATCAGTCGGCATATATCTTGAATATGCAATCAATCTCCACAAATGTCGGGAACCTTTAGTACACAATGGCTTACATTTGATATTGAACCATAATGGACCATATACTTTCATGATAAATGTAGCTAAGTGTACCAGATTTTCCATGGGATGCTCCGATGCGACATATAACCGAAGGATTCTACTCGCCGTTGTTACCCATCTTGAATGTACGACTGATCCTGGTTTAATCCTCGCAAGGTCTTCGCTGCATTCTCCAGATGATACTGCATGCAACATATCATACAAATATTGTTGATCAGTACTTAAAATATTTCTATCTAAATCAGGAATGGTGTTACTCGCAATTTGCGCGAATTTGACTAGAGGGAGGGTTTCACAAGCTTGTATTGATTTTCCAATGGCACCAGAGAAAGCTTTCGGACCTTGAGTAACACCATCAAGTTTGATTAAAAGGTGGCGTAAGGGAAGTTCATTTAGATGCAGCATGCAAATGAACCATTGAAGAGGGCGATTTAGGGCAATTTCTAGGAGTCTTATTATTCCTGCGTGTGTTCCTGTGTTGACATTAGTGCCATCACATCCAACTGCTATTAACGATTCAATCGATACTTCTTTTCTATTAAAGAAATCCAATATGGCATCTTTGATGACGACAGCTGATCCAGACGATACAGCTAAATGGCCGAGGTACATGGAACCTGGCTCTTTTACCAAGGATATATGCTCCTCTGTGATGGTACTACAATAATGCTTATTGCCCTTCTTAATTTGTGTCAGGGATTTAGCCTTCCGTCCATCAAAATATAACGCTTTTACCACCTCCATGTTCTTATTTTGCAATTCTTTCCTGTGCTTTTCCCTTTCCCGACGAACTTTATTTCGATCTATTATTTTAGAGGTGTTCTGTTCATTAATGATGCCCAAGTCCTGTAACAGAGCGGAAGAAAGTGATGCAGCGCTTCTGTCTGAAACACCGTAACGATCGCACTCCCTAGCAAAAGTTGTGAGATTTACCCTCATTTGCAATTTTAAAACATCTTCAGTTGTGTAAGAACAAGGGGGCTGGGGATCAGAGTCAGGCAACTTTCCAGGATGATTCCTAGTCTCATTTCCAGAGTCTCCTGGCCCAGATACAGTATCTTTAGACTTTAATTTTGGGCGTTTTTCAAATCGTTCTTCAGATTTTTCGGCTCGTTCCATCTTTCTTTGGTTTCTTTTTCCTATTTTCCTGGAGGATGCTACATCAATTGATCCTATGACTAGGTTTCTGGTAGTTCGCTGATCTATTACAAATTCCCTTTCTTGTGCTGGAATTTTCTTCACTTTGGAACAATGGCAATCCTTGAGGTCTTTACATTTACAACTAGCAATATCAAAGAGCTAAGTTTTAAATCTCTGAGCTTCTTTGTGTAGCTTTCAGATTGCTGTCTGCCCTTATATGGTTCGAGTAAAGTCCTATAGTCAGTATTCATTTTTTTTATTTTCTCAGTAACTTTTTTAAATGTAATTGTTGGAACCGATGACTTCTTCCAGATGTCCACTACGGTGTTTGCAGTTTCTGTTGTTATTATTGAAGCTGGTGGATCTTTGCCTGCCATGATATATTCTTTCTAATTACTGACAAACAAGTAATGTCGAATTATATCCGCATTCGTGGGAAGTCTTAGCTGGGACATCTCGGCAAGGGTTTCAAAGATAGGAGAAAGGGTGGTTTTCCTGGTAGGAGTTTTTGCGCCCATTTTACTTTATTTGGTATCTGAAGCAAAAGAAACAATAGTTATTATAACATTTTAGCTACAGAAATTTAATTAACTTGAATAAAACGAAATAACGTGAAAAGTAACCAAAATATATTTGTAAGTCAGAATATATGAAAACACATTTACCTGAGGCACCTCCAAAAATATTCCGAGAGCCTCCAATTTTTGAACACACACTTTCTAAACATTCAAGAAGAGTTTACACATAGAGCCGTATCGGATTTTTTTCCAAAAAAAAAAATTTTTTTTTTGAGGGAGGATGATTTAAAAAAAAGTTTTGGCAAAAAAGATTACTTTTATGAATGGCAACTTTTGCCAACCAGGCCATTATCGAATTCGAAAAAAAGTTTTTTTCGATCCGACCTAATACCCAGGTTTAGTTTTACCGAACACTGACACTTATGACAGTCTAAAAATATATAACAAACACCCTGAGTATTTGAATATATATAAAAATTACAAAGGATTCCCTAAATCAGTGAAAGACAAATTTGTCATTAGAGCGTATTATGATATTCATTCAAGAATATTTTTATTGACGCGCTCCAGTTGAAATGTAGAGTGGCTGGAAGTTCTGCTTTGGAGTTTATCTTTTATTACAATGATTTGTTTTCACTGTATAAGAATTATCATTTTTCAACTATCATTGTTTGTTTATGAGAAATCCTATTTAGTTTTGCTTTCTACTTTTGCGTTATATATAGGTAAGTAATTAGTTAGTACTTAAAAGTTCCGGCTTAAGCTAGAAATAGTAATGCTTTAGGTTTAGTCTATTTTATCCATAAAAATCTTGATATTTTTCTTTGATAATAAAGCATATTGAATTCAATCAATTATACAACTAGTAGTAGTCAATTACAATTTACAATGAATACCAATGAACATTATTTAATAATTTTATGACAGAATTTTGAATTTTAAGAACATTGGATTAAGTTGAAATGAAGAACTGTTCTTTTCAAATGACAGGTGGCAACTGATAAATCTAAAATACTTAGTTTAACTTTTGAAGATATCCAAGAGTGATTGTCACGTGTTGAAAAATTCTGCGCGAAGATTCCTAGCGGTTGTTAGGCGCTTAATTTCTAGGAAATTGCAGCAGGAAATTACTGTTAACTCTCTACTATGCAAATATTCAGTGGAGAATAAAATATAGAATTTTAAATTAGGATACGGGCACTGATGTTGGGAGTTTTCATTATGCAAAAAGTATGTTCTTCGTTTAATTTCTATGCTGAGAAGCAGTGAATCGTGTAGAGCATTCTTTTATCAAACAATTTCACATAAGTATGGTACTAGAATAAAATCTTTCTTATTGCCAGACAATTATTGGTCAGCAGGCTATCAAAAGCTTATTTACTTCACCTGTTGCTATTTTTTAAGCAAATTGCCATGCAAAATTAAAGATAACGTCAATATTATCTGAAAAAAATCTGCTCGAGAAAAATTGTCATACCGTGAATGAAGCTACAATCATTCGGTGGCTTTAACTTTGCTTTTGTGTTTTTTCCTATGATTGATATTTGGATGGTTTTTACCTTGTTTTAAAATTTTTGTATTTATGTATACTTTAAAATTGAGGAAATATATTGTTTGCATTTACAACTGCATCAAAAATTTTTAGATTAAACAAATAATTTAACTTACTGTTGTGTTGTTACATCTTTTGCCTGTATTTTAGTATTAATTCTGACATTTTCATCTTAATTAAAAAATATATTATTTTTATTATTATTATTATTATTATTATTATTATTATTATTATTATTATTTCTAGCATTTCTAGAATGAACGGCTTAATACAAGTTCAATCCTAGGATGGATGTGTTTGTTAGTTGTTATGAATTATCTTTCTGACAATATTACAAGTTCCTAACAGCGTTGCCTTTTGCTTTTCCAGATAGATTTTATGCGGAAGTCCTAATTCTTTAATTGATGTGTGTAGGGATTTTGAGATTTCTCCAGTTGCTCCAAGAATTACAGGAACTATTTGGGCCTTGGGTAAATGCCACATGTTTTTAAGTTTTATCATTAGGTCACTATATTTTGTTATTTTTGTACTGTGTGTTTTGTCTATGTTAGATGCATGAGGGATGGCTACGTCAATTATATATAGAGTTTCTTTACATTTGTCTAGGTATACGATATCTGGCCTATTATGTTGAATGTGGTGGTCTGTTATTATAGTACGATTCCAGTACAGTTTTCCTTTCTCATTCTCAATTATTGCTTCCGACTCATACTTGTAGTAAGGCTGTGTCTCTTGTTCTGGCAGAATTATTTGAGCTAGTTTGGCATGTATGAGTTTAGCAACATAATAATGCCTTTGAGTATAGCCGTTTGGAGCCAAGGTTTTGCAACCACTTATTATGTGTTCGATGCTTTCTGTTGTTTCGTTGCATAGTTTACATTTATCGTTGGTGATGGTCGGGTCTTTTATGATGTGCTTCTTGTAGTTGCGGGTGGCAATAACTCTATCTTGTATAGCCATTGCAAAGCCTTCAGGTTCTGATGCTTTAGCCAGTCAAAGGATGTTTTTGTGTCGATATGGTTTTGTATTACAGTTGTTATATATCTACCGTGGAGTTCTTTAGAGTTCCAATGTTCCATTTTATCTTCGTCCGTTTTTATGAGGATTCTGAAATCAATGTTGGTATTGTTAAGATCGAGAGGTGTAAGCTTTTGGTCTTTTTCAACAATGGATCTGTGCATAGGATTGCTTGTTGCTTTCTGATGGAAATAATAATTATTATTATTATTATTATTATTATTTCTTTCTTTGTTTAGTCTCACATTTACATATGTGGTAAAAGGTAATGAGGGCTTTCGCAAAACTCACACCTTGTTGACTTATTTTAGGATTTTCCTGACTATCCGACATGTTTCTAGGATCACTGATTTTTGCATGTCTGTTATTAGTTGATGTGGAAGATTATGTTTCGTGAATCCTGCGGGTAACTCCGGTGGTATGAGGCCTGTGACTGAGATGACTACGGGGAGGATGAGGACTTCTTCCATTTTCCACATTGATTTTATTTCTTCAGCTAGGTCCGTGTATTTTTGTATTTTCTCTGTTATTGTCTTCTGTATGTTGTGGTCCAGGGGGTGTGCAATATCTATTAACATTGTGATTTTGCTAATTTTGTCTATTACTGTTATATCTGGTCTATTGTTTATAATTGTTTTATCGGTTATAATTCCTCGGTCCCAGTATATTTTGTAATTCTGGTTCTCGATGACTTGGTCTGGTGTGTATTTGAAGTACGGCTCTTCTATTGTTTTAATGTTATGTTTGTGGAGTAAGTATTTGTGGAGGATTTTGGCTGTCAGATTGTGCCTGTTTACGTATTCTGTTTGTGCTAGGATAGAACATCCTGATGTTATGTGTTGTATCGTTTCGGGCATTGATTTACACACTCTACAGTTATCGTTCTCTATGTTAGTTTTTGTGATGTACTTTTGGTAATTTTTTGTCGGCACAACTTGGTCCTGTATGGATAACATGATTCCTTCTGTTTCACTGTACAGGTGTCCGAGTTCGATCCACTTGGTTGAGAGCTGATGTTGTTTATCCAGATCGTTCTTGAATTTGCCATGTAGTTTTTTGCTGTTCCATGTCTGTGTGAAGTTTGTGAGGAATGTTTTCTTGTCTATTTGTTGCATTTGTGTGTGTGTGTGTGCTGACCGGTGTGTATTTTTTGTCTGCTTGTTTGATAGACGCGTGTAGTGGTGACTGTGTTGCCTTCATGTTGAAGTATCTTTGTAAGCTATGTATTTGAATGTTATGTGTTAGTTCGATGTTGATTAGGCCTCGTCCTCCTTGTTTCCTAGGTAGATACAATCTTTCAACAGCCGAGTTAGGATGTTGGGCTCTATTATCCGTTAGGATTTTTCTTGTTAGTCTGTCTAGTGCTTGTACGTCCGTTAAGGTCCATTGTATGACTCCGAATGAGTAGGTTAGTATGGGTATTGCCCAGGTACTTATAGCCTTAATTTTATTTTTGCGTAGAGTTTGGTGTGCATGATTCTTCTTAGCCTGTTCTTGTATTTGTTTTCTATGTTTTCTTTCATTTCTTTCGTTTTATGTGTAAGTGTTTCGTTTACTCCTAAGTATTTGTATGTTTCGTTGCTGGGTAGTGTAGGGAATGTTATGTTATTTATTAAAAGCTCTATGTTGTTAGTTTCCGTTGTTTTACCGTTTTTGCTATAAGTGCTGTGCATTTATCTAGTCCGAAGTTCATTCGTATGTTCTTAGAGAACTTAGTAGTGGTTTCCAATAGCGATGATAGTTGATTTTGGTCCGGAGCATATAATTTTAGATCGTCCACGTAGAACAGGTGTGATATTTTGTAATCTTTTGTTGGGCTGTATCCAATATTTATCGACTTTAAAAGGCTGCTTAGTGGGTTGAGAGCTAAGATAAACCATTTTGGGCTCCATGTGTCTCCCTGGAAGATTCCTCTTCTTATTTTTATGTTATTAGTTTCTAGACCTGTGTGGGGTAGGGTGAGTATTAATTTTGTTTCCCAATTTTTCATTGTTTGTTTAAGGAAGCGTATGATGTTCTGATCGATTTTATAGATTTCTAAAATGTGGAGCAACCATGTATGAGGAACGGAATCATAAGCTTTTTGGTAATCTATCCAGGCAACAGCTATGTTTCTGCCTTTTGCTTCTGCTTGTCTCGTTATCACCCTGTCTATTATGAGCTGCTCTTTGCAGCCTTTCGCACCTTTTGTACATCCTTTCTGTTCTTCGTGTTCGATTTTTTGCTCTGTGATATGTTTTGTTACCTTTTCTGCTATTGTTTTTGTGATAATTTTGTATATAGTGTTAAGGCATGTGATGGGTCTGTAGTTTTTAGGATCGTGTGTATTTTCTTTCTTAGGTTTGAGATATGTTATGCCATGTGTTAAGGATGGTGGAACCTCTGTTGGATGGGTAATTACATGTTGGATTATTTGTGCCATTTTTCTATGTAGTGAAGTAAGATGTTTCCAGAAATAATTATAGATTTTATCTGGTCCTGGCGCCTTCCAGTTTAGCAGCTTCTTCAGTATGATTCTTAGTTCATCTATCGTTATTTCATATGGCATCATTGGTTCCACTGTCTCTGTTCTTTTTTGCTCTGTTTTGATCCACTCACTATTCTCGTGTTCCACTGGTTCTGACCATATTGACTTCCAGTATTGTTCGACTTCTGCTTGTTTTGGTGCTTTTATATTTGTTGGTTCTTCGTTTGCTCGTTCTAAATTCTGGTAGAAATGCTTTTCGCTTGATGTGAAGTTTGTGTTGTCTTGTTTCCTTTTGTGGGAGATGATGTACCTCTTCAGTTTCTTACTTGATGCCATTAGTTTTTGTTTCAGTGTATCTATTGCTTCTGTTATTTGTGCTGTTCTTGTACCTGTGTTGTTATTTATGTTGAATTTTTTGTAGAGTTTGTCATGTTTTTGTTTTGGGTCTACCAATGAGTTATTCATTTGTGTAAGGTCACTACGAATTTGACTGATTTTGTGTTCCAACCGTTTTTGCCATGGAGGTTTTTTTGGTTGGATCTGTTTTGGCTTTTCTGTTACTTGGTTTATTTTTGTTGGTGATTCCCAAGGTATCTGTGATTGATATGGCTGTGATATATGTTATGTCTATAAGGTCTTCTACACTTTTTACGTCGTCTATGTATTTATTGATGTAGTTGTTATATATTTGAGCTGTATTCTTTGTGTTTCTGTTATATTTCAGCTTAGGTAGACGTTTCCTGTAGCTGGGATTACTTCCTTTGTATAGTAGCATATTTTTGTTGAATGTTTGTTCGATTTCCGTCATTAACCTTTGGTTGTCCGTATTATTTGAGTTTGTCTGTATGTTTTCTCCGGCTATATCTGTATGTGTTTGGTTTATGTGTATATGTAATTCAATTGCATGAGTCGTTTGGGTCGTTTGGGGTTCATCTTCGTTTTGTGTTGCTTGTTCTGTTTCTGGTGCACTTTCTCCCTGTGTTTCTAATCTTACTTGTTCTTTGATCATGTCGATTTCAGTTTCTGTTAAGTATCCCTTTTTTTCTATTGCTCTTTTTCTGTCACATATGTTTTGTTCACTGGATTCCGATTCTGGGTATATTTTCTTCCATTCTTTGTAAAAGTTTTTCCGATGTCCCGTTGTTTGGTTCTCGTACTGTGCAGCTCTGAAAAAGGCCTTGAACACATCTATGTTGTCCATCTTAGCCTTTGTGCCTGTCTCTTGGGAGGAGCAGATTGAGACTGTCCTAAACCATGAGTGGGTAGAGCCGCTGTTGGTAGTTCCTTGTCGTTGCCTGTGTCGTCAACTTGGTTGGTCGGCTGGTTGGTCCCGCGTCGCTCCCGACCGTGGCGGCGCTCGTCCGAGGCTTCGGTTCTTTCCTTTGGAACCCTCTGTACTCACCAAAGGGGGGTTAGCCCCTTGGCGGTTGTGCCGGTTTTGTCCACCCCAGGTATTTTATTTCACTGGCACCCTTCAGTCTTAGAGACTGACGAGCGTCCCCATCGCTAGGGGCGGCCCCCGATAGCAGTCCGGCTTCAGCCACGGGTTATTATTATTATTATTATTATTATTATTATTATTATTATTATTATTATTATTAATAATATTATTAGTATTATTATTATTATTATTATTATTATTATTATTATTATTATTATTA
>MU182052.1:545786-594377 GCA_016904865.1 Pissodes strobi
TATTATTATTATTATTATTATTATTATTATTATTATTATTATTATTAATATTATTATTATTATTAATATTTTCATTTAGCCTTCGCATTCGCACTGCCTGCACATGACATGTTTATGTCCCCGCTGAAGGTCTTAACCGTGTTAATTAGAGAGTGCAATCCAGTCTAGTTCACTGCAAAGAGCTTTAGGTCATCCATGTACAATAGACGGGATAACCTCCGCCCGTTTCTGATGTTAAGTCTGTACCCAATATTCTTGTTGTTCAGTAGCTTAGAAAGAGGGTTCAGAGCCAGGCACATTCGGACATATTGGTCCGCCAGGCGCTCATGAGATGTTGGAGCACCGCTCTTACTTTCGTGCAAATCTTGTAAATCTCCAGTACCTTTATCAGTCAATCATTAGGGACCGAATCGAAGGCCTTACTGAAGTCAATATAGCACACATAGATATATCTCTTCCTAGTCTGAACCTGTTTTATAACCACTGCACTTATGTAGAGTTGATGTTTGCACCCGGCTGATCCTCGTATACAAGCTTTTTGCTCTTCCTCCAGTATGTTGTTTGTAGCGCGTTGTTCGTATATTCGGTTGTTGAGAGGTGACGTGAAGAGTTTGTATACTACCGACAGGTACGTGATTGGTATATGATTGCTCGATATAGCGGGGTCGCCCTTCTTGAACAGCATGTAAGTGTTTCCCTCTGTAAGAAACTTGGGGAATTTTGAGGGATCGTCCAATGCTTTCATAAAATATCGAGCAAGGCTTGGAAAACATGCCGGGAGATTTTTGATCTAAAAGTTGTGCAGTCCATCTGGTCCCAACGCTTTCCAATTGCTGGTTTTCCTGATAGCCTGGGAAATATCTTCTGCTGTTTGCTGCTTGTTCATTATCTGCTATCCATTCGGACTCTCTGCTGCTCTGCTTCTGACCAGATGGAGCTGCAATAATTGTGGAATTCATCTGTGTTGGCTGAGGCGTGTAGGCGGACAAAGCAAAAACTTCTTTTTGTCGGCTGTGAGGTCTGCATTTTGTTGTTTTCTCTTGGAAAGCTCGTTGTACCTCCGAAGTCGAGCTCCCTTACCCTTAGCTTGTTGTCTGAAGAGGTCTTTTAATTCCACAAGTTGTTGATGGTGCTGTGGGTCTTCCAAGTAAAATCCTGCTGGGTTCGCTATTACAGTGGTTTTCCTTATTATTTTCCTAGACCGGATGTTCTGTAGGTATGCGTCTATGATATTATGATATCAGCTTTCGGGAGTTTATCTTTATCCTGTTCTAGGCGTCTTTTCCAGGCCGGGATCACACTCTTCGTATTCTGCCGTGCAGACTTTGGTATGTATGTTTTTTGGCCATTGAGTTCGATGATGGTAACATCAGCGCAGTAGCCCGACAAGTGTACTTCATCTAGTTTGAGGAAAAAGGCAAGATGTTCTCCAGAACTTCATTGGCTAGGCTGATTTTCTGCCTGGCCTTAAAGATGCTTCTTAGTTTGGGCAAAGTCGGACGGTTAAGAGGGTTAGAACCCTCATAATAAGATAGAAGGCTATGAAATTTGTCGCTCACGTGCTGTCGAGCTGAATTTTGATAGGGTTCGTCTTGACGGTCCTGTAAGTGAGGCGTCTCATCTAGATGAACTATCTGTTCTGTCCGGTCTCGTGGCTCATTTGGAACAATTTGCTCTTGGTGGATCGTGTTGTCTACCTTTCATCTGACGGCTTTCAACTCGACACGCGATAGCCATCCTCTCCTAGTTATGATGTTTTTCCGGTCAGCGATATTCTGTTCTGTCACTTGCAGTTCTTCGGAAGAATTCGGCCTGAAGGGAATGTCTCCATCCTAGGAGTGGATTGTCGTCACACTGGTTGACATAATAATAGGCTCTCATTACATCAGAGTTTAACTTGCGGCTCCACTTAATACAACCAGTGTGTGCTCCCCTATGGGCAGTCCTTCTTACGGGAGGCGAGCCAGCAGGTAGAGGGGGCTCTTGTTCTTCTGCCGAATGGTCTGATTCCACTTCTCGTTGGGGTTGTTGGGCTGTCGCTTCTTGTGCGACAGGGGTCCGCCTCCTCAACACCCTGCCCTGGCGATCCCCAGGCAGCGGCTTTTTTCCCGAGGCCTCGATGTGTGGGTGTTCTTTTTTGATTCAGGTTTCCCTAGGAGTAAGATAACCGCCTACACCATTTTCCTTCTGCGACCTCCCTGTGCGAGGAGGGGATTACGAGGGAAACCTGCCGGAATCAATGGAGGGATAAGGTAACAAGGATGGAAAGGAAGTAGGGATTAGGCCAGCGCCAGTCGCGATCCCGAATGGATAGGGCGACACTGGCTGTACTGGCTTACGTCGTACCAGTAGTTATTCTCCAGCCCTCTCTGTCACACAGAATATAAGAATAGGCTAGACATATATTATTATTATTATTATTATTATTATTATTATTATTATTATTATTATTATTATTATTATTATTATTATTATTATTATTATTATTATTGTTATAATATTAATAATAATAATAATAATTATCATTATTATTATTATTATTATTATTATTATTGAACGAATAAAGGATATCCCTGATGTTAACTAGGTATATTTTAATATAAGTAGAATACAATACTGTATTTTTTTTAGGTGAGTTGTATTCACATCCCCAGTCTCATTTTAATGGAAGTGGTAAGTATTAAATGATACTCTTTTATATTTCTTATTAGTTTCTTCGCTTTTTTCCATGATTGGGGCAGTTTGTCTTCCCTAGTTTTTTTCAAAATTTTGCTGTAAAGCAACTCATATACCATGAACAAAGTTAGAAGTAAATTGCGGTTTAGCGTCATTGAAATAAAGGATTATAACTATGCAAGAGAGGTCAATGTGATAAAAAAGTGAGTAATAAAACTAAATATCTTCATGGTATCTTTTCATATCCGTAAAATTTGAGTTAAAAATTAAGTAAAACTTATCTTTCGGTTTCCCTGTTTCCTATTTGATAAGAAAAGATTTTAAAAGGTTTTCAAAGTTACACTTTAGCATTGCCGGAAGTGGCGCGGCTCCATGCACAAACTTTTATGTAGATTACACTTATATGAAAATATATTAATAAAAACTCACGCTATTACTCTTGCAAAAATGAAGATTTATAACGTGTTTTTTGTTTCCTGGCTGAAGCTTTATTTTTAAGCAGCCGATGAATAATTTATAGAGAAAGACTGAGAAATTGCCTCGCAAAGCTTGCTTGCCAACCAACCCTCAATTTGTTAAAATTTTAGTACCAAATAATAAGATTAGTTTCTTAATATTTCTGTTAATTTTTTCCTAGACATATTAAAATAGGGGCGTGGTTACCGTTGCAAATCAGATAACTGTTTAAAATCAAGTATTTTAAAAGATATAATGTTATATAAACAGCAGAGAAATTCAAAACAAGACTAGAGTTCGAGAGACACTCTTTGTGGGTCTGGGTCAGCATACAAAAATATCCCTAGAGAGATACAGTCTTCATTTTGTACATCAATTATAATCGTTTTTTAACCCAAATATCTACAAAATGGTAAAAGATCTGTGGTTTTGAGTAAGTAATTTGTCGCTGTATTCCCATGTTACAAGCTAATCAAAAATACATCTCACAATTTGAAATTATTTAGAAAATGCAGTAATAGACCAAATAATAAATAATATCTTTTAGTTTTGTTTTCAAAAATAGAATATGATATTCAAATTTCAACTCTAAATATACTTTAAATAGTCCTTTCACCGCTATCTAGTTTTTAGAAATTCATTGATGCACTTCTAATTTACAGCAGAAATAAGATCCCACCACCACATGGGAGCTACCTACTGACATAATATGTTTTTAACAGCAGCAGCAGACAAAGCTTTTTACTTTCTAATACCTAGTGTACCTATCTTTTTAATTTTAATTGTGGGAGAGAAACTTATTATTGAAATTGAAATGACAAACTGCGTCAATTTTAGGAATTTAAAAATGTCTTTGGAAAAATGTTCATGGTTGTATACATATTTTTCTCTCAAACTTTTAGTATAAATGTTTTTCTAGATATGGCCGGTCGCCACCCTTAGCCAATCTTCATATATAGCGCTATTTTTCAGATGGACATAACTAAACATTTATTTTGTGATATTCTTAAATGGGTTTAAGTTATTTCTGATGTGCTTCTATAAAAGAAGGTTATTTAAAGTTATGAGTTTCAAAACAGAATATCACCAACGTGGAAATGCCTATATTTAAAATTCCAGTGTTAGTATCTTCTACTAAAGCGTTTACCAAATGATGCTCCAAAAAACCGAGTCTGAGCTCGGAAAGATATTTTTAACGGCTCCGCGAGGGAACATGATTAACTTATTCACATAGCTGCTGATTCCATAATACTAGTAACTTTTTAAAATAGGCAATAGCAGTGTTGTGGTTATAAGTATTGAGATTTTTCAAGAAAAGCTCTCCTGTCTTTTTCAGCATATGCAACGTAATTGTAAAAGGGTGGTTACATTTATATTTACAAAAATAAAGCAAAGAATTGTTATCATTTACTCAATAGCTGCAAAAATAAAAGTAGAAGAAGAAGATGAAGAAGACAATATGTGCAAACAAGGCATAGTATTTATCACAGTAAAAGTGCTTACAATAAATAATTGGTTGCCTGTACTTTTTTAGCTTAATCTGTCTCGCTATAGCGACCTTTGTCATTAAATGTACCCTTTAAGCCACCTCATGGAAAATATTTAGATTGAATAGTGTGCAGGTGGAACAAATTATTAAATTATTCCATTAAATGCTCACCGATTTCAATTTTAAAATAAATAAATCCTCATCTGGTTCATTTTGTATAACTTTACGTTTACAGCATCATTAAAATAATTGATAAACTACTGGTCTACTGTGTGCATCTAACAGAGAATGATTTATGGAGGGTATTGCATACAGGATATCAAAATAATACGTCTAACCCCTTGAACAAAACGCTAATTCGACGCCCTTATGGGAGAGTGGAGTGGGATACTCTAAAGTCGGAATTATACTCATTTGTAGGTACGTCATCCAGGTGAAAAAAAAAACGTATGAAGTAGATATTTTTGTCAATCAATGTTAGGTTAGAAAATTTACTATCGCGTTCAGAAATTAATAGTCTGTTATATTTTATATTCATTCAGAAATTAGCAAATGACGATTTAGCAGTATATTCGGTAAAAATAAAAATAATTTTGTAGTATTTATTTATTTATTAATAAACTTAATAACAATTGACAATTGTTCGGATTAACCATGAATCATGAGCAGACGCAGATGATAATTTTAAAATTATTGGCTTTTTTTCAACTGGAAAATGAATAAGTTCGAAACGAAATCACACTTCAAATTGAGAATTTTATTGCAACGAGCAGTATAATATATGTAACAAAACTGAGCTTACAAAAATTGTGAATAATAGCAAGAATGGTAAAAAATAATTTTAACTTACAGAGAAAAATTAAAATACCGACAATTTAATTTACTTGTTCATGAAAAAAAAGATACTGCCTGGGTGAATTTGTTAACTCGTCAAAATGAAAATACCAATCTAAAAAATTAATCATAAAAACTCAAAAAAAAATCTCACCATATTGCTTTGCTAAATTAATGTAATTTTAACGATATGATTCAATACTTAAATGACGATCATAAAATAAAATTTGCAAGAACAAAAAAGCTTAATCAATCTCGTCAGTATTGTCACTAGTCAGAGTCAGAACTAAATTCAGAGATTGTCTTCATCGTCGTCGCCTTCGTCGTTCGTAATTACAAGTGGCGGAATGCCAGAGGCATCACACACTCGTAATGCCTCCCAAGCCTCTTGAATTGTTTTTTCCGTATGAATAACATATTTTTGCCAATGATCTATAGAAATTACCCATGTAACCAGAACTTTCTTTCTCTCCCTTGACTGAAGTCCCTAATGTGCGTCACATGCATAGTCTAGCTTGGCGCGTCATGCCTGATGGCTCAGTCTCATTCATCAGATAAAAAGTGGGCTGCAGAAGTTTTCACCTCAAAAATTACATATTTTAATATAACATTTTGTGACTCACTCTGGATATGTAAACTTACGGTTTAAGCGCTTGGCCTGTTAACTAATAAAGTTTAAAATTATCAGTAAAAATATTCTTTTCATCTGCAGCATTGTAGTCAATATGCCCTTTCCGTGATAAATGTGCGTAAACAGCTTGAAGACTTACATGCACGTCTTAAACGTACAAGTTAAAATTATATGTCGGGAAAAGAGACTTCTGGGAAAAAGAAATTTATGTTTTTATTTTTTATAGGCTGTAAATTTTTATAGAATGATTTTTTATGGCGATTGTCGTCAAGTAATCGAATTTTTCATACATAAATATTTTTCGAGAAAGGAAATAATAACCTTCATTTCTTTGACCAACAAATTGGTGTTTTTACATTTTCCCTCAAAATTCCCTTTTCCCCACATTTTTGAAACAAAGAAGCATTTTAAAAAAAATCCGTCTCTAATTTCCCTTTTTTCAAAAGGATACACGCTAAAAATACTCGCTATTTTCCAATTCTTGCCAATTTCATTATTAACCTCGCACATTATATAAAAAAGTTTGAGATAAAACAATTTTTTTTTCAAATACAGTTAACCTGAAAAAGACTTTGTAATAAACTGTTTTTATATTTTTTTAATTGGTATGAGGTAGTGCATCATAAAATGAGTGATGACAAGAATACGAACAAATATTTTTTTTCCTTCCAAGACTCTAGTTTCCAGAAGCGTTTGAAAAGTTCCTCTCTATCATTATCTGTGATTGAAGCACATAAAAATGATTTATGGGTATTCCTTTTTTAGTACTTTGTGGCTGCATCGTTTTTTTATTCTTCTTGTTTCTCTAGATATTCGTGACACATTTTCGTCTCTGCTTCTTTTGTATCCTTGATAAGATTATTCTTCTAAATGTTGCTACATGTTTGTTTTTTCTGACCGAAACATTCTTCCCTTTCATTGAATCTGAAGTCTCCAGCACGTCGGTAGTTAATGATAAAACATTAATATTGGGACTAAAGTCAGGTATATCTTCTTCTTCACGAACTCTTCTGCCTCGTTACCGGAATCATTATTATTGTCAAATTGAATTATCCCGTGATCAAAATCAGAATCTTTTTCTGGGCAGTGTGTTTCTGGTTCCTCAACAATGTCACTAATAATGTCTATATGCGAAGTATCTCCATATTCTTTGGTAGAAATCTCTTCTGTAATGATATTTTCCCTAAATTCATACCGAATAGAGTTAGTTTCTTTCAGTGGTCCGGAAAAATGGAAGTTATTCTGATCATCAATTCGTGTAGAACTTCGTCTCCGTCGCCGTCGTTGCTCGGAGGCATTAATACGGGGACACCTACACTAATATCAATATTTTCTAACGATGCATTTTCTTCTCCTGTTGCCGTTAAGATGTTGGTTTTATCCAGTATTCCTTCGTCTATCCTTCTCAAGGTTCCATTGTCGGAGACTTCAAAAGAAAAGCGTGTGCACTATGTGCGCATATCTGAAGTGAAACTTCTTAAACTTAAACGCCCTAGCCTTATACATATAGTAACGGTTTTGGTTAAAAAGTATTTTTTTTTTAAATATAAAACTCAATTAACAAAAAAGGAAATCCTAAATGAAAAAAAATATTCTTCATAAAAGTTTCGCTTATGTCTTGACAAGGTAATAGAGCAAATCCCATATTTTTTGCTTGTAACTAACCCAAACTAACACAAACTAACAAAGATATCACAATAAAATATCGTAACGCTTTTTCGTTCCTTCTCGTCATGTCGCGACCTTCAAATTTTAATTTTCTGGTTATTTTCAAAGCGGAGCATGCTAGACCGTGATGATGCCTCTGATGGATCTATCTTTCCGAAATGTAGTGACTGACTATGTGCGCTTTCGTTCTTTTCATCGTTAGTTTGAAAACTCGGTTGATGGTGATGGTTTTCATTTATTTGTTCTTCCTGGCTGATTTTCAACAAATTCATGATTTTTCTAGCCCTTGGCGTATTCTGTAAACTCAAAAGCAAAATCCTACTCAGTAAACACACACAAGACCAGTGACAAAAACATTAAAATAACGTAGGTGTTTACTGGGTACAATATTCATCGAGGAGACCCTCTGAACCGAGTTTGGGAAACAAAAATGCCTTTTGTTTTGTTTCTGAGGACTAATTTTATATGTCACTAAATTGTGCCTTAAAATGATAAATTATTATCGTCTATAATTCTATGTAACTTGAATATTATTTATATGAAAGAGCACTACTCGCTTTTCTGTCACTTGCAAATCATCCCAACAATACTACTAATAATGTCTTAATTTGAAGTTATGGAATGCGAAATAACTCCCATGTGCTCTAAGCCAATAACAAATATCTCTGATGTGATGAATGAAACGCACATTGGAGGTTTCTAACGCCTGCGCCTAGTTGAAAACTCTCATGTAACGTTAAGTTACATGAGAGCTATTTCCGTCCCAGCCTATGGAAACAAGTCGCATTGGAGATATTAAAAAAAAAAAACAAACAAACGTTTAGTGAACTGATTTGACATTGGAGATATTGGAAAATATGCATGAACCTCCAATGAAACGGTTCAGCCAAAAACCTTGATTTAGCCAATAGTGTCACATTGAAGGTATTACACGCCCGGCGACGAAGATACAAAAATATTTCAAGAACCAAAAAAGTTGTATTTTTAGTTCTTTAGTAGGAGAAAATATGAAATATTAAAAAAGACAGTGGCGCACATTTGTGTTGTCAATAATAATCGGTATGATGCCCCCGGGATTTAAGATATTAACAAAAAACCGATTTTTTTTTTAAATTTGACACCCTGTATCTTGGAAACTATGCATTTCTGGACCCGGGTTCATATGAAAAAATATTCATGTTTTCTTATGCAGAATCGCCTCTCAAATTATTCGAATGGTATGTTCATAATATAATAATAATATGCTTTTGAGTTTTGTTTTGGGTCTAAGAGCATATCTGTTTCCATTAATAAGGATAGTTCCGAACAAATTAGAAAATATATTATAAAATAATAAATTATAGTATATATCTATATTTTCCAAGGCTTAATATATAAAGTTTCTTCTACGCCGTCTACGGTTGAATTGAGGATATTAATTACAAAATTGAATTCTCATATTCTATTCTCCTTCGGGTCATATAATTACGATCATGTAAAGGAATAAGGAAAATTTGCCTCTGGAGAGACTTTGTTAAGTTATATTGCATTGTGAACGAAAATAGTATATAACTAGGTAGGTACTGGTTAGGGAGGTTTTAAATTATTTACTTACCTTAAACTATCATTTGAACATCGCGTAGTAATACTATAAAATTAAATATATGATTATTTAGTAAATAAAGTATATTTTGAAAGTCTACCAATCGGATAGGTAGGCGGTATTTAACATGAGACATTTGCGAATCCTATATCTAATTAGCAAATATCTCAAATATTACATTACATAAAATGTTCAGTTCTCTAGTTGGGGTTTAGCTCCTCGAGCCTCGAGGGATTAGGAGCTATGAAATATGTGCCCAACCGCTTTGTTGCAAACTTTCACCTGATTATGATGAAATATTATGTGCCTAATAAATACATTTTAATCACAACAGACCTGGCAGCAGAAAGCATAATCATTTAGATAAATGCGGCATTTTGTCAGAGTCACTAGGACGAAAGAACATTCTCACAGCCATTATATTTATTTGATTCGCGTACGTACCGTTATCATGCAAGCGTTAAATTTCTAAAGCAGACTAATTGTTTGCTTACAAATGAAACAGTTCAAGCCTCGGCTTGTTTGTGTTTTGAGAAAATTACTAAGTGTTGTGTGCACATCTGCTTCCTCTATTTCCTGATGTTAATTACAGTAATTATGTGACTATTTTTAAGTAAAAAAATATTACAAATAATGCATTTTGATCTGTCTGACTGAATAACTTAGGTGGTAGTCAATAGTATTTGCTATAATGTTATTTGATATTAATTGTTAGTTGAATCGTATATACTGAGTAACATATTATGTTGGGCGTAAAGTCCGAAAATTGCCAATACTGGTCAAGTCAAAGTTTGAAATGACAACGAAGTCTCAAACAAGGTCCGATGCCTATTATTAATAAAGCAGGCAGAAAAAATATGAAATAAACAATAAATGCCAAAACAACTTAATACAATGCTCTTAAATATGGCACGAAGTGAAAAAGAAAAACAGATATAATTATTTATATAAATTGCATTTCAAGTAATATTGCACTTCTTATTTTCGTAATTATGTCTTCAACTACATCGCAAAAAAAAAATTGAGAGTATGCAGCAGTAAAGGCGACGAATTTGGGGAACATCCTCCATTTCCATGAACTTGTAGTCATCTAATTGGAATGCATTCCTCCCATTCAATTTTAGATTCCTGACAATGTTTTTAGCTAATAGAGGGTCACTTTCTATTTTCCATTCCATAACAACAGCGAAAGCCTTTCTTGGTGCAGCTTTGTCTACATCTGGAATTTTTATCAAAACTGTTTGGTCGATACTACCAGATAGTGATTTAGTGTTGGCGCCTACAAATTGCACCTACATTTTCAAGTATTTAGGTATAATGTAAAGGAAAATTGTCTTTTATATCTGACATTTAGGTATTTAAAATTTTAATGTTTCCTATTTAAATGATAGTCATTTATTCATAAGATTACGGCTGCACGTTGTAAATGTAAAAATGAATAACGGGTACTCAGCCAGACGTATTTATTAGAAGATATAATTTGTTTTGTATCCAATCTTACGGTCAGTATCTTGACCTTCGTCAGGGTTAAAAATATTTTTTACATAATAATGCATAATATATAACAATGTTGTGGTAACAGCACTTACAATCAAAACCAGTAATTTTGTGATTTATAATATTAAATAAAAAATTGGTAAAATATTAGAATATCCTATAAATCTATGTAAAAAATGTCAAAGTCAATCTGATTGTCTCAAAATAAATAATTTAAGAGGTGCTAAAAGAATAATCGATATTTGATGTTGGTAATTTAAATAATGGTAAAGGTGCATTGGTATATAATTATCTGTGATTTAGTGACAATATATAAGAATAAATAGAGTTTACATGATCAGTTTCATTTCCCATATTCATAGAATTTTTTCATTGATTTCAACCATTTCTAAAAATAAACTTCTATTATTTTTTTTTCTTTATGGAAATTTTAAATTTTACTGATGTTTGGTATGTGACCAGTAATGTATTGTGTTCAGATAAAGCAGAAGTGTTTTTTTTTTGAGGCTGATGTCACTTTTATGTCCAGAAATTTTATTTTATAGATTTGGTGTTGTTTGTCCAATATACTGTATATCACAATATTATCTATGGATTTAATATTAATAAAAATAATTTATTTAGAGCTAATCTTACAAACATCATTTCTAATTATTGACACTCTAATAAACATGTAATCAGAAATGTTTTTTTAAAATAGCATCCAAATGTTTTAGTTACTAAATCTGATAAAGGCAACGTAAGAGTATTAATTGATAATTACAACAATACATACCTTTAGCCAATGATTTAGTCGAAGATAAAAATTTTCGTTCTTTAGCTGACAATGAACCAACCAAAACAATAGAAAATTATTCTAATAATCTAGTTAAAACTATATTTAAGGCAAATATGATTTACGAAGTTACATAAAAAACTAAATAATTACAATTCAATATGTCTAAACTTTTTTGGAATACCTAAAATTTAAAATTCATAAGCTTACTCTATCTTTAAGACCTATTGTTTCTTGTATTGAAGCTCCTAATAAAAGATTAACAGATCTCATATCTAATATCTTGACAACTTCATACAATGAATATAATAGCTATTATATTAAAAATTCTTTTCAATTTTCAAAGTTTATAAATAACAAATAATACGCGCAAATCATACATCCAGTCTAGACGTTAAATTACTCTTTACCAACATAACAATTGATTTAATAATTAATAGTATCAATAAACATTGGGTCAATATATCTAATAATTGTAAGATATCAAATGATATGTTTATAAGTAATAAAATTTATCTTCAATTCTAATCATTTGTCTTTTAATAATAAATCTAATCAACAAGTTTCTGGAACCCCAATGGGCAGTTCTATTTCTCCAATCATTGCTCAATAGGAATTTATTTAAAAAAATTGTTGATGATATTACTTGTTGTATTCCTAGTGATAAAATAAATGAAATTCTTTAGTTTTTAATAATTGCCACCCAAAATTACAATTCACGTTTGAAAAAGAAGGGAGCAATCAAATACCTTTTTTAGGTACAATGATAATTAAACAAAATAATTATATTCTAATTACTGATTGGTATTTAAAACCTGTCCACTCGAAAAGATATTTAAACTATTTTTCTTATCATAGTAATAAAATAAAAATTAATTTAGTTTTAGATTTAAAACATGATATAATAAACTTAGTACAGCCTTATTTAATAAATAAATATTTACAGAAACTTAAAGACATCCTTTAAGATAATTGCTATATAACATAAATAATAATATTCCAAATGTTTCTTATGCTTCTTTTCGATACAAGAACTCACTCCGAAAATAAATACAAATATTAAAAAATGGACCTGTAAAATTACTTTTAAACAATTCTAAATCGATTGGTAATTTAGTCTCAAAATTAAAAGATAAAATTAGTACTTTCAAATACTCAAATTTAATATACTCAAATCCATATAATAATTGTGATGAAAAGTATATTGGACAAACATCACAAAATATAAAAAACAGAATTTCTACACACCAAATACCAAAAAACACTTCTGCTTTATCTGAACATACATACATTACTGGTCACATAACAAACCTCAATGAAATTAAAATTCCTTATAAAGAAAAAAAATTAAATAAAAGGTTGTTTCTAGAAATTTTTGAAATCATTAAAACAAATCCTATGAACAAGAGAACAAATTGGTTTTTTAAGCTCTGTTTATTCTTATATTGTCACTAAATCACAGATAATTATATACCAACCATTATATACTTACCATTATTATTAAATAATTGACATCAAATGTTAAGTTTGTACATTTTCTCCCATTGTCATTCGCAAGATATAAGGAACACTTATTATACCTAAAAAAAATGTCTAACAGATTATAAGCTACCTCCTTAGCTCTTTTGTTTTTCAAAAGCTTCAAAAAATAAATTTGATCCCAATAATTTAAAATAAATTCATAATCTCCATCGGATTCTATTTGCATATCAATGAGATTCATTCATGTTGTAGCTTAAAAGTAACTTTATCACTAGTCCCTTTCCTTTATGATTTTTCTTCACCTAAGCGTAAATAAACATGAATATCGTCACACGTGACATTACACCACTCCTTTTTAAATTCTTTGCCCATGCCCCGAATCATTTCCATTTCAGTATTTATTTGAGGTTTGTGAGTAATTACATCTATGTTGCACAAATATTTCATTTTACCGTCATGACCTTATGGCAGTAAATCGGTTCTTTTTAAGGTGATTCACTAATGGTCAGAATGTAATAACTGCTAGTGCCTAGTTAATCTAAAGACGTAAGTAAGAGGCTGTCCGCTGTGTTTTGGAAGTAACATCTTCCTTTGGTGCTTTAAGCACAAAAATCCTGGATTGCGAATAATACTGCATGCATCATTCGTCAAACTCGCCACTCTCAGCTATGTACACTGGAAAAAGTAATGTAAGTTTCAGTAATATTATCATTGTAACTATGCAATTTTTACGTCCTATTTGGTGTAAATTATGAAATAACTAGGTTTTCAAGTCACTTTACAGCTGGTGTGTAATATGTTTTAACAATACATTATTTTACGTTTAATTACACAAATATACGTTATATCCCACACGTTTCTGTAATTGAATTATTATTTAAAGTCATGTAAAATTATGCAAAAGGATGTAAACGTATGGATAAAAATGTAAAATCTATTATTTTTACATGGTACGCTATGCAAACATTGCCTTAGTGGTATTATGCATGCGCAGTCCATCTTCCCCTGAGCATCGATCACCGGTCACCGGATCGGGTGAACAGACGTGATGGCCTTCATCTTCATACGGTGGTCTGTGGCCAAATAGGTGGGATATTTTGTAATTCTGTGTATTGTATGTGTTATTCCACTTGTTTGGGACCGGTCATTTTTAGCGACAGGTGATTTTTTGTTTATGTTGAAAGTACTTCAATAAGTTTTTGCCTGTTTGTACAAAACATGAACCTATTTTACTGTCAGTGTTGCTATTGTACTGTGGTCAATATAGGTGATGTTTGTAACCCTTTTCACTGTATGATTGTCAATAAGGTTGCCGTACGAGGAGGCGCCCTTTGCCTTGCTCTAATGTTATGGCATATTATGATGGCCTCTTTCATCTATTTTTTTTTACATTTTATGTATTAAAATTTTAAGGCTTTTTATAGCAGTTTTTATTAAAGAGTTAATACATTAACAATATGTTTTTGAATTTGTTTTTCTAGCATTACCGTTACCTTTACGTTTAATATATTTGACAACTATGTTGTTGTAAGGTTTGGATGGTAGTACAGTGCTATTTATATATTATTTTACAGTCCAATAACAATATAATGCGTCTATATCGAAATCCCACTTTTCACATAAAAACGAATGTACAGTTTAAAATGTTGTATTGCGTATAAATCATGATGATATGAATTCTTTTTAAAATTCGTTATTCTATTTTGCGTTCAAAATGATTCCATTTCGACACGCCAAGGAGTGTCGAAAAGAACATCTTTTGACACTACTTTTATTGACTGCTTGCTATGATATTAAAAAATTGTCCAACGTCAAGGCTCGGTAGCAAAAATTGCGACGCCGCTTTGAACGGGATTCATACATATATTAAAGTGTCGATTTACATTGTTTTACATAAAAGCACATGTACAATAATGTAATAAAAAGTAGGCTTGCATATATCAAAACGTACATGTACATAAAATTACGTATAAGGCAATGTAATAAGAAGTAAGTTTACCTAAATCAAAACGAAGATTCACAATAACGTTCCTAAAAGACCACATTAGATACTGTAAACATATTTGCTTTTTTGCGAAAATGATTTGAATAAGAATGGAAATTCACACAGTATATCAAATCAAGGAAATCTTTACACAGCTAGTGAAGTAAAATATACTTGTCTTGTAGTTTATGGTAATTTTACTTGAAGGTCCAAGGCAATCCGTTGTCAACGATTGAGTATGTAATTTTACATAAATACTTTTTACTGTGTACCGCTCGTTCGGGTAAAGTCGGCTAGAGTAGACTACTGGATATCTTACAAATATTTACCGTTTACTCCACTTCATATGTATACGGAAAATAGTGCCGGTTCCGCTCTGGCTCCAGGGTGTAAACAGCACAAGTGCCAGTTTAGTGACCCTGACGGTCGACGTTTCGAGGAACAAGTCTGCCCCCGTTGTCAAGAACGATAAATCTAAAAACGAAATTGGTTAGTAAATGCAATTAAAACAGTAAAAAGCTTGTGTGCTTTGTCAAGTTACGAATTGACTTTGACAAGATGACAATAATAATGTTATATCGTTTAATTACTGTTTACTGTTCTTTTAGGTTAGTGTCATAATGAGGTGTTATTAAGTAAAATAATTGATGCATTTTTATGGTGCCATATAGTTACTATTTGTTAATATATTTTGAGGAAGAATTCAATGATTTTTATTCAAAGTTTTAGTTAATTTTTAAGCGTCTTCCTTATCAACTTCAGCTTTTAGCAAAGGCAATCAGACGTTATTAAAATTAACAGAAGCTGAAGCAATGCATTCATCTTTACCTAATAATATTAAAGCACTTTCTTTAATTTTACGTTTTTTAGATAATGGGTCCTATGCTAAAATACTAAAAGCGTTCATATGAAGTAGAGTAAAAGTAAAAAATTTGTAAGATAAACAAGAATCCTCTACAACAATATAGACCATTGAAATAAAAATTACTTTTAGCGTGTTCACCCATCTTTTTCTTGGGTAGTCAACTTTAGATATTTTAACAATTTTCCCGAAAATGGTGGGTGTGAACATTTCGGATTTGGCACCACTTAGAGGCAGCCGTGTGACAGATATATCTTTTTGGCGATCCGTTTTTCGTTTCTGAGTTGTTCCATCACATATTCGATTTTGCAAAAATTTTGCTTTGATACACGATAACTGCTTACTATTAATTACTTTTGATGAAATTTTCTGGACACATTTTGACGGTCTTCTAAATCCTATTGAATTTTTACGAAAATCAGAAAATGGCGAGTATTTCTTATGGGTGTGAATATTTTTGAAAAATGGGTCACTTTGAGATATTCTAGTGGCAAAAGAGTAGCGAGGCTAAAAGAAACTGAGGCGCAAATCAATAGGGATCTTCTAGGAGAAAAACGCTTTATACCCTTCTCTTTCCGAAAACGTCAGGAAAATAGACCTTTAGGGCAAAATGAAAAAAATATAGTTTTCTTTACATGTAATCTTTTTTATAGAAAAGCCAATCATTTGACTAGAATCTACGCCAAAAACTGTACAAGAAGGCATGCTAGAAATATAGATGTCTTTTACACAGGGTGAGCTCGTTGAATGTATACTTCACGATTTCGATTTTTGACACGACACGTCGCGTCGCCACATAATATTTTATTACTAGAAAACAGAAAGATCTAAACCAATCAAGCTTTCGTATATTAAAGAGGCGGGCTACGAGTACTATATACCAAAAAATCGCATCGGTTTGATTGAAAATGCAAAATCGGTCATTCTTGAAGTAAAAACTAAGCCCATCTGTGTACTTCAGTATTCAATTTTGAAACGAGGGTTTCTATGAGACTATAGCTCGGAGTTGGAGCATTCACCAAGTATGCGAGAGGTATCGGCATCAATGCCACATGCATCTAAAAAAAATTATTTTTAAATTTTATTTAATTTTTGAAATCGCTTTGTTGAAATATTAACTTCTGCCTTAGAAACCGTTGTTTCTACATAGCTAAAGTTTTATAACGCATAATAATTCATTGTATTTATCAGGAGTAAAACGTCCAGTAGTAGGATTTAGCAAAAACTCTACCATTGGCTATTTTCGGAGTTGCTCTCAACATATAGATTACCATTGGTCATTTATATCTTGGCTAATGTTTCTCCAGTTATTTAATAAAATTGAATTCATGTCTGTCTAATATAGCATTGAGTTAATTTCCAGCATGGGTTTTCAAAGATATTCATTATTAACATAAGTAAATATTTAATTTAAGGCTCATTTCCCTATCTGAAAAATAAATATGTTGAAGTTTGCCATCGGCTATGTACCGGAAATTGGGCCAAACATGCTCTTTGATGTCAAGAAGGGTCTTTTTTAGGTTGGACATATTTTAATAGCTAACGAAAAGTTTTTGGAAACGTGATAACGAATAAATTTGCTGAAGTGTTTAAACTGAGGGTTGCAAAACTGATTACATAGGAACACCGAATGTAGAAAAAAAATTTGCGATAGACTAACACCATAAGCTGGGGTAATTTTCGCTACTTTATTATTTGCAATGCTAAGTATCCTCCAATATTAACAGTTACTCAAAATGTATACTCTGAGGGATTTGAAATAAGAGTTTTAGGGTTTTGATGCATAACCTACATTTATTGGTTACGAAATAGTAATACCTACTTTAAGGAATATTTGCAGTACAAATATTTATATTATAAAGCACCACACACTTTGCGTAAAATAGATTCAGGGAAACGTATAAATTATACTTATATATTCAAACACCATCAAAGTTATCGACAGCTCTAACCTTAGATAGCCAACAGAACAGAACTTTTATGGCAGCTTTAGTAAATTCTATTTAATTTGATAATTTAAAATTGATTGATTGGTGTACTCAAAGCCCATAGGATATGGAATGGGTCCTAGAGATGGGTAGACAATACACAATACTGCGTGGACAATTTTTTCAAGCACAATCAGAGCGAACATATTAATGGTATAGTATAAAACACATAACATTGGTATGAAAAATAATACATTTTATTTTTATCTTAAGTTAAAGTCTATAGTTAAAGTTTTTATTAGTTTTGCCAAAAATATTTCCCTAGTGGAAAGTAAAAGATGCAGTAAAAACATGGTCCATTTGGTAACAATCCACCGTAAGTCAGTAACCAGATGGTACAGAAGTACTGAACGGAAGTGCTGATGCGATAAAATAAGATCAGATAACGCAAGAGATCACAGTATAATGTAATAAAGTACATTAAGAGACAACGAAATAATTAAAATTCTAGTTAAAACATTCATGATATGAATAAAATGCGGCAGAGCACAAAACCATATTAACGTTTGAGAAGAACCATTTTTGGAGACGTGAGAATTGATTTGTTAATGCGTTGGAAATTAAGGAAAATGTTACGATTCTTTGTCTTGTGGGAGTGAATATCGTTAACTCCAAAATATGTATTGGGATTATGTATGTAAAGTGATTAGGTTAGCCAACGATCTAAAGGACTCCCTGCAATCGGTCATATAGCTTATACCCATTAACACCATGCGTTTGCGCTGCATACACATCTCCGGTGTAGGTTCCCACGCGAGAATACCATAGACGATATTTGATTGCATCAAGGCAAAGAACGGCAACATTAGGACTCCTCCATTTTCATTAGCACAGAATCAATCTTAGATGGACGACCGCATCTCCTTAAACGTTTGCTAAACTATTTCGGTTTTTGTCAGCAGGGAGTTTTCAGCAAACAGCACGCAATTTTTCACATTGATAAAAATTATGAATAGCAGTATCGATCACTGTGGCACCCCTCAAGTGGTCGGCTTTAAGACGGAACCCAAAGTAACCCAAAGCATCTAAGTAAATTTTTCCAAGGAACCCCAGTTTATAGGTAAATATTAAATAAATTTATGAATCACATATTCATCTTCAATATCTTTGCCCCCTCACAGCATGACTTCTACTATCCTACCAAAAACTGTTCAAAGAGCTCAATGGATAAGTTCGTAATATTTGTATGAGTCAAACTTATATTTCCTCTGGCCACATATTCTTTCATACCTACTTACACTAATTTTATAAAGATACTTTATACCATTGCGGTGTAGTTCCTTGTGCTAAAATATGACTTCATCTGATATATGAATTTCTGTCTTCCTAGTCAGCGTTGACAATAATTAACAGCGTGTATCTTTTAGCGCATTCTTAATATTAAAGATCAACTAATTTTATGGGAAGAACACATCAAAACCCTTTTGAGTAACCAAAGAGAAGGAATGACAATGATACTGGACCATCTATTTTAAAAGAAGAAGTAGAAGCAGCATTAACATGAACCAAAGATGGAAAAGCTCCTAGCCCTGACGATCTACCTGCAGATATGCTTAATTGATTGAAGAATATCATTTAGGTGCTGTAACTTCCCTAACAGGAATAATGCAAAAATAATGTTTTCAGTCAACGTTTGTCCCAATTCTTAAGAAGCATAATGCCAAAAATACGAAGAACACCTTACGATTAGGCTGAGCCACACACTAAAGATCTTTGTCAAAGTCATTCACAGTAAGAAGCTGGAAGAAGATAGAGCAACTACTCAGTTTGGCTTAAGAAATGCATTTGGCACAAAAGAAGCTTTGGTTGGTTACAATGACCCAATTGACATACACTGAGATGAAGATTAATAAGCTCGGTTTTTATTGGGAGATCATTTTTGTTGCTTTCTCGATGCAGCACCGAATTTTGTGTGAATATGCGTTCCAAGGTAGGAGTATTTCTTGTCTAATTGCCTTCCCGAATTAATTGCAGGTTTGAAATCCTAAACACAGTTTTACAAAGGATGAAATCTAATCCTTACTTTTGTCTAGCTTGAGTTAGTTAGGGTTATAGTCCTTCTATGCTATCTAAAAGCAAGACGTCGTCGTTTGCGCATCGTATATTTTTCAATCTTTGTGGATTGGCCAACAGTACCTTCTTGTCCCATGCAGTGTCTCTCTAAAAATGTATACCAAGTACGCCTTAAATACTAAGAGGAAGATCACGCAACCTTGCCAAACGCGTCTTTCAATTCGCCGACTGATTTCAATATAGATTTCAATATTTCAAGCTTTTAAGGTTCTTTTCAATCACACCAGCGCTTTTAATTTTTTTTATAGTGCACTCTATTAAAAGGTTTATTATAATCAATGAACATACGTGTATGATATGTCTGATATCTCTGCACTTATAATAGAACTTGCAGATGGAAAAAGGTGTATCTCATATCAATGGCGTCCCTAAATCCAAGTTATTTTGTGAATACCTGCTCTTCGCTCTTAGAATAGTTGAGTATGGATTATTCTGAGAAATACCTTCAGCAAGTTCGGATTTGCGCAATTTCGGGAAGTATATACCTATATAGGTACTTTAATTGGTCTAGCTGTTTTCTCTTTTTTTATTAGCTTGATGTTTGGCCATGCTCGATCTTAAAGTAACTTTGCGACCTATTGATTATCGGGTCCTCGATAAGCATTTCATGTATTTTACCGAAACACGCATTTTGCATTTTTTGCTGATCAGTGACGTGTCATTGTTTTTCATCAGCTTTTCACTCTTTTGAGATCTTAGCACTTACGTTACTTCCTTTATTTTCCAACATAAATTAAACGAGTATTTTTTTATGTCGTAGCTTTTTCTTCAACCTATTTTTGCTTCGCTGTATTGATTTATATTTGAATCTTCTTATATTTGGTATGACATTGTACTTGTTGTTGCTTTTCATTCATCTTTTCTTCTTCATCATCTGAAGAATAATTTATTTTTATATTAATCACCAATATTAGCTTATGCTCTCTGGTCCTAGTTCTCTGCTGAAAGTCTTGAATAATTTTATTTTGCACTTCCACTCTTGTTCTTTAGTATTAGCTCATAGGAATCACCAAAAATAGAATTATTTGACATTTCATAATGATTATACAAGGAGTCCTGGTTATTCAAAGAAAGTAATCTGAATTGAATATACAATAACATTTTCGAATAATAATGAAATTTCTATCAGTATAATGGCATCCGATGCTATTCTGGCAAAAGCAGCAGAGGCAGGGAAATATTTATCAATAGTGTAACCTATGTCACACTGGTAAAATAATTTTAAGTCAATATCATCAAAAATTAATCCTAGCATTTGATGCTCATTAATAGAGGTGCTAGAATATAAAGCTGCAGAAGGCCAACTAAAAATTTAAACATTTCTAAACATAACCATGTAACTTTTAACTCATTTAAGCAAATAATTAGCTGTGGTGCATGTCTTAAGACGTACACAAAATTAGGAAAAACCATGCACCTTTTTTATATAACATTTTTGTAGCACCTGAAATTACTTCGTCAGGTACATGAGAACACAAAACAATATTTTTACGCCACCACAAAATTATAACATAAAACTATTCAGAACAATATTTTAGTTGATAAACTAACCCAAACCTTTTTAATTGGAATGAAAATATACTAAAATCACAAATCTTAAGATGTTTTATTTTATTTAAATTCATAATGTCAAAAACACAAGGAGAAACCGTTTTTGTAGTTATATATTTATGCAGAAAATGTTAGTTCTAATTTTTTCTTGCAAAAAAACACTTAGGAAAAGAGCACTCTATATTAACCTATTCAAGAATACTACTGTTCTTCCACTATTTTTCTCCCGTGGAAAAAGATCTCATAATTTAACCAAAAGCTGCTATGGGAATTTCTTCTAATATTTTTTACTATAAACTGGGCTAAAAAACATAATAAAAAATTTCAAAACAGAAACAACTTTAATAAAAAAAAAATAAAGCCGGCTTTTTAAGTGTTATTATATGAGAAACTATTAGCATTAGAAAAAAAGAAAAATTATATGAGATTAATCCATAATTTGCAAAGGACTAAAAAGTGCAAAAACCTACAATTGAAAAAAGGAAAGCTAAGTTTAAGTTGTCTCGCTTTTGCCGAATACCTGTATAGTTCAAAATAATAAACAAACACAGCAATTTCATTCCGGACATATTCTAGTTAAATAATATATCAGCACTTTTTATTTTACAAGGACAAATATTTATACGATTCAGAGAGGGTTGTTTAGGCCATTACGTTTCTTAGATGCTAAAATATTAATATCAATTTTCGCTACATTGGCAGGCTTGTGAAATCATCAAAACTATGTAACAGTCCGGTTGGGCCAGTGTGAAGTATTTTAAAATTTCATTTTATATGCTGCATTTAGCAAAAAAAAATCTGTATTTTGCGGTAGGAATTATTGAAAAGAGGTCAATACTCTTCGGCTAATTCATTCTAAATTTATTGATTCGATTTGCTGTCAATAAGCATAAGGTTGCCGCATTTGTTAATGTAAATTAAGTGTATTAGCTTTTATAACACTGTTGTGACTTTGAGTAGCTATTTTGATTCTCGCTTTCTCTTATGTAGCCCTAAGGCATTTTATGACTATATTTATTTTAGGTGATAAGCGAACCTCAGATAGCTTAGGTTTGATCAAATCGCTAAAATAGGATATTGTGTTATTAGTATAACTTTGCTTAGTTTATATTACATTACCGTAGAACGGCCAGCAGACCGTGTTTCAAATTCAATCTTGGTCGATTTTCTAAACAAACAGAGATGTGCTCGTAGGCACTCTAATTTACCATAGAGCTAGTTCTAAAGCCATTTTGTAAATAAAACAAAAATCTTTAGGATTATATGAATATTTTAATAAGTTATTTCACTTGAAAACAACTGGAAGGTCATAAATAAACAAGATATAAACATTGAATGATTGTACGTAATCAGCGCTACGCTATGAACAATATCAGTCGAGGCAAGTTTCGACCTTGAAGAATATGACATAAATAGTACTCTTAAAAACTAAAGCATTGCGTAAAAAGTTGTAATACCAAACAAGTATATGTATATAAACATAACATTGAAGCTATGTACAGTTAAATGTCCATTAAAGTCCCTGCGGAACTGCTGCGTATGAGCTCGTTTAACTGAGATAACCTTGAGATGAATTACAGCTATGTACAAGCAATAATAAGAGGATAAATAATACCATAAAGTCCACCTATAAGCTACTATGTACTCAATATTCACAGTTGACGAGAAACGTTTAATGATCAGCAGCATATCTTCCAACACTGGGGGAAAGTCACTTTAAAAACACTTGCTAGGTCTGTTGCTAGCTTTTATATACAATGTGCTTCAATTTCTCGCAAGAATGACTTAATGTAGTGGTTTGAATCTGGTATGCAGTTATTGCATAATAGCATGACATGGATGCCTTGTGAAATGCGGGTTTTTGGTACACGCATAAATGATTGTAAAACACGCTATGCAGGTCGCATAGGTATGACTCAAATCGTGTGTATTGAGATTTGAAAATACTGGTAGACAAGTGCCGTTTAATCCTTATATGAGAATAAGGCCAGAGTATAGCAACCCAGTGTTATACTCTGATAGAGAATGTTGAACATCCATCGACAAAACTAAATGGGGACGCTAGCACAGCAATGGTACCGCGGTTGAGATGTTGAAAGAATGTAAACGTTTGAGATTCGAGACGAGACTCGAATAATATTGAAAACCCCATGGACAAGCCTAATGGAGACGCTAGTACAGAGATGGTACCGCGTTTGAGAGAATGTGACGATCAGGGTGCCGATAAATACATTTTGTAGGTTTGGGACGACGACGAGCATGGCTGGATACCACTAGGTTACTTGAGTAGAACACTAGAGAGATTAGTGAGACTCAAAACGTGAAAATTGTCCGGCATGGATGGCGGCTTGACGCCATGCCGGCGATAAGTCGGAGCGCCCTTGGCGCCACTTACTTGTGCGAGGGTCGAGATACTACTTCATACTTAAACGTGGGAACTAGATCAACTTGAAGAAGTTGTTAACGCCCCTTGTCTCCGCCCCTTCTGGCGGGATAATAGGTCATCCTTCGGAAATAGAAAGGGAAATTGTAGATATAGAGATATTGTGTAAAAACTTAGCATGACCGGTTGTCTAAATTAATATTATGAATTTTAACACAAATCCGGTTGAAATCTGCTGACTAGTTTTCATGAAGTTCAATTATTAAAGATCGGAATTTTAGTTACTCCCTAGAAAATCCTAAAACTCCCTAGCTATATGCTAGGAAGTTTTAGGTTGGGTGAAGTGGCAATCCAGTAGGATGCGCTGTGATTGGTCGGCTGGGCGTCGGATACGCGGCCCGTTTCAGATGAGTAAACGTAGTTACAACAGATGGCGCTAGTAATATCGCCGGGGTACAGCGGGAAGCGCTATGATTGGTCGGAGGCCTTTCGAGGACGCTTTAATTTTAGCTATCTAGACTAGCTGACACAGTCGATAAACGTTGTAAACAAGAGATGAAAGTAGTATCGCCATGGATTTTAATTTCTCTTTGGAATGCGTGCAGTGGCGTGGAATGTAAAAATTGTACAAAATTTAAATCGTTATATTTGAAAGCGTGTTCAAAATGGTTTTTGAACAGACCGGGCTATATATTTTTTTTTGAATTGTGTTAATAAAACATGCTTTTAAGCTTTATTAGATCCGTCAAATTCGTATTTTATTCTCGGTTTAAATATTTCATAACTTTTGACAAGGTCTGATACAACTTTTTGGGACCTCTGGCTCTGGCTGGTTTCAGATATTTATATTTATCTTTTCACGCGGCCTGCTGCAATCCTAGCAATATTCGGTTGGTACTGTTGGTAGCATTGGGTAGTAGGAATGGGCTATTACCCATAATTGCTGCTGTCGACTTAGATTTTTAAAAGTTAATTATTTCGATTGGGAACATTTTCTAGTATTTCTTGAACAATTTAATTTCAGCTCATTAATTGTGGCTTCCGTCGTCCTTTTACAACCATAATAAACAGATGGGTTTATCTTAGAATTATTCCTCGTATCGAATCTCTTGGCATTTTTCAGCTCATCACTTCTTCTTGATTCGACGTTCTTTTTTTTCTAGTGACACGAATAGAGAGTTCTAGAAATGCCATTCGATGTGAAAAGAAGGTTTGCTTTAGTGCAGTCATAGTAACTCAACATTGTATTTTATACTACCATTCGTGGGGGATATTGTGTTGTTTCGTTTCTAGTTTGTGTTTTGAGACGACCGATTTATCGGGATTTAAATGCTGCACTAGGTAGGCATTTTCTCTTGAATAATTTTTTCCTATTGCTTGTGAAGCACGTGGACGCCATGATGCTAATGGACTTTTCCGTTATTTCTAGAGGCTTTCGAGCTCATCTTACCAAAGCCGAGACCGTCGACTCTCTAGCCACCCTCCGCCACAAGAGAGGTAATTATTGCTACAGTTTTTTTGTCTAATTTAACGATGTGTTAACCTTTTTTTTGTACATTGTTCACCATTGCATTGCATTTCATGGGTTATCTTATCTATTCCCTTTTATCATATCTGAATTTTTAATGTGACTTTAGTTTTGATCATATCGGGAATTTTATATTTTCTTTTAGGGGTGATTCATGCCTATCTCTTTTTTTTATATTCAAGTTGTTTGTACCTTCTGTATTTCTTTTATTTGCTGATGGTCATTGAACGTCCATTGATCATTTTTGGGGGATTTGTTTTATGAAGAGAATATATTTATGCAAGGGGGCTATAGTTTTTTTCCATTGAACTAAGGGGGCTTTCTCTAATGCGTATTGGGTTATTACAGGGTGCTATCACCTGGCTACAAATCATTCTATCACTTGGCTACAAATCCTATCTCTGAGCCAATTTTATTGCCGAGTCCTCTACCCTGGGGCCCAGTGCCATAGCAGTACCTACAGATGTCCGGCGCTTCCACCAGAGCTTGACAGGATCTAACGTACAGAAGCCGTAGTTTATTTATTCATTTATATTTCTGGTCGATTGATAATATCTAAATATAAATTTAGTCTTGTCGGCCAAGCTTGAAGATAGCTGAAGTTTACTTGTTCATTTATTTTTCAGATCGATTAATATAATCGCTCTTAATTTTTTATTAAAATATAAATCAAGCATTGACAGCCGAGCCTTAAGATAGTTTCCAATAATTTTATTCGTTGTTTATTCATATATCGGTTCAATTGATTTAATTATTGTGACTATCTATCATTACCTACTATTATTGCTACCTTTATAATTGGTGCAGCTATAAACGCACGCACTCATATATGTAATAAGCTTAGGTAAAATCAAAGTGATCACTTCGGATTGTAGTGTTTAGAGCATTTAGTTGTAAGGCATTCAGTACCGAGTTAACAACAGAATTGGTCTCCAACTCTTATGATACGAAAATTTACATACGAACGATTCAAAAATAAATAATTATAGATACGAATTTAAAAACGTTAGACATTTTATAAAGAGTCACTACTTTCATAAATATATACTTGACAGATACGTAAAATATTTGTAAGCATTAAAATGTTGCTAAAGATTTTCTTTGTTAAACATTTTGTGGTTTTGAAAAAAACCAATTTTAAGATGAGAACGACATCGGTCATTCAACGAAAAAACATATAAATCGAAATTTACATGTCGCCAACAAAGCTAGGAACTTCCATATCCCGTTCCAACTTATTGAAATATTCTCTCAAACGTTGAAACCGGCATAGAAGTTGATCACTTTTGCCAGCAATTTTCATCAAAAGCACGACATCATTCTCATTTTTCTTCTCCATTTCCTTCAGCTGCTTGATCTTCTTCTGCTTTAATTGACTGAGTCTACGAAGTTTCTCCAGCAAATCTCGGGCTCCTACTCCTAACATGACACTGTCAAAAGAGGCATTAAGAGTCCTCTCTAATTCCAGAGACATATTGTACCCTTCATCAGATAACGACTCCAATGCCGCCGAAGTAGTTCCTGGAGAAACGTCGAGTTGCATCATCGATTGGTCCAAAGGCGCCGTCTCAATAGCCAAGCTATCTTGCTCCTCGTCCTTCACCTGAGGATTCTCTGCCGGAACATTTTCGTCGTCGGACGTGATATCAACCAATACCCTCGAGGTTTCTAATAATATCACGTCCTCCCGACAATCAGTCGCGAGCAAAGATTCCTCAGCTGATGGAGAATGACCGAGACAGTCCGTCAATTCGACGAACACTTCCGGACACAACGTATTGCCACAATCACTGCCAGCAGAAGTCGACATCGCGGAGCACAATAGAGAACTAAAGTTTCGCATAAAAGCGTCATGTATTTATAACCTTTCGACCGGGCATCATCCGCTCGGACACGAAACGGACCAATCAGAGCGCGCCACCCTAGATATACCCCGACGGACCAAAAAATGCATGTTTATTCTATGACTGGCCTTCTACCTACGAGCACGATATGTCTCTAAATATTATGTATCTAATCAAAAAATATAAAGAAGGCTCATAGACGATCTCCAAGACGACGAACTTTCCCAAATAAAGATATTTCATAAATCTTATGTGATGAAACAGTACAAAAAAAATAAATGTTATACATAGGATACAATTTTCTAAAAACACTAAAAAACCGTGCATCACACAAAAAATTGATATAGAACTTTTCGATAGGCATTAAAAAATACGAAAAACTCATAATAATATATCTGTATCTAGCTATCGCATTTTTCGAGTTATGGACATTTCTATTACAAAACTATAACATTTCTACTTTGTATTAGATCGAAACGTACTACCTAAAACTACACATTTTTATAACGTAAATAGGCATTATGAACGAAATTAAATTCAAATATATTTTCGTGGCTCTGAAAAGAATCGTTTTTTAAACATAATGACTTTAGTTATGTTCATGATACGATTTCAGATTTTCGAGAACATTCGTCAATCGTTTGGAAAACGAAACACAGTATACCGTGGTACCATCAACATTAGTAGAAAAAAAGACAAAATTATCCAGTCCTATCACCGGAATGAGCGATTTCTATAAAATCGCTACGATTTATGAAATAATTTATTTAAAAATGTAATATATTCACAACGCTATATAATTTGAAAATAAATTGGATATAAAAGTGTAGATATTCGAGAAATTTACACACAGAAAATTGATATAGATCTTTTCGATAGGCATTAAATAAATAAGAAAATTTCATCTAGCTATCTTTTGATAAGATTCTCGAAACGTGTCTACCTAAAAATGCACACTTTTATATCCTAAATAGGCATTATGAACGCCTAAAGATGTGTACTGTATCTTCTGATGTTCTCGACGACAAGAGATTGCACTTGTAGTCAAATCAGCGTAATTAGCCGAAGAAAAACGAAAATTTTCAACGTAAAAGAAGCGAGAAGCACTCGATCGCATAAGAAAAATGAAAGAAATTGTGCAAGACGTAATAAAACAATGCGAGGAAAAATCCAAGCGATGCAAATTGCGTGCAGCACATCTAGAAAAACAAAACGGAGCCATCGAAGAGACACGAAGGGACATAGAAGAGGCATTGAACAAACATAAACTGATCGAAACTATGATCAAGGATTTGTAGTTTCTCTTTTCTAAACCGCCGTCTTAAAAAAATCGGTTCATTTCAGAACCACAAAAGTATATAAAACCAAAAATCGCTCTCTCGTCAATATAACCGTATTTTTCTACAATCATATTTTACGTAGAAATGCAATCTATAACAATTTTTATGATACGAAAATCTATATATATATACTATTATTTTCGTAAAACTAAATGTACGTAACTACGAACCCGTACTTGTCGATATTTATGGCAATTATTTTCGCATGCCCGTACTTTTGATAAAAACTTGCATTTTCCTGTACGAAACCGTACTTTTTTAGAAGTCACGTTCCCCTAGTGTTCTACCACGTTCCCGTACTTTCGTAAAACGTTAACTAATGTAGTCAGCGTGCCCGTACTTTTGATGAAGAAAATGTTCATTACAAATAAGAACCCGTACTTTTGTATAAATCTCGATCGCAATCTTTTTGCTACGTTCCAAAACTTTCGTCAAGCGAAAAGTACAGAGACTTATATATACGGTTAGTTAACGTACCCGCACTTCCGTTTAAGATAATGTTCATTTAAATTACGAACCCGTACTTGCCGACATTTACGGCAATTATTTTCGCATGCCCGTACTTTTGATAAAAATTTGCATTTTTCTGTACGAAACCGTACTTTTTTAGAAGTCATGTTCCCCTAGTGTTCTACCACGTTCCCGTACTTTCGTAAAACGTTAACTAATGTAGTCAGCGTGCCCGTACTTTTGATGAAGAAAATATTCATTACAAATAAGAACCCGTACTTTTGTATAAATCTCGATTGCAAACTTTTATTCACGTTCCCAAACTTTCGTCAAGCGAAATGTACAGAGACTTATAAATACGGTTAGTTAACGTACCCGCACTTCCGATTAAGATAATGTTCATTTCAATTACGAACCCTTACTTGCCGATATTTACTGCAATAATTTTCGCATGCCCGTACTTTTCAGAAAGAAGTTGCAATGTCCTGTACGTAACCGTACTTTCTTATAAATCACGTTTCCCTACTGTTCTATCACGTTCCCATACTTTCGTAAAACGTTAACTAATGTAGTCTGCGTGTCCGTACTTTTGATGAAGAAAATTTTGATTACAAATAAGAACCCGTACTTTTGTATAAATCTCGATTGCAAACTTTTATTCACGTTCCCAAACTTTCGTCAAGCGAAAAGTACAGAGACTTATAAATACGGTTAGTTTACGTACCCGCACTTCCGATGAAGATAATGTTCATTTCAATTACTAACCCTTAATTATGGAAATTTACGGCAATTATTTACGCATGCCCATACTTTTGTTAAAAAAACGCCAAAAGAGCGGTCACTCTACGACGTTTCTTCAAAAGTACGGGTCCGTGAAATTCGAGTCGTAAAAAAGTCGAACGCCGAAAGAACGGTAGCTCTTCGACATTCGCCAAAAGTGAGGGTCCGTCAATTTCGAGTCGTAAAAAACACCAACGCCAAAAGAGCAGTATCTTTCGACGTTCGCCTTTTTTTTATCCAGAAACGGGTCTCATCTAAGCGATCTTTGGAAAGAAAAAAGTACGGAGACGTACATAATGGAAATTTTTTAATTTTCTTCCCATTGCGCCCGTTTTAGTGGTCGTAGCACGTTCTCGATGCGTAAATCGAACTCAGCGCACCCCAAAACCCTCCTAATGATATTAGAAACAAAAAATAACATCCCCTACGAAATTCCCTATATCGTGCCGAAATCTGAAGAAAAAAGCTAGATTTTGAGTTAGTTTGGGTTAGATTTCAGCTATCTCTTTTCGTTTTCGTAAAAATTGGTAAAATATAAAAAACAGGTTTGGTCAATTAAAAAAAAAACGAAACGTCGTGCGATCAAACTGGATACAGCGTATTATAGTACCCGACGAGACCCATCTTTTTCCAATTTAAAGTTTCCCTCTAACTATTACCGTTTTCGAATTATAGCCGATTTAATGAAAATCTCGCATTTTTTAAGGTCATGTGAAATTTTCCGAAAAAAATGTTGACAAAAAAACTCCGTTTTTAAGACGGAAACGATTAAAGTGGTCCATGTACATGTCGTTAACGTAAAAATAAATTTTCCGAATGCATATACAGGGTGTTAAAAAAATGATTTTTTGAAAAAATGCCCTTTTTTGAAAAACAAAGCCAATACATATATTTTTTAAGTTCGACTACTCACATACGAGCTAAAGAGCGTCGAAATTCACATTTTTAGTGCTATGTATTTTTGCCGTATCACTGCTAGTTTTCGAGCACCTACCGTTCTCGCATTTAAACGGCCGTTTCTTTTTTTTTGAATTGCGACCGTTTTAGAACTCGTAGCTCGTTGTCGATGCGAAAATCGGACTCGGCGCACCCCAAAACCCCCCTATATGATATTCGAAATAAAAAATAACACCCACCTACGAAATTCCACATATCGCACCTAAATCTAAAGAAAAAAAGCTAGATTTTGAGACAAAAATTACATTTTATCGAATAACTGCCTTATTTGAAACCGTATCGGAAAATGTTATAGAAACTTTTCGATAGACCTTGAGACGGCGCAGATAATGGCGCACACCGATTTCACATATCTCTTTTCGTTTTCGTAAAAATTGGTAAAATATAAAAAACACGTTTGGTCAATTAAAAAAAAACGAAACGTCATGCAATCAAACTGGATACAGCATATTATAGTACCCGACGAGACCCATCTTTTTTCCATTTAAAGTTTCCTTCTAACTCTTACCTTTTTCGAATTATAGCCGATTTAATGAAAATCTCGCATTTTTTAAGGTCCCATGAAATTTTCCGAAAAAAATTTTGACAAAAAAAATCCGTTTTTATGACGGAAACGATTAAAGTTGTCCATGTACATCTCGTTAACGTAAAAATAAAATTTCCGAATGCATATACAGGGTGTGTAAACATTTTTTTTTTTGAAAAAAATTCACTTTTTTTGATAAAAAAGGCAATATATGTAATTTTTAAGTTTGACGACCCACATACGGGCTAAAGGCCGTTGAAATACACATTTTTAGTGGTATGTATTTTTGCCGTATCACTACTAGTTTTCGAGCTACGACCGTTCTCGAAATAAAACGGCCATTTTCTTGAAAACTAAGAATATTTTCTTTTTTTCGTAAAGGACCTTTTTTGTAGGCCCTGAAATCCTCTACCTATATGCCGAATTTCAAGTCGATCGGCAAAAAGTCGATAGGCTCCACAGATAGGTTCCAGATAGGTTGCGGCTCCTATGGGACAAAATGAGGGTTAGGTCGATATAAAAATACGGTTTTTCCGTTTGACGATATTCATCTTTTTTCTACTGCAATCTATTCGTTAAAAAAGGTGTTTCGCGATTTCCCTCCCTTCTCGATAAAATTTCGAAAAAAAGGCGACGTGGGGGTGGAGAATAGTCGAGAACCTATTCCATCGGGCCCCATGGGGCCTAATGTCGTCAGTATTTCGACCCGAGATACCGTTAAGCCAGAAATTGCGAAAAACTGCGCGATTTACATGGGGCCCCCAAAAGACCCCTGAAACTCCCCCTTAAAAGCGAACCCCGGTATTCCCGATTTAATTCCAGTTAGCCCACCACGTTGTACATCTACCATGAAAATATAGACCCTGCAGGTCATCTGCTTATACTGGAGCCTACCGGTTTTTTTTATTCGACCTCATCTGGCTCCTACCGTGGAACCTATCGGACGTAGGTTTTCGCTGGGGTCAGATTCGAACTAAGCGTCACCAAAAACCCCCCAAACCCAAATTTGATCCATCTATCTCTACGGGAACACATCGCCCCTGAAAAACGGGTCCCTAGGTTCCACATTTTTTTGTGCTTAAACACTCCCCCTTTTGACCTACCACACCGACTCTCGACGTTTTCCACCTTTTAAATCGATCTTTTTTTCATCGCGGGGCCTCACCCCTAGTGCTACAATTTTTTTAAGTCCATATTCGTTGTCCCCGAGCCCGAAACCCCCCGGGACCCTATTTTAGCCTATATCTGAGCTGTCTCGTGTTCGGTCTAGTACCAGCTCACGTTCCCTATTGACGTACATTGTCCACCATTGCATTGCATTTCATGGGTTATCTTACTTATTCCCTTTTATCATATCTGAATTTTTATTTTAATGTGACTTTAGTTTTGATCATATTTGGAAGTTTATATTTTCTCTTAGGGGTGATTCATGCCTATCTCTTTTTTTATATTCAAGTTGTCTGTACCTTCTGTATTTCTTTTATTTGATGATGGTCATTGAGTCCATTGATCAATTTTGGGGGATTTGTTTTATGAAGAAAATATATTTATGCAAGGGGGGCTATAGTTTTTTTCCATTGAACTAAGGGGGCTTTCTCTAATGCGTATTGGGTTATTACAGGGTTCTATCATCTGGATACAAATCATTCTATCACTTGGCTACAAATCCTATCTCCGGGCCAATTTTATTGCCGAGTCCTCTACCCTGGGGGTCGTAGTTTATTTATTCATTTATTTTTCTGACCGATTGATAATATCTAAATATAAATTTAGTCTTGTCAGTCAAGCTTGAAGATAGCTGAAGTTTACTTGTTCATTTATTTTTCAGATCGATTGATATAATCGCTCTTAATTTTTTAAAATATAAATCAAGCATTGACAGCCGAGCCTTACGATAGTTTCCAATGATTTTATTCTTTGTTTATTCATTTATCGGTTCAATTGTATTGTGACCATCATTACCTACTATTATTGCTACCTTTATAATTGGTGCAGCTATAAGCGCACGCACTCATAATTATATGTAATAAGCTTAGGTAAAATTAAAGTGATCACTTGGGATTGTAGTGTTTAGAGCATTTAGTTGTAAGGCATTCAGTACCGAGTTAACAACAGAATTGGTCTCCGTACAATCTCCATATTGTTCTATATTTATCAATTATTTTAATAGTCATTTGACATTCCTTTGCCTTTAAATTGCAAATTTTACTGTAGGATTGATGCTGTGTTAAAAAAAAGAACTTGGGAGCAAATAGATGTTTGCTTGAATTTTAGATTGAGTTTGCTTTGTTAAGTTAAAGTTTGAATTCCTTTGTTTGATAAGCTTGCCTAGTAACCCCGTACAATACCATCGGAGCTTTTTCAGTTTAGTTGGGAAAAACTGGTGGCGCTCCACTACCGGAGCCGGGCTTTGTAACACGACTCTCAGGTGCTAGGTTTGTTTTTAAATAAAATCTTCACTTGTTAACTTTAATAGGAAACATCTATTTCAATTTATCAAGTTCTCCTATAGAGCTAGTTAGAATTTTTGCACTCAACGTGCGTTTCCCTAACAATGTTTGCATGGTCAGGAGTTTTAATCATGTCCTGATGATGCTAACATGATTAGCGGAATGCGCGTCATGTGTAGAAATTCTGTTTCAGTATTCTGGATGAAACTGTGTTGTAGTCACATAAGGTTGTAGTGCATGGTGCCCTCGATTGTGTCGAAGCCAAATGCCAGGATAATATAACGATTGTTACACTCACGTATCTACTAGTTAATAGTGGAGATAATGAAGTTTACGAATCTGAGACTGATTTCTGGAAAATGGCTATTCGTTTGCCAATTGGGCATTTGAAATCAGATCGATGCGATTTTTGGAATGTTCCGCTAATATCTCCCCTCCTTTATGTACCAAAGTTTGGTTTGTTGAGATTATTTGGTTTTCCAGTTATAAAATATTAAGTGGTGTGTCAAATCTTGAAATGGCGAAAATTTAAATTCAACTAGCTCATCCTATAATATAAAATACATCAACATTTCCAAAATGTCTTTTGTTACAGTTTTGGGGGTAGATTCTCGTGAAGTGATCGGCTTTTCTGAGAAAAATATTTTTCTTACATTTTACATATTTAGTATTGTATAAAAATAATGCTGGATTTGCCGATTACTGACATCATGATAATTTTGCATTAATGTAATTGGTTTTCAATTCAATTTTAATCTCATATCAAGTATTTTATACACACAAACTAGGGGGATTTTATTTAAAAAGACTAGAGATTCCAAATTATTGGCTTAAAGTATTTCATTTATTTATTAAAAATAGATGTTTCATTTTTTTCTAATATTTTTATATCCTTCTTTTGAAGCGTTTAACTTTAAATCAAGTAAATATTTTTAGAAAATTATTGCTTTAATTTAAGATTAATTACACTTATGCAAACATTTTTGATTGAAACGTGTAGTTCCCAAAGTTAGGTAAATTTGCTTAAACATCTAGATTACCTTAATTTAAAGATACTTTTTACTTGAAACTGCTCTGGAGAATCAAGATTGTTTAATTACTAAATTAAGTCTAACTTTACTATAATGTACACATTTTTAATTAATTATAGGCTCACATAGAATAACCTAATTAAAAAAGATATTTAAGGTATTCTGTTTTTTATTCTAATTTATTTTGTTCATGATCTGAAGAATGAGAATAATAATTAGATAATTATTATGTTTTTGCTCAAAATATTTATAAGTATACTAAATAGGTTTAATGGAATAGAACATCTAATAATAATTTGGCGCAGTTACATATTTACTAGTCAAAAGATGGCCCCAGGTGGATCAGAACCCTCAATAAAATTACATTCTTAAATAAATTAGAACATTATTATTGTAGATTTTTCACATATGATTCGAAAATAAAAAGTATCAGCACTAGTTAACGTGAATGTCAAACTGGATCTGGGACAAAAGCGCTTCTATTGATTTAGCGTTAGGATGTAATGGACAAAACAACACAGTAATTTCAGAACATAACCTAGTTAAATAATATATCAATACTGTTTATTTTAAAAGGAAAAATATTTAAACAATAATAATTCAACGACAGTTGTTTAGGCCATTACGTTGCTCAGCTGCTGAAATATTAATATCACCTTTCGCTACCTTGGTAGACTTGTGAAATATTTAAAAATTTATCCGTTTCAATTTACCAAGTTCTTTTATTGAGCTAGTTAGAACTTTTTATTTTGACCTGCATTGCGCTATCTATGTTTGCATCGTCAGGAGTTTAAATCATGTCCTGATGATGCTAGCATGGTTAGCGAAACGCGCGTCAAGTATAGAAATTCTGTTTTGGTATTCTGTATATAAAACTGTGTTATAGTCACCTAAGGTGTATTGTTATAGTGCATTATGCCCAAGCCAAACCCCAGGATAATATAACGATTGTTTCAATAAAAACTAAGCAAATTTTTACATAAAACTGAGAGAACAACAAAATATTGACAAAATTACTATCGTTTGTTCGATTTCACTTCCACAAGAATGGACTTCTACTTACAAGATAGTAATATTTTTTCCTGTTAGTTATTATCATTAACATAAAAAACACACACACACACATATACTTGGCATCAAGATACCAAGGGTCTAAAATCAATCATCGACTATGTAATAATCATACAACAAAAAACACAGTGGAATGTTCAAGATACCAGTGTTTACAGAAGCTTTGACTGCGAATCAGACCACTACTTCCTGGCAACAAAAATTCATATTCCGTTCAAATCAATAATTAAGGCCAAAACGGAGAAAAGGGTGGTCGAAATAGAACAACCCAGATACAGCATAAACAGACTGCACGATGATAGCACCAGGAAATTATATCATACTGAACACGAAATTGAAACATAAATATCCCACTCGTGAAACTAAAGATCTATACAAACATATAATAGAATCCATTAACTCGGCAGCATATGATGTTCTCGGAGAAACAAGTAAACACATTCCTACGATAAACAACGACATCACATGGACCAAAGGGCTAGAGGAACAAAGATTTAAAAATCAGGAAGCATACAAAAAATGGATGACTAGCAAGGATGAAAGGAATAAAATACTATATAAAGAACAACAAACACGGTTCAAAAAAACAATTAGTGAAAACAAAAACGAAACATGGCAAAGAAAACTAAGAGAAATAAACTCGCATATAGGCGCCAAAAGGACCTCAGAAGCGAGGAAGCTAGTTAAGTCCCGTAGAGCAAACACTACAAATAAATTCAATATTAACCTATCCAGCTGGACGAGTGACAAAAAAATTACGCCAGGAAACTTACTAAAGATAGAGAAAAATATTTGATTAAGCCACCAAGACGATATCAAGTACGTGGAAAATTCATAGACGTTAACGACCCCAGGATAAACAAAGCCATAAAATTCTTGAAGACAAACAGCTCAAAGACCGGAGGAATTGCCTGCAGAGCTGTTAAAAATGCACATACAAAGCTAATCATATACCCCAGAGAATTGTTCAATAGATACATAAATGGGGAAAAAATACCAAATAGCTGGAAAGAAGCCTGGATAATATCAATTCATAAGAAAGGTCCAAGGGATAAATGTGCAAACTACAGATGCATAACAGCGACAGGTGCCATGAGCTGTTTGTATTGGACACCATTGAGGAATGTAATGGATGAAGAGAATAGACTCCTAGAGATCGGGCCACATGCGGGGTTTTGCCTTGGCAGATCGTGTACCTTGTTTTCACAATGGTGCAGCATAATGAAAAGATGGTAGCAAGGAACCCTGAAGTACACTTACCATTCGTGCGCTTAACAAAGACCTAGGATACTGTACCGATGCAATAACTTTGGCAAATCCTAGAAAAATTCCAAGTAAATAACACTGCAATTAGAGCTATCCAACAACTGTATGAACAACCAATATCAAGAGTTAAGATAGGAACTACTCTGTCAAATAGCTTCGAAGTTACAAAGAGTCTGAGACAGGGATGCTGCCTATCCACCACACTTTTTAAAATATATTTAAACGAAGTATTGAAGAACTGGCGAAGATCATGCACTGGAATATGGGCATACCACTGAATGAAGACACAGATACTCTGAATTCCTCAAGGCAAGTCTCGAGGGTAACGCAATAGAGTTTAAAAACACGAAGAGTCTAGAGTTAGTAGTGGAATTGTTGGGATAGGTGATGAGTACGGCCTACCAGAACCAAGATCTAGTGGAACGAAAAGCTTAGCAAGCTACGGGCCACAGTCAGAAATCTTTTTAATAAAGCCAAGACAAATAAGGACATTACTTACAGGTCAACACTCACGGAATATAAGAAAGAAATCTGAAGAGCCAAATGTGACTCGCGGAGGAGATTCTGTCGTGGGGTCAAGGGAACCCCAGAATGCTCTAAAATCTACAAAGAAAGGATCCAAAATAACGGAATCGAGTTTTTCAAAGGGAATGACAACATCTAAACGGGTACCGAGAAGAAAAGGTTAAAACTTTTAGAAGCATATTTTCCGGTCTTATCCATAGAAGATAAAGCTACATCGCTGCAAAAACGAAGTCAGCCACGGAGCCATCTAGGCTGTACTGAGGGCTAGTAATGGACATAGCGACACTCAGCACGATAAGGTGGGCTATAGATCAATCACAACTGTTCGAATTATCAGGGCTGAACTGAATTTATCCTGTACTATTAAAAAAGGAGAGGATATATTATGAATACCACACTGAAGCAAAATCTATAGAGATGTTAAAGCTGGGGATTTATACCAAATATGTACACTCAGGTGAAGGTTATAACCTTGCTAAAGGTATACAGACTATGGGACTATACACCCGAATCTTACAGATCAATAAGCCTGTCCTCATTTATGTTAAAAACCCTAGGAAGGCTAGTTGACAAGCCTATAGGAAGTAGGGAACTTAAGATATTTCCATTGAGAGAACGTCGATATGCATACACAGTACAAGCAAATAGCAGCAACCACTTTTCTAGATATCGAATAGTACCTCAACCCTTTCTATTAAGATACCGCTGGCCAATGGGCGCAGGCATGCCGGAAAAATAAGATATTAACATCATTCCCAGTGGCGAAGCCACGATTATTGCCAAACTAAGTAGAGGATGTCCCCAAGAAGGAGTTTTATCTCCGCTGTTATGGGCCATCCTGGTACATCATCTGCTTCAAAAACTATCTGCCGATGGTCTCATATGCCTAGAACCGCTTCTGATAGAGCGATTGTGGTGCAAGGAAAATTTACCTGCACACCCTTGAAAAGAAGTTAAAGAGCTCTCAACATCATGGATGACTGGCGTAAGCGCGAACCGCTCTCAGTGAACTTCAGAAGCCAATAGTGGTTCTCTTCACGTGAAGAAAAGTCCTGAGAGTGCTAAATCCCCTAATTCTGAACAGAGAAGCATTTCCTTATCCCCAGAAGTGAAATCTCAGGAATCATTTTGGATCCAAAGTTGACATGAAATTCATACATTCAAAAGGTTACACAAAAGGCTACGTGGTTGTTAAAGAATTTATGAGAATATCTGGGCTCTAAGCTCTAAGAAAACCCTATGATTATAGAGGAAAGGGGTGAGGCCCATGATAACATATGGAGCCACTGCTCCAGGCAGGTGAGGTCGAGAAGACTATTTAGTGGCGTGCAAACGCTAGCGTATCTGTGCGTCACGGGAGCCATGAACTCAACTCTTACGGACGCGCTGGGTGTTTTAGTAGACTATAGCCAATACGCATTTACACACAAGTTGAATCTAGATCGGTAGCCCAGAGAATGTTGCAAGAACAAACACCAATAAGTAGGAGTCTTGGCGTCGACAATGAAGAACTTCTGAAGGCGATTAAGGCAACTACATATTGGGCATGCCCACAGATTACACCACTCTAGCATATAGGTTCAAAAACGGATTTAAAATCTTAGTAGTAGAAAGAAACAACTGGAAAAAAGTCCCACCAATAAGGGCATAGCCTGTCTGACGGCTCGAAGACCGAAGAAAGGTCTCGGAGCCGGTATATATGAACCAAGGAAGAAAGCAAGTCTTCCAATCTTTATGGTCAATCTAGTCATTGTGTCTCAAGCGGAAGTAACGACTATAGTACACTGCGTGGAGAAAATGAAGAACATGAAAACCACTAATTAGACGGTGGTAATTTACTCCGATAGCCAGGAACAACTAAAGATACTCAAGGCCAACAGTACAACATCCAAACTAGTAGAGTGTTGCTGCATTGAACGAACTAAGTAGCAAATTATATAAACTCTAGTAAGGTTCTGGGGCACGAAGACCACAGATGCAGTGAAAGAGCCTATGAAATAGCCAAAGCAGGCTCGTGGGACCAGAACCCTTCTGTGGGGTGACCAGGTGTAAAAATTGTATTTACTTATCTGAAATTGCGATATTCCACGATGAAGCCACGTGCTTAGTTAATGAAGACACTGTTTTTTTTTTCAGCTTATGACTGACCTCTTATTATTAATCTTATGATTAATCTTATGTTGTTACTCTTATGAATATTCTTAGTATTCTTATGGTTATCGTTGTTGTAATCATTATTATTAGTACTATGATTAGTTAAAGTACTATATATGAAGAGTGAACCTGGGGATCTTTTTCTGGACGGAATGCTAGAATCAATTAGTGAAGCCCGGCTTGTATAAGAGTATAGAAGTAGTTCACGGTACAGTTTGTGTCGTGGGATCTCCACCGAGGAAGGATTTGGTGAGATTGTTTATTATTCCCATTTGCATTCACCATGCAGATAATATAATTTAGTAACTTTCAAACAAACATAATTTTTGTAGTCTCTGATAAGGTTAGTTTAGTATCTTAACACTGCAAAGTCAGTGAGTTATTGAGCTAGTTTATCTGCGCTGAAATTGAACAATTAGGGAGTAAAAGGAGTCAATATTTTTAGTTGGTACCAGTTCATAGGGTAATGTAAATATTTTTTTTGCTGTTAAATAGACTGTAAATAGTGTATTCGATTATCTTTTATTTTGATATATCCCTAACGAGATCAGCAGTAAGGAATTTCCGCAGAGCTTATCTCAGCTTCAAAATAGAGTTTGGTTTCTTTATAGTTCACTGCGGATGGCGCCTAAATCAGATCATAACTGCTTGTGTGAACTTATATTTTGAAGTTGAGAGCTGCTGCTGATTCCAGTCTGTATTGTCAATATTATCTACTAACGAACCCCTTGAACTTCATGCTATAGCGACATAAGAGCTGCCGTGCCTTGGCCCAAATTACACGTAAGTTAAGGTTTGTCTAGTACGTTTATATATCGTTAACACCACCAACGTTCTAATTAACGTACCCGTTATAAAATGGTTAGTAATGAAGTCTCAGGAATTGTGGAATGTACCATCAAATGTGCTAAGAGCAAAACTCATAGCTGACTTACAGAATAATGGTACGTTTATTAACCGGCTGTTAGTGATATTGAAGACACTTAAGTCTGATGGATCTAGCAGGTGAAACCCTATGCAGATTCTTCCAAGAAAAAGAGGAAACTGCAACCTACGTTCTCCGCCACTGTGATGGTTTTGTAAGAACGCATTTGAAACAAATTGGCTGAACTAATTCAGTTCAGTAGCTACATGCTACACCAAGGAACCATTGTCAAGGCTATGAAGTATAATCAGAGATTGAAAACTAGATGTGGTACGCTAAACATAGGCAGAGCCACAATAGATCTTAGAGATCGCAATGGTAGACAGGCCATTTTGGAAAACTCCCAAAACATCTAAAAACAATCTTTGTATTAATAAAAATATTTTTGTTATATAAAATTCTACGCTAAGTGAACTTTCGAATATTATGAATCTATTTCTAACTATTAGCGGCTTTCATTTATTCTTGCATATTTTATATGCATATTTTATATTTTATATGTGTAGTAAATTTTGTGATAAATATGGCCATTAAAGCTTTATATGAGGGTAAGGGATATGAGGGAATTCTAAATTCAGTTTAGATTAGATTTAATCTACGAAGACGAGTTATTAATATTTTAGTGTCTCTGTTGAATTTCGGCTGCGTCAATAGCCGGGTTGTAGTTTAATATTTAATGAAATAATTTAATTATTTACATCCGGTGGTGAACTGAGCTAATGCTATTATCTATTATATAGTTGAGATTATAACTATGATATATGGAACTTAATGACTTGCAGATGAGCATAGTAAAGGTTTTGGTTTATTTGCATTTATTTTGATTTATAATACACTCATGCCTTAAAACATTTCTCCTTTGAACTAAGAGAGTGGAATGCTATTATTTGGCCTTTACGTCTGCTTATATGCTATTAGCTTAAAATGCTGCTTAAAAATCATAAATGTTACCAGTCAAATAAGACCTCACGACAGAAGTGATTTCATTAAATGGAAATATCTCTAATTTTTGGAACCAGAAAAAATATGCCGAACAAACTTTGTTCAGTTTCATCTGCTTTTACGTATACATTTTTTTAATGTATACGTGGTATTTCAAACAAGCAAGCTTTGATTTTTAAATGTAATATACCACCTTTTTTAATGATCTTGATTTTTCTATTAAATTTGGCCCTTAATAAATAAGATAATCGATTGCTCAAAGGTTGAATATGGTGGAGCTTTATTTCAAGATTAATATAATAACTCTATAAGAACATGAGAACAGTATAAGAAGCAAAATGTTGAGAACGGTCGAAGAGTACGATTTCTACCAACTAAAATTAGTACGAAAAAGTTATTGCAGGGAACAGCATCTCTTGTAAATAAAAAAGGACAAAATAAAGAAACTAAGAAAGAGCACTTTTTATATGGCTTTATTTTCAAGAAAATTCAAGATCATCAGAGGTTTTAAAATTAGGCCAGTTCAACAATTAAACGATGAACAAAAAAAGCAGAAGACCCGAATTTGTTTAAAAAAAAAGTATGATGTAAAATATTGAGTTTAAAGTAAAGATCATTTTATTTCCTAAAATTAAATTTTTAATATTAAACATTTTTTATTTGGGAAAGGAAACTCAAGAATAACCAGATTAGTGAATTTCATCATATATCAGATTAAGAAATTCAGGCTGTCAGTTTTCTAAGGATTGTGGGACTGTTTTCCTTCTCAATTTCGAGAATAATTTGCGGCAAATTGACTTGCCTTTCCAGCTATTTTAGCTTTAAAAATATACCCGCAAATCTTAGGCCCGTCTTCTCTGCTCTTTCCAGCATAAATTGGAGGGGTCAGCAAAGAGACCTGAAAAATGTTTTTTCGAGCGGAATGAACGCATATTTATTAAGACAATGTCAACATGCTTTAGTGTATTTACGGATGGGCGAATCTACCTTAAGATAATATTAAATTTCGCAATAACAATGTCAAATCAGACAACATGCGAATTATAATATAACGCGTGTATCAATAAACTACAGGAAAATAAGAAACATCAAATCAAGCCGTCCTTAATTCATAAAGTGGACAAAAAGTTTATTATTATAATAGGTTAATTTTATGTAGCATTTTATCAACACATCATTAAAAAAAAAACACTGAAATGGCACATTTATCTCATACTTCTTTCTATCTTCGGACCAAGCGCTTTGATGACGATATTCAGACAATAAAGCCAATTTTGTCCAATTGACCCTCCTACAAAAATAGTTTACTTTTCTAGTCGAGTATATAGGTAATAGGGTAAATCTAGGGCACATGGCGCTATTTTTTGAAACTGGTTTAAATTCTACATTTTAATAAAAGTGAAAAAAACAAATCCAGATTTTAAAGTTAACTATTGTGAACCAAGAATTTTAAGTAAAGATCTTGACGAAAACTGACTTAACCTTCCTTCTAATGCTTCGTCATTTATCCAATATTATATCGGAAAAATAACATGGAGTCTCAGGTGAGTTGACGCACAGACGCAATCTTTTTAAACTGCTTTTTACAAATTTAATTTGTAAAATGGGTTCACTTTTTTGCCATAAAAGCATCACGACATTTTAAAGTACTTTTATTTTAAAAGAAAATGTGTAACGCACAGACCCAATCTTTTTTTGAGCTGTTTTTTTTTAAATTTAATTCGTAAAATGGGTTCAATTTTTTTTCCAAAAAAGCATAGCGACATTTTTAAGTACCTCAATTTCAAAAGAAAATGTGTATTGTAAGAAACCCAAATTTACTAAAAATAAAATCATTCATATAAAAATATATGAATCAAAATCAATTAGAAACTATCAACTGATAAAGTACTACATAGTACTAAAAGATTACTTTTTAGTCTGTTTTTTTACCGCACAAATAGCAGAAATTCAGATCCTTGGATCCAGTATCCATTCTTTTTTGTCATGCTATGCTTTTATCTATATCCTACACATATCTCTGGCTCACCTTCTTAACTACTAATTCGTCATAAGTAATTTCAGCTTCATTAATCAGATACAGAGTTGAAAACCATTGTCTCCTTTGTCTTAATAACACTTCCATCTTTTGTTTTGAAAATAGCCAAACTAGCCCTTTTGTAACATTCTCTTTATTCTTCTAATCTGTATTGATTATTTTCTTGTAACGCTCTTTTTTCTGTTTTTCTCCTCTTTTGTGTAACGTTTTCGGGAGTCGTTAATACAGAAGCAAGTTCTTTGCTGTTTTCTTGCAGACTCTATAGCACGTGCCACCGGTAATGGAGATATTTGATCTAAATTTTTTTCGGGAGTAACGACAGCAGCCGGTTCAGAGTAATGGGAATAACGTAGCTCTGGCTCTGAAACATTATTTCTGATAGCGTCCATGTAATTATTTCGTTGGCTCTCGCACGGAGTTTCTAATTTAGAATAGTCGTACTAGAGTACTACACCTGTTGCTTTAAACGATGATGCTGCATCTTTTATAGTTGCAGATTTTTCCCATGCTGAGACAAGTAGTTTGTTAAACTGAAACCTGGTAATACGCTTTTCAGAATTTGCTCGCTGAAACAAATTACAAGCATCGGTATTTTAGCCATTTAAAAAAAGCTGATTATATATATGCAGATTTTTCTGACATGTAAACTAGAGAACCTGGTGGCATTCCATCTTCGGATTAAGGCTTCTTGTTTTTGCCTTTAAAAGCACAAGTTGGTGAAATGTAGGAGCTATCAGCACTGCATCGTACAAGGACTGAAATAGATTCTCGCTTTTCGGGAGATGTGATGGTTACTGTTTTTGATCGCTTTGGAGCTATAACATGTTCGGGTCGGGTGTTTAACTGCAAACATGTCCCATTTATGTTCAATGTCCTCTCAGGCTAATCCATCAAATTATTTTCAGCTAATGCGTCCAAGATGAGCAAGGTAAGAGGCAGTAAGTGCCTTATTTCATTTTAGGAAATAATCAAGCCAAGTGCCTTGCGAGATTTTTTGTTGAACTTGTCGAATACATTTAGTTGTTTATCTAGGATGAATGCGAAAGAATGTATAAAAGTCCTTATGGATGCGAATCCGTTTTCTTTAACTTTTTGATGTGAGCTACAGTTTTAGCTTCGGTGTGGTCTCCTAGCGTGGGCAAGTGCCCTAACTCTTTGCTCTCTATGTCTTTTTCGTCGATGGAGTATTGGGGGCTTTTGGAATATTGAGCTAACGGCTTGCCTCACGAATACCCATAACATTCCTATCTAGGGCTGCAATAGCCGTAACTAACAGTAGCCAACCGTACCTTTGCCCATTTAGGTACTTCTAGGAATGCTTCCCTTTCTTTTTAATTTTAAATTCAATTTTTTTATTAAAACAAATTTTTATTTCGATCAACTTATCAATATTGTTAGGATAAAATTCAGTAAGTAAGCAAATTACCTAACCGGATGATGATGATACTAGGTTTTACCTTCAGTTGTTAAAATTACGTCAACTCTCCTTATACGTCGCGTGCGTCAACTGCTCTAACTGTGTACGAAGAGATGACGCATTACTTTTTAAGATACATGTATGACATATCGTGATGAATTGAGATTAGAAATACTTGAAATTTTACTAATTGTTATAAGCAAACCAAAAACGTGATGGAAATAAAATTAAACATACCTTTGCCCTATCTCACTAAAGGCCATAAAATGAAAATACTTTCGTGATATGACAATTAAAATTGTTAAAAATACCGACTAAAACATCTTAACAGCACGTACAAGTATTCAGAAATCTAATGGCGTACCTAAAGCTACAGTACCGTGTTGTTCTAATAAGAAATGGTGTATTATAAATTATAAAGGTACCCCTTAGCCTTGACTGAATATCATAATAATCAGCAATTAAAGCCTTGTTTGTTTAATGGAACATAAGGACAAGTAGTTCACCGTGAGAAAAAAAAAATATGTTTTAGTCTTCAAAATGCATTTTATGAATAACAAAATGGAAAAAATTATCAATATATTTTGAGCAGTCTCATGAAACAGAAACACAGGTATGTTCTACCAAATAAAAACTCCTGGTTATGACTTGCACTCCCGATTTAGATATAAGTTCGGAATATGTCTTTTTGTCCGAAGCGACCTTTCTTGGGACGATCTCAGACTGCTGCGAACAGATTACGTAAATGATCTCTTCAGGAATAGAATCATACATCCCAAATTCCATCAAGTTAGCGTCAAAAGGAAAGACCTGGTTCTACAGAAGATGCGAAAGAGTTCTAGGTAGGAAACAGCAAGCCTACAAGTACTGGCAGCAAACTCAAACCGCTGAAAATCGCAAATATTAATTAAGAGTCAAATTAATTACTAAAAAATTAAAAAAAATTGCATTGTGTACATTTCGCCATGCATAGTGAGACACTATATTTCAAATGAAACTTTTGCCTTGCCTTTTTACTGTTTATTATGTTCAATGAAACTATTAGTGAATATTTAGACTATTAAAAGAAATCGGAAAACACAAATATCTACTTAAACTTTTAGTCTCCAACGGAGTGGCGGCGCAGCGGACGAAGCATTAAAATATCGGACAGATTTGTAGAAGTCAAGTCGGATACGTTCGCAAATAAAAATACATTGACCCTTTGATGCTTGCTAAGGTATAATTTCCTAATAATCTTTCGTTTAGTCTTTTTCCTTAACTGGTTATTTGAGAAACGAAAAAGAACATAATCATCAAAAACAGGTTCCCCTTCCAATTCTTGAAATTCAGTTGAGATTTTTCGTCATCTGATGAGTCATAAATTACTGAAAGAAATAATTGAGTATTTGAAATGTACAAAGAAATTGTTTTAAATCTTCTTGCTAGTCTGAGGAATCGTCATAATCGACGATTAATCAATTCGCTGGCTTGATAAATAAATCCTTAGCGATCTCTTTTTTCTGCTTTTCTATTTATTTTTCTAGTCATTCTGCCATTTTTTTTTTAATTTTCGCTGCGACTAACACTTTTTCTGGCGTATCTGTTACTATGTGCTTCTTCCACGTTGACAACCTGATGATTTTTTTCTGGGCAAAATTGTTGCCCATATTTTACTTGAGATAAACGTTTTCTTCTTTTCTTGCTCGCATGAAGACATTTTTAAAAGGTTTATCGGTTACTGAAGAATAAACAAAATCAGTATCCATAAATACATTTTAGTAGAAGAGAAAAATTCTAGACCTTTTAAAACCAGCAATAATAATAGAGGTGTTCCAGGACTTCTAAGCATCCAAGAATCGACTTCTGCATACTGTTAGGTCTAATGAATGCATTTTGTGACTGCAATGTGAAGGCAAAGCATCCACCATAGCTACAGTTTGTAAAACCTTAATACTTTTGTGATGCTAGTGATCATTAACTATTTTTGTATTTCATTAAATGTTTAATTATAGCAGCAAATAAGTATGTTTTCATCCACCCAGAAGGATTCGCAAGGTGCGAATTAATCATATGTTAATAAACAAATTTCATGAATAATGGAAATAATTAATATCCCAGGAGGTGAAACCTCAACTTTAATCTCCTGTGCACTGGCTTGCTTGCTTAAGTCCATTCTATTCTTTAAGATTTTTGCACAGTGGTTAGGCTGTTTGATTCGAGTTAATAACTCGTAAACTGTTGATATCGTCGCAAGATAGACAAAAGATTGTCAAGAAAATTTTCATTATTAAGTCGGTTAGAAGATGTTAATCTAGATAGACTGCATGCTCTAGATTTATGAATGCTGATCGGCATCATCGACATGAAAATCTAATGACACCTTAGGCCGCGTGACGCCTGAATATAGGCAACCACTTATTTGGAATTAGTTGCCTGGCGTTAGAAAGGACACGTATTACCCTAATGGTTACAGACAGCATGCAAAACACATAACGGGGAAAACCACAGTAAAAATGTATTTAATGCAAAATATGATTTTACTTGTAATGTATTTACTGATATCTGCAAAGGTATTTTTTGTCGGTTTTGCCGAGGCTGGCGCACTATAGGCACCGGTATGGCCAGAAGTACCTACAATGACAGACTGCGGAAAGTGTAAAGTAAAATTTAAAAGAGGTGAAATATCTCAGCAATGTTTTGGACTGTGTAATGGAACGTATCATTTCCATTGTATAGATGTAGATCAGGAAGATGGAGAGCTGATTAATAAGCTCATTCTGTCAGAGGTATCAAATGGTTTTGTGAATATTGGGAGGATCAATTAAATGTAATATTTAACCTAAGTAAAAAAATTGAGGAATTTAAAAATGTTGTAAAACAAAAACTGGATGTGTTTAAAAATGTGGTGAATATCAACACCTTACCAGAGTATGATGACGTACACCATAATAGAACTAGGAAAAGGTACGCGCATGCGACTGGTGAGTTACTCATTATTAAACCTAAAGTTACACAGGAATATAAGAAAACGGTGGAAGCAGTAGAAAAGGTTGTCAATCCCTCCGAGCTAAAGATAGATATAACGCAAATTAAGGATATCATAGACGTCGGAGTATTAATTAGGTGCAAAACCAAAGAGGAAATTGAGAAAATGAAGTCAGCAGTAGATAAAAAATTAAAGAATGGATATCAGACTAATGTTCCATAACAAAAAATCCCCGTATTAAAATTACTGATATAGATGAAAACTTAACAAAAGAGGAATTGGAGATGTTAGTACCTAATCAAAATCCTCGTTTTCGCCATGAAACTGCAATATCTAACGTATTAGTAGTCAAAAAATGAAAACAAAATATATGTGTATTGCAAAGTATGATCCAGAACCGCTTTACATCTATACTCGGGGTCTGTACGTAGACCCATGTAACAAATTA
>MU182052.1:609694-655053 GCA_016904865.1 Pissodes strobi
GCAATTAAATAATTTACTGTTTTATTTCGTTAGTAGGTATGTCAAGTTCGCAAGTATGTGTAAGGGTTCATTTTCAATACCCTTCGATTCTTGTTTTGAAATATTATGGTGAATATATCAATGCTAAAAAAATAAATAAAATGGTTCTCCCTATCGTCAAAAATATTCTGTCGAAATATACCAAAAGACAAATTTTTAATTTCATTTTTCGGAACTGATAAGCAAACGTAAATAGATAAGGGATTTTTTATTACGCATGCATCATAATCAACGATTATCGCACGCTGCAGCGTGCTTAAAATGATGTTTATGATGCGCCTACTTTTTTAAAGGTTGCTATAGAAACATTTGATCGTGTCAAATGTGACAGATTAATATATTCGTCAATATATCCCTTAAGCTTAATATTTAAAACATTTTTGAGATTATGATGCATTCGTAATAAAAAATAGCGTATGATATACGTGTATAAGAGGCCTTTAAAGCCCTTGCGACTTACAAAACACTCCGCTGCGCGTCGTGTTTTGAAATATGTCGCGCGTGCTTTAAAGGCCCTCTTATACACTTATATCATAATATACTATTTCTCTTAAAAACACCATTTCTCAAAAACTAATACCTATTCCTTTTTCAAAAATCCATATTACCTGTCTATTGTGTTAGTGTCTAAAGTAAGTAGATACTTTACACACGGTAGTAGAAAAACTTTTTGAACGCGTTTTCACTTTTTATATACAGTATGTCCACGGATGGGGTTTACAAGAGGGCAAACGGATTAAATTTTGCAAGACTCGAAAACAGACTACTTTTAATAAAAATAACTTGAAAATAAAATTGAAATTGCTATTTTAAAATTACTGTCCTCTACGTACCATTGCAACAAAATACAACAAATTGAGTTTTCTAAAAATCAATATTTTCAGATTTTTTTATTTATATTGTTAACAATAAAATAAATTTCAGCAATATTGTCCTTACTTTATTTTAAGTAACCTACATGAAAAAATTGCAATTCGTTAAGTTGTTCAGCAAATACGCTAAAAAAAAGTTACTATTTGAAAGTTCTAATATTTATGAAAATTTGCACTTCAACGTAGAATCAAATTTGAACAACTTTTCCCATTGACACCTTTTGATATATCCTCAAATGACCCCACTTTTTGCCTTGTGATCACTTGACATATGTCAAAATCGATTTTTGGTTTATTGGACATGCTGAGTTAATCCCCAAAAAAGTTATTTTCGATATTTGAATAATAAAAATATTTCCAATTTGTTGCAACCATTATGCCGGTCACTAGGTATATGCCCGAACAAGTTCTTTTCAAAAATAACATTTGAACGGCTCAGATATTCTGTGTACAAGTACCGTTACGGTTAATTAATAAAAATGATATCTACTACCTACTCTTTGATACGATATTTACAGATAAAATGTATGTTAAACATTTGTAAAGGTAAGTTGGTAAGAAAATTTAACTACTTTTATGTTTTAATTTACCAAAAAGCCTTATTCAATGTTAAATCCTAAATTATTCACAGTTACAAAATTGCTTAAGTCGAACAAACTAATGACTAAATAATTCTTTCGAGACCGAGACCGAGACCGAGACCGAGAGTCTCGATACCTTAGTCTCGGTCTCGGTCTCGATAGGTAAGTCTTGATCTCGGTCTCGGTATCAAATTTCTAGTCTCGGTCTTGGTCTCGCGAACCCCTAGTTAGACCCGAGCATATAGCTCAAATAACTGCGGATTTCTTTAATCCGCTCCTTCTCCAAATCCGACGGGGAAGAGTGCGCGTCTGTCCCTACAATATTCTGATCACCTTGAGACATTTCAAAATACTTGACTACTTGACAAATATACTCGATAATAACTGGAACAGGAATGAGTAATACATTTGTTAAAACTCGTCTTTATAGGAAATAAACCGACCAATAGAAACACAGAATGCGTCAAAAACCAAATGGTCGGGGCTTGTGAAGGGATATCGGCCTAGTATAAATACTTTCCACGAACCGTACAAGTGTTCCAGCGCCCGAGGGGAAACTGGGCTAACGAAAAATCCTGGACGGTGGTGAAAATGATCCGGGGACGTACGGCGTATGCCACAAAGTAGGAAGTGTAAGAAGTTCCGGAAAGGTTATGGGACCCATCCGCAGTGCAGGCTGGTGAAACGAGGCGGAACACAGAGTACCTCGGAGCTGCCGGTGGCAGCGAAGAGGTCTGAAGAAGTTAGCGTTGCAGCACGGAAGAAGAGCTCCAGTAAGGTTAGGGGCCTTTGGAAGTGCCGCCACGACGCAGTAAGTTGAAGAAGTACAGAAAGGAAACAACATAAGAACATCGAGGACCAACAACTGTCCAGAAACGACGACACTAAGTCCGAAAGGGGTCAGTAGTGACTGCATAGCCACTGCTGGCCAGGGACAGTCGAGCTGAGGCGGTACATTACCGGTCATACATCAGCTCGGCTGGCGGCCACTGCAGTCCTCATGCATCATCGCTGCAGTGGTCAGCCGCAGTAAGGTCTGTAACTTAGAAAGGTGCCAGCCACGAAGCTGCAAAAAGGCTAAAGAACATCGAAAGTGGCGCTTAAATAGCCATCACGGCCGTAAGCGCAAGAGACAGGACGGCAAGGAAGTGATCCTGTCACCGGACAGGTTTTGGTGCGTATGTCCACGTGAAGAGCCGCACATACCCTTCCGCAAAGAAGGGATGCATAAGGAGCGTTTCCTGTCCTCAACAAAAAAAAAAAAAGCTACTATCAGTCCTCCAACATCAGTCGAAAGAAAAGCGAAATTATCCCGTCCTATCACCGGACTGACCGATTTCTATAAAATCGCTACGATTTCGATATAAAAGTGTACATATTCGAGATATAATTTTTTAATCGTTTAGATACGATTTGATACGTAAAAATTAGGTATGCGTAATCTATTCAAAAGATAACGATCGAGTCGCCTTTAGAGGTAATTTTTCGCAACAAATGGCTCAAATTTAACCGAGTGTTGCCGATATTTACGGCAATTATTTCGTGCCCGTACTGTTCTACCACGTTCCCGTACTTTCGTAAAACGAAAAGTACGTAGTAAGTTTGCGTGCCCGTACTTTCGATGAAGAAAATGTTCATTTCAATTACGTACCCGTACCTTTTTATAAATCACGGTCGCCTACCTGTGTTTGCTGCACACTCAACCCACCTTCCTCCATTCCTCATCTCTCTCACTCCCTTACATTACACAAGCTGGTCTCGGTTTTCTATTCCGATCAGTTATTCTTTCACTACACATGCTCTCTCTCTCTACACTACAAGCCGGCCTCGGTCTTTCCATTCCGGTCGGCTCTATCTTTACAAGCTCTCTCTCACACTCAGTCTACCTACCCCGTTCCTTAACTAGCCTACCGCCTCCACGACGGCGTAAAATCGTAGTAGCGAAGCACGACCGGAAAGCAATGACGTATCCGCGCACGCGCAATCCGGGTTTTATATTTACATATGCAGGAAGCCTCGTCAGGTCGTTTATTAATGTCGCACCGTATCCTATTACAGAGCTCCGCGAGAATCAAATGATCTACCTTACAAAGACAAGCGTGTCTGGCAATTAGTGCCGCTTTCGGCACTACACCCACGGCAGCGCTTGAGTGTCTTCTAAATCTGCCACCTCTTCAAATAGTACTGGAGAAGGAGGCTAGATGGGCGACGTATAGATTGACACAGGCGGTGATCAACAATCCGCAGGCGATCATCATGGTGCCCAACAGGCTGGAAAATGCCAATGAGCAGGACAGTGTGTTGGGTCTACCATCAGATGTTATGCCTACCAAAACCACCTATTACCATGCCTATGACGTCCTCCTACCAGAGAGGAACGAATGGGCGAAGGACTCTGAAAATCTGAGAAGAACAGAGAATAGTTGGTTCACTGACGGCTCCAAGACCAATGATGGTACGGGAGCTGCTGCATGAAACAAAAATGGTAAGGTTGAGCTTAAATGTTCCCTAGGCAAACATGCAACCATTTTTCAGGCTGAAGTTAAGGCCATTGATATGACTGCACAGTGGCTCATCGATAGAAACTGGAAAGGCAAGTCAATCAAAATTTTCTCGGACAGTCAAGCAGCTCTAAAAGCTCTTGATTCTAGCCGTTGTTCATCCAAGACAGTATGGAACTGCCAGGAACTACTCACCAAACTAGGGAGAGAGAACAAACTTACATTGATCTGGATACCTGGACATACAGGATATGAAGGAAACGAAAAAGCTGATGCTCTTGCGAAGCAGGCGGCCGCAACGGCCTTCATAGGACCAGAACCAGTACTGGGAATAGCTTATAACACAGCTAAAGAAGCCCTCTCCAGGTGGACACAAAATCAATTTGTAGCTAATTGGAGAGAGTTACCAGGCCTAACTCATTCAAAGTTGACGGTGAATCTGCCATCAGGAATGAGAACCGGACAGCTTCTTCAACTTGGCCGGCAGCAGGTACAGGCTGTAGTTGGCATGTACACTGGCCACTGTCGGCTAAGAAGCCACATGAACAAGATAGGGCTCTCCGAAGAAACGGAATGCCGCTTGTGCTTGGAGGACGAAGAAACAATGGAGCATGTTATATGCCACTGTCCAGCAATGGAAAGAACCAGACAAACAGTCTTTGGAAATACCCAAATCACACTTGCAGATTTGAAAACTATCCACCCCAGAAAGCTGTTCGATTTCTTGAAAAGGATCGAGCCTCTGGCATAGTGGAAACACAGATGTGAGCCACAATAGACCAAGGGTCGCAGTGGAGGGTCCTATTTGGACCCACTCACGTGTACAAATACAAAAAATACAATACTGTATCCTATGTATCGTCGTCATCCTTATGTCAGATATTATCCGAACCTTAACGCTATCGTCGCATGTTTCCGTAATCTTCTAAGCATCAGGCCGCGTATATCCATACCCGTCAGGACCAAGTCAGAGGAGCTACGTTGGACCGAGGTTGGACCGTCAGTCGAGTGCCTGTCCGTGGACTCGTGGATACCGTAATCCAAGTAGCTTCGTCGTAGTAGTACCGTTCCTTAACAGTTGATAACGCGGCTCTGTTTCTCTTCTCAATGTCAATGTCATTCCGTTACGTTTCGCATACCATACCCCCCCTCTGGCAATATTCTATTTTCATTTCTTTATCTTTTGGGTTAAGCATAAGTCGCATAGAGTAACTTTTTAGTTAAGAATTGATAGTTTAGGTTAACCTCAGTTTAGGTAGGTTGGATTAGTAAAGAATAATTCTTTCGTTGCAACGCTAGGTTAGCCTAGGTTACCAGGGTTTTAAAGTCACCATTCTTTATATTTCCAGTTGGCAAATAGAGATGCTGTATTAGGTTTATTGTTGAAATTGTGTGTTTTCTTTCTAAATCCCTTCCTGCTAGTACTAAGTTAGAATAAGCAAGTGAATTTCCGAACGCAGCCGGCAAACCACGCAGAACATTCAAGATTGACCCCTGGTTCGCCGTTTCTCCACTGTCTAAAAGCAACCCGGTGCGGAATGGACCCTCTACCACTATAATCCAGATGCGGTGGCGCCCGAGAACCAACCATTGGATGACGTAATGGTTAAACTAGGCAGTCCAATAGCATTTTATGCAGGAGAAATAGCATAGCATACAGAAGAAAAGAAGCGCCTAACGAGAAACCCTTCACAAATTCAAATTTCGTAAAGCGGAAAGTACGGAGACGTATTTTGTGTCCCCGTACTTTCGATAATGAAAATGCACATTTATTTTACAAACCCGTACTTATTTATAAAACACGGTCCCCTATTGATTTTCTGCCACGTTTCCATACTTTCGTAAAGCGAAAAGTACGGAGACGTACAGCATTTAAGCATTTTTTTCCTCTCCATTGCGCCCGTCTCCGACCTGGTAGCTCAATTCCTTCGCTTGTTTATGGGAATCCATTAACATGTTACCGAAATATAAATATAATTTTTAAAATTATATACAGGGTGGTAAAACAATTAATTTTTCAAAAAATTCAACTTTTTTCGAAATATTTCGGTACAGGAAAATCATACATCCTTCTCGATGCGAAAATGGAACTCAGCGCACCCAAAAACCCCCCATATGATATTCGAAATAAAAAAAAAATCCCTCTACGAAATTCCCTATTTCGTGCCGAAATCTGAAGAAAAGAGCTAGATTTTGAGACAAAAATTATATTTTATCGAATACCTGCCTTATTTGAACTTCTATCGAAAAATTGTATAGTAGCTTGTCGATTGACCTTAAGACGGCGCAGAAACTGGCGCAAACCGATTTGAAATAGCTACTCCATCCAGAGGCGCTAGCAGTTCAAAGTCAAGTCAGGAAGAGTTAAAACAATATAACTTTAAGGCTAAGCACAGGAAAGGAAGATGGCATAATGATACAGATGGTTTATCCAGAAGATCATGCGAGGATAATGATAAACATTGCCTAATAATAGACCAACGAGAAGGAATCACTCCCATTAGGCAAATCAAGTTTAAAGTTGATTAGCAGTGGACCACAGAGCAACTAAAAAAAGATCAGCTTGAGGATAGTGAAATAGCACTACTGCTAAAAGATAAGGAATAACGTCAACCAACCAAGATATTTCAACTAAAGGATTTTCCTTTAAAGCCCTGTGGGCTCAGTGGGGCTCCCTAGTAGGTGAAAATGGACTTCCTAAACGAGCCTGGGAATACGCCGATGGAAAAGAGGTGAAGACGCAGTTAGTGGTATGAAGAAAGAGCGTATCAGAAGTCCTGGAAGAAGTCCATATTGGGAAGTCTGGTGCTCATCTCGGAGTGAACAAAACGATTGACAAGATCCGCGACAGATTTTGCCGGGTGAACTACTTCCAGGATGTGAAATCATGGTGCTAGCAGTGTTCAAACTGCGCAGGAAGTCAAGGGCCCAAAACAAGATCTAGGGGAAATATGAAACAGTATAATGTGGGACAACCGTTTGAACCGATCGCCAGTGACCGAATGAAGGCTCGATATCGTCTCAAAACTAACTCTATGGGATTTCAGATGAACGATAATCCACAAAGGAAGAAAGGAAGATCTACTAAACTAATGCCAGTATGGGAAGGGCCCTATACAGTCATCAAAAGAATTAATTACGTAGTGCATAGAATTCAACGCAGCCCCAGAAGAAAACTGAAAGTTGTCCACCTCGACAGGCTCCAAGCATATCACGGACATGAAGTAGCTGATGGGAACTATCTTTAGCCGTTACATTACCTCCCTCTTAAAGGAGGTAATGTCGCGGCAAAAGACCATCCGAATATTTTTGTGCTACCCTATAGAACTAGCCTTGTCGCCTCTACGTTCTTTCGTATGAATCATCGCCGGCCGAGAAAATTCGGGAGTTGTGGTATGCGTGCAGCCCAGGTCGAGAATAATATAGATAAGCCTCGCTTCTTCCGGATTATTCGCGATATATTTAAGACTGTATACTGTATATAAATAGCAGGCAGAACGCGTGTTGTAGTTAGTTAATCATTGAGTTCTGAATTGTAAAGATCTAATAGTTGTAAGGTTATAAAAGTAGTTTAGTGTGTTTAATTGTATAGAGTGATAAAAAATAAAGAGAGTATTATTTTAAAATAGTAAAGTTTGTGATTCGTCAGAAGCCACGGAGAAACGTAACAATATGTTCATAACGGTCATGCTATTGAGATACAGAGTGCAAAAGTTAAGAAGAAAAAATATGAAATTTTCATACATATCAAATTCGATCAGAAAGATTAATAACACTGATAACGAGCATTTTGCAAATTAAAAACATACTCGGTTCATTTTCACAAATACATAGACGGCAACAAATTGGTGGATTAATAAATTTCTATTCTTAACCCAAATTTAAATTATTCTAATTTTTAAATTTGCTTCTTAAAAGCGAAAAATATTATGACACAACCACTTATTTTTCACTAAGTGTTTTGTACCATATTTTTTCGAAAAATTGCAATGAGGTTAAAAATAATATGTCTAATTGGTTTCTGAATAATTTCAGTTCATTTTAAAATATGATTTTAGAAAATCGAAAAAGATAGGAGTAAGAAATTTATAAAAAAAATATTTCGAATTTCGGACGATCTTTAGAAAAATATTTATTTTGATAAATACTTAAAATCACGGGACCACTTTGTCACATTGCATTTCAAGTGTTTGCGGAAGCAGAGATGTTTGCCGTTAAAACTTTTTATCCAACTACAATACCAAACAAAAATCCCACATGGATCAAACTACTGTAAAGTACAAATTTTAAAGTTGGAAATAAAAGAATACATATTTGATGGAAACAAACAACCTCATAAATATTGCCGTACAAAACGCCAAGAGAAACTAATACTCAAAATAAAGGAAGAAAAGCTACATAATCTGAAAATAATAAAATATTATGGTGGTATATATAGGAATAATATAACGATGTTTGTACGTGAGAAAATTACTAATAGGGCTTTGGAAGAAGTCTATTGATTTGTCGAAGCTACATGAAAAATAAACGAAGCCAAAATTATGGTCCTTTGTGCTCGACGCGGAATAATACTTTCTACTAAATTTAGCTTGGATCATGAAACAGCCGTTCTTGCGATTTATCGTATAAAGCGCGCTATGGATTTTAAAAAATATATAGTAATTTACAGAGCTGGTAATTGTTGGTTTTTCCATGAAGGTAACAAAAGTAATCCAAGGAAAAGCTTCTAAAATTAAGTTAAATATTGTGCGTGCCTATAAAAATGACTGAGTTCAGATGATTTACTGAGAGTCCATATTTATGGTGAATACTCGCAATTGCGAGTGCTCTATACACCTAATTGCAACCAGTCGTTGCTTTCTAGTCCGTTTGCGAGAACCTACATTTTATTTCTCTTCCAAGCTGCATGCATATTTAAATACAAACGAGGCAAGCAGCTTTCTGGAAAATTTAAATATTACCCCGAAGTCATAAAACAACGTTGAAGTAAAATTTTCTGGGATTATATAGAAATTTATATAATAGAAAATACGAAACGGACGATTTGGTGGCCTTGATCATTTAAGACATAATAGTTCTACGGATCACATCGCGTGAAAATAGAATTTCTTTTCGACGTTCCTGTTTCTTGTGTCTTCAGGAAGCTTTACTCTGCTGCAATAAAACAAAAGCATGATTTTTAAAGTTGAATGCCTAAATAGTTTTTATTGCAGAACTATAAATTATTTAGAGAAGCTTTTTTTGCGTATAGCGTGTTTTCTTTCACAGAATATATTATGACGGGTTTTTAAAATACCTTTGTATAACCACCATTTTGTACTCGATACTTTGTAACAATCATTTGGATATGCTCGTTCCAATGCCAATAATTTTGAATTTGCTGTAACAATTCGCGGTTAAGTATCCAAAATCAATTATTTTTTCTTTCATTCGCAAACTTCAATATAATCTAGCACACCATTGGAATTCTCTTTAATGTGACTGATTTGTCTACGCTACTGGACTGCAGGCATACAGTATATATGGTTGCCGGTATCTTGAATTTAATATGAAAAGTTGGCGATGTAGATAGGCAACTAGCAGTGCATTTATTAATCTCACAGCTTTCCTTTAGTTTGTGACATAACTAGGTACTTTGTTTTGTAAGTTACATAATTCTGAATGTCTTGTGAAGGAGATTTGATCGAGTTTTTGCGGAATTTTCTAATTAAGAAGTGAGTTCATGTTTACTTAGTTGGCGGTATTTGAATTGACCTCGTGTCGACTCGGATATTGTAGGTTGATTTCGGATGCATCCTGCGGAAATAATTTTTTTTGTGAGTCTGGGTGAATAAAACCGATGCTAGCTGAAGCACGGTCCCTTTTCGATATTACACCTTTAGGCCTAAAAGGTGATAGGCGGTGACGGAGGCGTCAAAATGTTTTTTTATTCCCCTGGAAATTGATGGCAGCTAGGCTGGTTGGCAATAATTTTTAACTCCATGGCATTCTAGTATGGATTAGCTGACACCTGAAGGAGAGCTGACCAACAGGTAATTATTTGAGTGATGGCGAATTTTTTTTAGCAGCACGAGGACGCCATTTTGATACGTCTGATGTTCGTTTTATTTTATTTTAGGCTCTTAACTCAACTCCTAACTATACTCTGAACTCTATTCGTAACTCTACCTAACTCTACTCTAATTTTAATTCTATCTTAATGGAATCATGAATTTGAACTGGTTCGAGGAGAGTGAGTAATTTCAATTCAGATGGGCAAATGAGGAGACTGTAGGAGAGGATCGGTAGATTCCAGGACGCAGTTCCATTCCTAATATCGTAGCCTGGTGGGTAGCAATGTAATTGTTGATTAGGAAGTGTAGATTAAATGGTCAGGATGACTCCGTGGTTATAAAACCACTCTGCTGAAGAAGAGTGGGAGCCCTGGGCATTCTCGTCTGGAATTCCATAAAGATAAATGATCCTTTTTTTTAAATGTTTGCACAATTCCTCATTATTTGATTTTTAACAGAAAAAACAACATTTCGAAATTTAACTTTAAGTATCTTTAACCTATCTCATAAATTTACCGCATCTTTACTGTATCATTGATTAATATTGTACATTTATCTTGCCATAATATCTCAAGATGAGATTATATATCTTTAGCTTTAAGCGTTATAACTTGGATTTTGATCTAATCAATCAAAATAATTATCTTTAATAAGTACTCTGTATTATAGGGATTATTTACGCTGTACAGGGTAATTTTTTATATTTTCCCACCCCCTTTAAATTTTTGTGCCACTGTGTAGAAAAAATATGTAAATAGGAAAGTTGTAGTGCTTGAGAAGTAGTTCTCAGAAAACATTTTTTTATCTATACAGGGTGTTGCAAAAAGTGTGAAAAACAAAAAAATATATATTTTTTAAATGGAACACCCTGTATATTTTTCCTCAGGACGAAAGATCTTTGTTCTCCGATTGCAAAAATATATAATTTGTCTACATTTGCTTAAGCCATTTCTGAGCTATTTAACTTTAAAAGTTGATTTAAATAAATTAAATCATTGTTTTAATAATTTTTTATTATTATATACAAATTCGTATCTTAACATGTTTGATAATAAAAATTTCAGTATTTCAATTATTGTTGAATATGCCCACTATTGATACAATCTCGGAAGTCGCTTTCTAATTTATTTGTTGCATGGGTAATAAAAATTGGATTGTTCTGGTTAAGGTTGTTTATATAGTATACAATTCTCACCCTGAGCTCTCCAATAATGGTACAGGGTTATTCATTATATTTTGACACCCACCTGAAGTCGTAATTAAAGGTAATACAAAAAAAACTTAAATTCAAAAGTTGTATGGTTTTTAATATATTATCTTTTAGAAATGTTAAAAGAATAAAATTGCCTGTCAAATGTCAGAAAACCGCATAACCTTATTTTTTTTTTAATGGAACGCCCTGTATATTATTGCATATTTGGATTGTGCGAAAAAGTTTAGACATATTTCATGAATAATGTCCTATACCTATCTCTAACGGTTTTTGAAATATTGACAGTTGAAAATCGACCATTTACCAAGTTTGACAGCTTGTAAAATCTAAACGGCTAAAGATAGAACAAAGCGATTTGCACTTTCCTATATTGGTTTGTCATAAGCTATCGTATGACACTAACTTTAGATTTAACCAGAGGTTAAAAAATCCCGGATAAATTTAACCTCTGGTTAAATAGAAAGTTATTGTCATACGATAGCTTATGAAAAACCAATATAGGAAAGTGCAAACCGTTTTGATCTATCTTTAGCCGTTTAGATTTTACAAGCTGTCAAACTTGGTAAATGGTCGATTTTCAACTGTCAATATTTCAAAAACCGTTAGAGATAGGTATAGGACATTATTCATGAAATATGTCTAGACTTTTTCGCACAATCCAAATATGCAATAATATACAGGGTGTTCCATTTAAAAAAATTAAGGTTATGCGGTTTTTTGACATTTGACAGGCATTTTTTTTCTTCTGACATTTCTAAAAGATAATATATAAAAAAAACCACCCATCTTTTGAATTTAAGTTTTTTTTGTATTACCTGTAATTACGACTGCAGGTGGGTGTCAAAATATAATGAATAACCCTGTACTTCTCTGAACATAAACTTTGTTTTTAAATTTTCCCACAAAAACGCATCTAAGGGTGTTAGATCTGGGCTGTTCGGTGGCCAGTGGACGGTTCCCCGCCTATTATTTGAGCAGATTGGCGAATTGGAAGCATACCAAGAGAAACTCTGTTTCCTGATTTAAAAATTGTAAATATCTTTCGCCAGTTAGAGAACCTTCATAAAAAATAGAGCCAATAATTTGACATAATAGCTGTTCTTGTCACTGTCATTCACGGCTATTTTGACACATTTCATATTTTTCTTAATGGCGAGCAAGGCTACTTCGATTGGTTTGAATTCATGCTTTGTCAACATTTAAAGGCAAATAGCTCGGAAATGGCTTAAGCAAATGTAGATAAATTATATATTTTTGTAATCGGAGAATAAAGATCTTTCGTCCCGAGGAGAAATATACAGGGTGTCCCATTTTAAAAAAATATATTTTTTGTTTTTCGCACTTTTTGCAACACCCTGTATAGACAAAAATATGTTTTCTGAGAACTACTTCTCCAGCACTACAACTTTTATATTTACATCTTTTTTCTAAACAGTGGCACAAAAAAGTTAAGGGGGGTGGGAAAATATAAAAAATGACCCTGTACATATTCGGTGTTAATCTCTGGAAATTTCAATCTGTAAATTTTAGTAACTATTAGGTACTTCTTAATTATCTTTACTCTAGTTACTACATAACAAGTAGTGACATTATTTGGCTTTATTTAATTTTTTACCTAGGCTTGGAATTTAAATTGACAATATAAATATTTCAAGGGTAAGCCTTAAATTTAATATAAATTGAATTTCTCTCAGAGAATGATAGATTTTACAATTATCTCCCGATTTTGATAGATTTTCTAAATATCATAGGTAATCGAAGTTCGATAGTTTGACATTGATTTGATTTTGCCCAATTCTGGGAATCATCTTGATCAGAATTAATTTGGGATTATGTAATGAAATATTCTTGACTTATTTGTGGGCTGATTGTAACTTATGGGCTATTAGCTTATCAGGACCATTAATTTTAAAAAGGGTCGTAAGGAAAATTTCATATACATTACCTATCTCATTATATCGTAGTCCAGGATCAGTTCTTGTTAAGTATTGCTTATTTTATCTTATCTATACAGATTGTTGAATGGTAAAAACATTTTAATCAGAATTATTTGGAATTATGTAATAAAATATTCATGACTTATTAGTGGGCTGATTGTAACTTATGGGCTATTAGCTTATCAGGACCATTAATTTTAAATAGGGTTGTATGGAAAATTTCATATACATTACCTATCTCATTATATCGTAGTCTAGGATCAGTTCTTGTTAAGTATTGCTTATTCTATCTTACCTATACAGAGTGCTAATTGGTAGTTGGAATTTTTACTCAGATGTTAATTTGAAGGATACTGAGGAGAGTCAAAGATTATTATTAAAATTTGTTAGGAAAACATAACTTTTATTTCATGCGATTACTTTCCCTACATCGGTGTCGTATTATGGATAATGTAATCTGACAATTTAGCTTATATTTTCTTACCTTTCGGTCTACTTTAGACCTGGCGCCCATACATAATTGAGTTTTCAGAATTCGAACCCACACCCCTATTATATAGTGCCACCGCAATAAGACGTATCTGAGCAGCGACAGGGTAACTCAAGAACATTTAACTCTTACTTTTATTTATTCAAATAATTTCAATTAAAATTGAAACAAAAATTTAAAATTAGCAAATAAAAGCGGAAAAGTTGAAAATGTTATAACTTTTCCTTCGATTCTGAGTAGGTATCGATTCTTTTTAAGCAGTATCGGTATCGAAATTTGTTTTGTATTTGCGTTCTAAGTAGGGATGCTTGGAGCAGGATATTTTTAATAACAGGTACAACCTGTTCCAGTTTCAAAAATTACCTGTTTCAAAAAACTTTTCCAAAACGTAAATTAATAATTCTAGTTTCTGTTTCTACCTGTTTCGCGCTGTTGCGATAATTGTATTGCATCATGTGTTCGTTGTCTCGGCAAGGGTTGTCGGTAATCGCGTTGCGAGGCGGTTGTTCCAGGACGGCCGCGATTGCAGCAATCCAAGCAGTGTTGCCGATTGTCAGATAATTATCAGATTTTAACATAATTTTGCCAGCATTCTGATAAAAAAATAGAATATTACATAATTATATGGCGAATCAGAAAGGATATATTTTGCTTGATCGGCCATTTTCAGGTTTTAACATAATTACATCAAAATATGATAATTTTGGCTTAGCCATCACATACTTTCATTTCATGCCATCCGCAACACTAGATCCAAGTAGCGCGTTAGAGAGCTAGCCAATGTAAATTAATAAAACTGAATGAATTGATTGTTGAATAGAACTGAATGCTCTTTAAAACTAATTTGATTAATAAGTTTTATGGGTTATTACAAATTCCAAATGTTGTCTTTTTTAAAAAAGAAACAACCATAGGCACAATAACTTGACCTAGCTACTCAGGGGGTAGGTCCAGTTGTGTAGGCTTCTTGCTGAAACTCAAAATTGTGTCTGACCTGAAGTGTTTTCAGTTATTAGTAAGAAGACGTATATTTAGGTTCAACTGAGGTAACAAAATTAATTAACTATTGCGTACCACTAAATTTCATTTACTCGAAAATAATTGGAAACGAAGGATCGCCTCGAATACCTCAAGCCAATTCAGGTGGGCCTCAAAATAAAATAGTAATATGATCACAAATGTTTATTTAGTCACATGTATCTGCCCGCTAGTCTGGCTGGGAGAGATCTAAAACGTAGTTACGATTTATTACTTAGTTCGTAAACTAATAAAATTTTAATAATAGGAAAGGTACAGCAAGAAAAAGAGGAAAAGAAAGACATAAAACAACTTAGCTTAAATTTAGCTGTACTACTAGGTGTTTCCTGGTCTTAAGCAACCTCAAGGATAGCCAGTTTTGGTCACGCAACACCAAAAGTCTCGAATTAGACTGAGAAGTAGACTACTAAATTGACCATTCTCAGCAATGCCCCAATAGCTCGGCTTAGAAGTAGCCCGTTAAATTGACTCTTCTCAGCAATGCCACAATAGCTCGGCTTAGAAGTAGTCTGCTAAATTGAACCTATAAAATCAAAACAAACTAATTAGTAACTTGAAACAGTTAGTTTCAAGTTCCACGAAGCTGATCAGTTACAAAAGTTACAATTAAGTTACTAATTCACAGCTCCATTATTTTAAAAGGGTAAAAGCTCTAATTTAACATCACATGTACAGTATGCTGACTTAAAAGAAAAAATCTAAATAATTATTAAAACATTATATATAATGAGCCACTCAAAACTAAAAGCATAACTTGGCCTTTGATAAAGTATTGACAAGAAAGTTTGAGTCCCCTGGAAGGCAAGAATAACTATAATATATACAACTCGATATACAGTGCAACCCTTCCGAGATGTAATAATTGACCTGTTTGTTTCACGAGGTTTTCTAGCAGAAAATTTTTTAAGAAAAGTAACCTAAACAGACTACAGAGCAACTCTTGAACAAACATCAGCAGGCCATGCCAGAGTCACTAAAGTTATAAAAATAAACTTGTAAGAATATTCAGGATGGCCTTTCAAAACTGACCCCGAAAAAAATACTAACAATTAGAATTTAGCTTATTATCTTATAGGCAGTTTAAGAGAGGAGCAGAATGATTGGTAGTGTTCCTTAATACAAATATAAGTACCAACCTATTTACCTTCTCGGTCACACAAGAAAACGTGGTTGTCCTGTCCAGATTTCTCAAAAATCCAAACCAAATCTGGTCAGAATTTCTTCCTGATGATAATTTATCCCATCAACTGGTCACACACTATTATATTATATACATGTAGCTATGCTACCACACAGGCGGCCACATGTCTCTCATATTTATAATATTCTTATTCACTGAACATAAAACAACTTCAACTTTAACTTATGCTTGATGAACAAGACAAGGCTGGATTAATTGCATAGTATGCATTAAATAGATAAAAACATTTCATTAATATTATTGGCAGCAATGAAATTAAGATTATGTGGCTATTGTCCCGCGATTCCGGACATTACAGTAAATGTAAATGTAAAGCTTTAAAAATCGCTCACAGAAACAACTGTGACACCGTAACCGCAACGAGTTAAAATTTAAAACTGGATCTTACTTCAAAAAGGTAAACTAATGTAAAAAGTGCCTAAAGATGTTCAAAACCTCTGGGAATACATTAAATATGCTTAAGCATTTGAAGGTAAAAATTTAAATATACCTACATTTTTAATCATTTAATTTCCATATTAATAAAATGTACTAGTTATTGTATAGTGGAACTGGTAAACATTCGGGGTGTAAACAATTTTAAAAAATCAAATGATTCTTAAGCGGAGTCAACTATGTCGAAATCGGCGTCATCTATACGAAAATTTCTTATGCAGGTGCAACCCGTGCAACTGTACCCCAAACAAGAAACGGGCATCGGGGAAAACGTATTGAGAAACTAATATTTCTTGGATCTGAAGAAGATTGGTCTAATTAGTGGGTTTTGCTTGTTTAATAAATTAATTTTTAAATAATACGGTAAGGTTTACGATTTATGTTTACAGTTTAAATGTCCTGAGTTGTTTGTTGTTTCTTGTAGTTTTATACAATAAATATGTTTCTTAAAATTATATTTCTTATTTTTTTTTATTTTATTATTAATATAGTAATAGTAATTGAAAATGAGAATAACTAATACGCGAAAACCCGCTTAATTGTAAATTGTGGTCATTTGCCTCTAAATTACACGAATTACATGCTACATGTATACTCGTATTCGATACCCAAAAGTATCGATACCATTCCTACAAAATACTCACAAGTACAAAGTATCGATACTTATCAGTATCGTTGCATCCCTACCAACAATTGCTTATAAATTTAAGGTCGGTTGATCTATTCAACATTCGGCACCCTACTTGGATCACTAAAAAATAAATCGGGTACGGCTATCAATAGAAAAATCAGCAAAAAGTGTGAAATCAAAATTATTGCCGAAAATCGGTAAAAAAATCGGTAGAATAATAATTATTGCCCAGCCCAGAATCGGTAAAAATTCATGAGCATTAGGTATTTCGGTAGTAGGTCCGTGGCTGATTCGATATATAGAAATACCGAAATTTCGGTAGCTTCGACAACACTGAATGGCTTTCGCAGTTCGCTTTCACAATTCACAAATCTAAAACTGGCAATTTTTATCCTTATGTCGGATTAGATTATAGGCACATATGTTATATGTGTCGACATCTGTAAGCCTTTTGATGTATCGAATTACTTTAATAACAGGCAAATGGAGTATGCACTTTTGCACTAGCAATGTTGTGTATACGACATAAACTTAATTTTGCACTTTCTTTGATGATAAATTAATAGTTATAGAAAATTGCAGATAATAACGAAATGTTTTGCGAACAAAGTCGTTTTGGTCCTAATTGCTTTTATATGATAGCACAGGAAGATATCATTTATTGCTTTATTGAGTCAAATATTGTGCTGAAAATGATGTAATTAATTAAATCTAGTTTCCAATTAAGCAGAAATCGGAATAAATTATTTATTTGCGACATATATTGAGAATCATTGTTGCCGAAATCAAATAAATTCTTTAATTAAAACTGCTTTCAATTAATTTATGTGTTTTCATTACGAGATGCTCTCCATTACCATTTAAACCAGGAAAGTTTTAGCATTTTCTAGTAGACCGAACTTGCGACGGTTTCATGATAAAAAAAATAACGGCCGAGTTTCCAAGAAAAATGTGAATCCAGCAATCATAATTTACTTAGACAATAAAAATACTTTGATGCCTATATACTTTCATGTTACACGATAGTTTTATCTATCCATGTTTATGTCGGCTATGCATGTATCTATAAATTTAATATTGAGAAAAGGCGATGTGAGTAAATTTAAAGTATTCGCCTTTAGTTCAAAACGTTGTGGAATGGAGACCCAGATATTATAGGTTTTATCCGGTTAGTGGGATACACTTAATCTCAAAGCAGATGAGCGATTTTAAGGGCGACCTGTGGAATTTAAAGGCGAGCAGCGCATCGCTTAAAATTAAATTCCCCATTAACCTTTCGTTTTTAACATGCTTTTTTCAAACAAGAAACTTAACGTCGCGGCGCGGCGTCGTTCCGAGAAACCAATATCAGTTTGTAGCGTATCAGAAAAACACTCGGTATTTCATAAATTAGATCGTAACGGCAACCCAACTATTTCGAGGTCTAGACGAAGGTTATTTACATTACCTACTACACGTAATATTATTGTTTAACTGCAATAAACGAGATACTCGACGCGGGTGACAGGGCCAAGACAACCTTGTTCAAGTGGTATTGTTATTGTAACATTATATATATAGTACGAACCTACACCAACCCAAGGCAGAGTAGAGTAGAGAGAGACTAGAAGACTGAGTGACGCATTGATATGCGTACGTAGATTATAAGGGTATACATTATGTCGCGTTACTATCTTGTATATTCCTTGCTATAATTAATACAGAACTCTATAGTTACCTGGAGTTTTATTCGATAAATAAAAGGAGTTCTACAGTCAAATAAAATTAAAAGCTAAAATAATATTTGCAAATATATCAGCAATACCATTTAAAATGGTATTTCTGAAATATGTTTTTAAATGAAGCCGAGATATTTTTCTGTCTGAATTATCAAGAATTTTCATGACTTTTAGTATTAAGGTCTTATATTGAAAACTGCGAGAAATAATAGACTGATAGCCTGCAGTACCTCTTAACTTACATTTTTCTCAAAATGAGTTTTTAATGATTTCTGATCGATGTGACCACCGCGCACGCGCTGTTAGAATCTCCCATTCAATACAAAAGATTTAACCTCGAATTTTAGACGAATGCAATATCTTCTATTGTATTCGTCGGTTTTTAGCGCGCAATTTCTCCTAACTGAAAAAGTTTTAAAATATTTAACGCCGTAAATCGATATCTTTACATAGCAGATAGGAGATTTTGAAATTACCAAATTTATTTAGTGTTGGTGAGTTGCAGTTAGGAGTATTTGCTATTTTCTTTTTTAGATTCTACACAATGAATTGTGCTAACAAAATTTTTATAATGGCTCAAAATAATTATTTAGAAGTTATACCAGTGGATATTATACTTACACTTCAAAAAGCAATAATATTGTTAATATTTGGCCAATAAATCATGGTAGCTTATAAGTCGAATGTTCTTTAGCAGGTAGTGACAAAAAAACGTATTTTAGAGGATAATATTTCTGATGAGAAGAGCAACATTTCTGAAACCAATATTATAAGTATTACTTATTGTGACAATAGGACATGGTGGGTGAGAATATTCCAGATGAGAACATTCCTACATCCATAAGTAGTGCTCAAACAGAAAAACGCATTAAATTAATCTCATTAAATACAGTTTAATCCGCTAAATAAAAAACCAATACATAATAACATATACGGTAATGAAGAAATTTGGGATTAATTAATCAAATAACGGTAATAGATATGATAAAAGATAATGAATAATAAAAAGCCATTTAGCGGTAGTTTCGATAAAGGTAAGATAAGTGATTAATTATATGCTCTACAGTATGGGCGTACCATTTAAGAACACTTACGTAATACAAAAAAGTAAATTAGATGATTACAATAATAATAGCAAAACATTTGCTAACCAACCTAATATCGTATACTATAATAAAGATATTAGATATTAGTCAGCCAAATAACGGTAAAAAATGGTAATAGATACGATAAATGATAGTTAGCAATAAAAATACATTTAAGGGTAGTTTTGATAAAGATAAGGTTAGGTAAGTAAAGTAAGTAATTATACTGTCTACTTTTATGTCACTTTTATATAGTCATATGGAGGTGTAATTCACTGACAGTGGTTGAAGGCTGTTCCCTTACTCATACGGCTACTTAACTAGCCGCTGGTCCCGATTAGAGCTTTACTGCGCCATGTGAAGCTGCACGTCATTCCGTGTAGTTTAACATCAGTTCGACAAAATGGGTCTCAAACTGGCACGAATGAACCTTGAGATGCTCTCTAGGCTAGCGAGAGACCGGCCGACGGAAGGACCCTAGCTAAATTACAAATAATTTTAAGTATCTAATATAGAAACACAAAGATATAAACAAACCTTTTGAAAAGGGTAACTCCACTTGACATAAAATAATCTTACAATATAATATTGCTGATAATAGATGAACATATTAATGGCAGGGCGCTTGCCTATTTATATCATAACATATTATTAGGAATACTGCACCTGATCATCAAAACTACAACGGAAAGATCTCGACTTCGAAAAATTATTCGTTCTCTCCCTACACATTCATCGGTCGGAAGGAAACAACTCCACATCAACTGCCAAAAGGTATCTTAGGCTCAGTTTATACTGTACCCGAATCAGTTAAACAACTCTCCAAGTGTTTTGAAGCCAAGCGCTTCAACCAATAGGACAGCTGGGAGTTCTTATATTGCGCCTGCGCTCAATGAGTGAACGCTGCCTTTATAAATAAAAGATCAGTTCGGCATATATGTATGTCTCTTTTCAATAAGATATCGCCTGTAAGGAGAAAGAGATAGAGATAGTGTTGACGAGAATTAACCGTAAAACGAGGCACGCAGCAGGCTTATATTGTGCTTGTATTCAGATGAGATCTCGATTATTGATATTCTGCGCGGCGACAGGAAAAGTATGTTGATTGAAAAGGAACCGAAAAGCGAAAACTACCATCTTGTTTGTTCTAGAGTCGGCTTTGTTTGTAGTGCTTTTTGTGGACTGCATTCGCGAATTTTGTGTATTATTACATTACATGTATTATATAGATCCTAGTTCGACTCTGTCCACGCCCAGCTGGCCGTATAATTCTGACGTTTCCAACTAATAATGCGCATGCTTGAAATATGAGAATCCATGAAAAAATTGAATTTGGCTTCACTAACATCAAGGGTGCCGGCTCAGAGTTGTATAACTGATTCGGTGACGGTATAAACTGTGTCTTAGACATCCGACAAGAGAGCGTTCGAAAATGATAGCCGACGACAGAACACTTCGGGACTGTACCCGGCCATAACGGTTGGGTACGTTCCCAAATTATTCCAATGTATGAAACAGTTAATGTTTACAATTTTAAGATATCAATTCCAAGTTCAAAATAGGTATATTTAGTTCTAATGTAAGGTAAAGAGAATATCAATCACATAAATCTATCAGTGAAAGAGAAAAAACTATATTTCTGTGTTTGGTAGCGTTTACAATACTACACAATGTCTGCTCCCATTTTTGTCTCGTTATAAGCCATAATAATTTCTAGTTTGTCCGTTAGTGCATCAGTATAATACAATAGCACATTTGTTCCTGCCTTTGGAACATATAAAACAAGAAGTGTGCATTTTTTTCTGGTATGCAAGCATAAACGATTTTTCGGAGAGTTTCTTCATGAATTATGCAGGAATTTCCTGTTTATTTTTACGAATTGTCCCTAAAGTAGTAATATGGTGTTCATTCAATAATTTGTCAGCAATTGCCTTTTTAGTAAAAAAATTATCAATAGTCACATTTCTTTTAGATTTTCAAATTGGCCGGCAAATTCAACTTTATATGGCCCTAGTGGATGAGTCCCAATATAATTTTCTGCATTTGCGATGTAAACAAAAATGTTGCCTCAACCAAAGAATACATTTTTAAGACATATCTATTAGGTTTATTCGGCATGTAAATCCAGAAGGGATACCGACCTCTGAATGCAGGTAATTCCTCGACAGTCCCATGAGCTAAAAGAGAGAAGTGCTTAGGTAAATTGGAATTAAAGTTTTCAAAAAACTCCTAATTGACAGCTTGTCAAATTTCTTTCGATATTTCTTAATTCGTTTGTCATCGAACTTGGTATGGCTTAACAAAGGGCGAAACCTTACCTATGACATGGTTGGACGAAGAGATTCTAAGTTGGTTTTTAAAAGATCAGAGACATGAAGTCCATTAGCTTTGTTCATTTCAGCAATGTACAAACGTCCCAGTAACGTCTTAATTTCTAACAGATAGTTCGTAGTTCTGATGTTGCTAAATTGGTTCGCGATATCAATAAAGATATTGTTTTTCTACTATAGCCTCCAACATTTCGTCAGTCATAAAACAACTCCAAATTGTTGACGTCTTAGATAGTTGGTAAATCATTTATCCCGGTAGTGTGGCAATTATATTATCAGCCCTCGTCCTAATACTTTTAGCGGTAACATGCTTCCAAATTTTAGAGGAATTATTGGAAATATGTAGGCGGTGGCAAAACGCACTCTTATCCTCGTTGTTTTCTGTCCTCATACTGATCTCTTGAATATCATAATCTTCCATTTTCAGATTTCACTTTCTGTGTCGTCGCCTTCTAATGCATTGTTCGCATTTTTTTTTATATAGTAATTCTTCATGAAGAAGCCTAAGCTTGTTTTTGATGTGTAAACATCTTACGCGGCGGTATGAGGGTAAATCGCGGAAATTGGGACGGAAATGTTCAAGCAGACAAGGAAGGAAATGTGTAAACGGCTGTGACATCATAACCATGCGCACCGATTTTATGATGGCTGCTTAAATATATATCGAGGATATGCTTACACATCAGTGTCTAGAGTACTGGCAGACTCGCTCATTTTTTTTCATATCACATCTGCAAACAAATACAAAATAATTGCAACTTCTTTTCAGAAAATCTTAAAAGTATGATTTTTACACACTCTGTATAACTTGCAGTTATTATAAGCGTGATGTTTCAAAGCAACGATAAATAATTGAAAATGACGCACTTGAGTTTATAGAATTTATATGATATGTCTCAATTTGAAACTTTATATTGGAATAATTAGGGTTTTATTGCAATCAATAGGTTAACCGTATATTTTTAACAAAATATACCACTTAGGCAAAGGTGGTTTCTTAATAAGTGCGCCGGAGCGCGCGCACTGCCTGCGAAAATAAATAGAAACATAAAATCTCCTTCCCTACATACAATTTAACATAAACTAGCTATAATTTGCGAATTTACACATTTTTGAATCTCCACTGGCCGCAGAATACATTGTTTATAAAAGAGAAATCGTGGCTACGACGGCGATGATCGAAACACTGAGCGTCTAAATCTGATGTGCGCTAGTGTTCGGCGCTCTAGTTAAATGCATTTTGTCATGCAAATAGGTCGGGTATGTTCGTAAAATCACGAGAAGTCAGGGCCCATCCGTGCGCTCTTCAGATCCACACTTTCTAGCTTAATTTAATAATAATGTGCAATACTTGCGTTTACCACGGTATACTCGAGTCCAGCGTCTTATAGGGAGCCGAGGTGAGTTTTTTAGATTATTAGTTTTTTTTACTCGAGTTGTGATTGAAATTTTGCCATTAGAGAAATAATATAGTGACGATGCTGGCGCGTTTCCTTTAATTAAACTTAGCTAAGCATTAGTTTTATCGAGAATTTTGTGGATAAGTGAATGTGTTCTATGATAAACTAAGTAGATAACTCTAAATACTTTGTTTTTGGTTAGTGTTTAATAGAAATTTAAGCCAAATTATGTTGTTAAAATAAATTTATGGGTATATATTTAAAAAAAAAACAGACCTCTAAATTAAAAAAAAAACACGAAAATTCTCCAAAACATAAACACAATCTGGTGAGTTTTTAGTTATTAGTAAATGTAAATATTGCATCTTGTTTGAGTAAGGCTTATTCAGAGCAAATAAATATTCATAATGAAACGGTTAAGCAAAATCGATTGGTTGTTTTAAAAAATTATACAAATTAAAATTATGTGGGACACGTAACCTTCCTCTTAGTAGACATAATGAAAAGAGTGATTCGGTTGACAAAGGGATGTTTTTAGAACCAGTAGATTATAGTAAAAAGTTTGATTCGGTTTTAGATAAACATCTAAGTGCTTCGCGCGTATGTTTCAAGTATGCAGGGAACACAATTTGCAAGAAATTGATAAAAGTTCTTGTCTTGCAGTAATGTCTGACGATACCACCGATATTTGAATACAGTGTCAAATGTTTTTTTTCTTTTCTTGGCGTTTTTATAAACATAAAATGAAAGTCTGTATGATGTGTGATGAAAAAGTTATTGAAAAAATTATTTTAGTCCAAAACAGCTGAATGGAATTTCACTTTAAAAACTAGGAAACGGCAAGGTCGAGGTGCTAACCACCGACAAAAATATAAACAATAACCCTGTTTGCCATCAAACTGATATACCTATTTTTTACGTTTTCGAACTTGTCATGAATTTTTATGGAACGTTATTGATTTGTAGTTACGATAAACTGTTTTAATGGTTTACCTTTCTGGAGTCGGTAAGTACCTACTTATTAATTTCTCTAAGTGCGCAACAGTTGCCATTCCAAAGGGCGCCGAATCCTTTATTTAACGATTTTACAGACTTTTGGGTAAAAATTGGGCGTGGCACCCCCAATTTTTATGAGTGTCTCGCGACAGCCTTGATTTTGGCTGCCTTCAAGGTAAAAGCGTCTGCAACGCCATCTAGTTTAGATGGCGTTGACTCGAGCGATTGCATTCGATGTCTTCGCGATTACAATTTGCAGCAAGAACCCTCGTGGTCGAGAGATTTAGATGGTTAGGTCTCAATTCGGCGACTATCGGCAGGCGACTCGGGTTCAAACTTCGCTGCTTTTTTTATTTTTTTTACGGTTAAGTTAAACAGTTTTTTTCTTGATTTTGGGTATGTCTTGGGTTAGTTTTGGTTAGCAAAAATTTTTTTTCTTGATTTTGGGTAAGTCTTGGGTTACGTTTGGGTTAGCCTTAGTTTCCTCTTCCTGAGCCCCCGTAACGAGCGGTAGCGAGCGGAGGGCCATGCGAAAAGTGAAATATTACTTATTGTAATACGTGCCCGTACTTTGGATGCACTTTTTACGAAATATGCAGCAGCTTGCATGTGTTTCCGCGAATACAATCACAAAGAATCCCCCTGCTTTGTAGGTTTGTAACATTCGACCTTGATGGCAGCCAAAATCAAGGCTGTCGCGAGACACTCGTCAATTTTCCGGCGCGTAAGCCTCTGGCGGCGCCTGCGGCGAGCTTTTAGGTGACATCACTAAAATTCCTTCTCCCCCTGCGATCTCCCAGTTTATAAACCCACGAGCCGCCACTCTTTATCAATAAGATAACTGTCATAGAAGCAATTGTGTCAACAATGGTAACCGAGATACTTTTATCCTTGGCAAAGTTACCAAGAGACAGTCATATCCGCCACTCAATGTTTTGAATATGACACATCGATTAATGTCATACTAATACTGATAGATTCATGATACTGATTAATTTAACGTGAAATTAAAATAACTAATCGGAGATCAAAGTAGTGGCCTTAATGCTACTAAAATATTTTATTTAATCGTACAATGCTTAAATAATAATATAAATCAATTTACTTCTTGAAACTAGGTCATACGACATTCTATATTTTTATGAACATACATGGACGTAGGCTAATAGTTACACATATTGGAAGTGCTTAGCATTTCTAAATGCAGCTTTACTAACTTTCCAATTAAAATCGACAAAAGGTTATAATGATGTTTTAAGGAATATTGGAGTAATGGTCTGCTTATAGTTTTAATGAATAATTTCAGAAAATGATTTATTTATTTATTTATTCCAGAAAATTCTATTATAGAGATATTCAATTTTAGGTGCTATTCCAAGCTCCCCGAGGAATTGCCATAAAGCTCTTGGAAGAAATCAAAAATTATAAACCGATTTACCAAAAAAGATATATCGTTTTAAAGCGACATGAAAAACAGGGAACTTTTAAAAATTAGTGCATACCATAAGTCAAGATTTTAAACAATAATATGTTTTGATTCTGCTAAAGAATATGGAATAAAAGTGCTGCGATTATCAACATGTCATTGTGATTATATCCCATATAGGGCCCATAGGTGGCGCGAAATAATGCTACTAATAATAACGCTAATTTCAATAAAAATGGTGGTACGGTACTCTATGTGGAAAAGAACATGAATGCCTAATGCCTCAGATATAAACTTCACTCCTGACAAGTCAATCAAGGGCAACCTTCTGTCAAATTAATTTTAATATTCGTGACATTAATTACGAGATTCTTTGTGGATATAGACCACCTTCCACTAACATCCAACTATTTTTTGATGATCTAGATAATAATTATTTAAACAAGAACAAAAAGCAGATTGAGCTGTTAATTGGTGATATGAACATAAATTATCAAATAAAATAAATCCAGAAGTTAATCAATATATATCACTCTTAAATTTTTAAAGATTCTACACTGTCATAAATGGTCCAACACGCGTTGCATCAATCAGCAGCTCGTGTTTCGATCATATTTTTGTAAGAAATAGTTTAAAGACAAGTTTATCTCAGCCGAATTCACATATTCTTCAAAATGATACAAGTGATCACTACTCGATAATGATTAATTTTTCATGTAAAAATAAGCAAAACGAAAATAAGCAGTCATCTAAGATAACCTACCTCAACATTTAATAATGAAATATTTGAAACTCTAATTAAGGGAGAAAGCTTGAAAGTGGTTTTGGAAACAAATATCTCAGAAACTGCAGCATTACACTTTATTAAAAAAAATTATACATTTGTAGAAAGGGCTACAACTCATAAAACGGTCTATTAAACAGAGCATAAAAAACTAAAACCATGGATTATCACAGATCTTGTTCTAGCCATTAAAAAACGCGATAAATTAAAGAAAAATATTCCTAAATAAAAACAGTTTAGAAAACACAAATAATTACCTAAATTACAGAAATAATATGAATAAAATAATAAACAAACAAAATTTTGATTATTATAAGAATTAAATTAGTACACACAAACATGTTTTAAAAACAAATTATAGAATAATCTCAGATGCTGTTAATGAAAATAAGGAACACTCAGACAACTTAGAAATAAAAGATCATAATAATGAACCTTTTACGAACAAGATACAAATGGCCGATCATTGTAGCCAATTTTTTATTAATATAGGTAAAGGTATGGCTGACAAAATAAAACCCAAGATTACTTCTCAAATAAAGTTTAAATCATTAAGCTCAACGTTTTTAAAGTTGCAACTGTTCGGCAGGTTATGATGACATTCAGACTAAAGTAATTAAACAATTTTATAACAATATGATGAACCCTCTAATACATATAATTATTAATCTAATATTTGAAACAGGAATTATCCCCGACTATTTTAAAACTTCTTTAGTTTACAAAACGGGAGATAAAACTAAAATTACAAATTACCAGCCAATTAGCGTCATAACAAACTGATAAACTATTTGAGAAATGCCTTAAGGAAAGATTAACTAATTTCCTTTCTATTAACAACATTCTGTCCAAAAACCAATTTGGATTACGCAGTGTATTAGTGCCTCTGATGCCATACTTAAAGTAATAAGAACCAATACTAAACATCTTGATAAAGGTAAAAAAGTCATACTGCTTTCCTTGACCTGGCAAAAGCTTTCGACACGGTGCCTCGTGGCTTTCTTCTTGATGTCTTAGAAATCTATGGGGTCAGACGTGCTGCGTTGGAGGTCTTTAGAAGCTCTCTGCTGGTTCAAAAACAATGGAGTAAAGTTAATAATATACAGTGATCCTACGGAGGTTCTAATAGGCATACCACAAGGCACGGTATCAGATCCCTTACTATTTTCAATTTATATAAACTCTTTAACAGATATCCTGTTGGATAATGGTGTGGTAGTTTCCTATGCTCACGACACAGTCGTAATTTTGGTGGGAGAACATGGGAAGAGGTATACGAAAAAACTGCTCTGGGATTGGTTAAAATAAAAAATTGGCTTGACTAATTTAAATTGACTCTGAATGTTGACAAAACAAATAACATAGCTTTCATGCTAATACCTGTAAATCGTCCCAGTTTTAATGCCATAAATAAATGGAATTAAAAATAAAATAAAAGAAGTACAATCTTCTAAGTATTTAGGGGAATAATTGACCAACTTCTTAAGTGGAAACAACATATTTCTAGATTAACTAATAATCTTAGGAAATTAATTCAAAAATTTTATATGATAGGAAAATCCTAAATGAACTCTTTGAATTTGTGTATACAAAGCCATAGTAGAGTCTTTACTTAGATACGCTATAATAGTGTGGGTAAGTTCATATGAAAATGCTCTAAAGTCCTTGAGAATAATTCAAAACTATATCCTTAAAATTTTTTTTTAGAAAAAATTAAATGTTTCCAACAAGCCGACTTTACAATGAAAAGATTCTTACTGTTTGCCTTAAGGGTATGTTCTTGTGTATATTAGAATTCCACAATAGCAGAATACGTTAATCACTCGTACCCCACCAGGTCTATTGTTAAAAAAAAAACATTAAAATTCCAAATAGTAGTACAAATTTAAATCTTCGATCTATAGACTATCTTAGTGCTAAAATGTTCAACATTCAACCGGTGGCAGTGAGAGCAACTACAGTAAGTAAGTAAGAGGGTTTTTCAACAGAAATGTGTAAATTTTATAGCTACTAATTTTGAAAGGTTTGCCGCCCTATTTGTAAGCGGGAATAAACAAGTGTCACAGATTAAGATTTATTTATATTTAATTTAAATTGTTAAATAATTAGAAACTTTACTGGTACATACAGAAATTTGGTTTTCTAGCTACCTACTTAAACGTGTTAGAATTGTTTTAATATAGGTATGGATGTAAAACTGTTTGTAAAAACATTTAAATGTTATTTATTGAGTATTGAGTATTGATTTTTAAACGAAAAATATACATAAACCTATATCTAACTAACTGAAAATAATCATCTATCAAAACTGGCGTGACGCTTTGAACCATGTGAGCAAGAAAGAACAAAAAATGATGGGATTTACACAAGCTCAGGAACGAAACTACTACTCCTCTACTACTCCTTTAAACTAACTGAGATGATGACTTCGAAATTAAACCCTTTTTTCAGCGCATAATTCAAAAATATCCATTCTCTTAAGAATTATATTAAATACAAAAATATAGCCTTTTAATAATGATCAGTTTAATACTAGTTCTGGTCATACTATACTTGATCCAATATGTTTCATTCATGTATTTTTACAATTTTGCGACCCTGTTGTGCTCCGTAAAGTGTAGAGTGGATAAATGTATAATTTAGTAGAAATTACTTGAATTGTTATGCAAAAGTATATTTCACTTATAAAATTATTGAATCCATCGTATATACAAATAAATTGTCTTGTCTTCGCACCTGCTCTATGAGGTTGTCTGCGGTCAAACATTTCTGAATAGACTATATAATCATTCCATCTGACTAGTTTAATGGCAAATTACGTGGTAAGCATAATACTACATACCTGCTCTGAAAATTGTTTGTGATGCAACTGAATTCCCAGATTATAATGCAGCCAAATTATTTAGAAAAAGTTATAGAAAAGACATTGATCATGCCAAGGCAGCCTTATAAATTTAGCTAGCAAATCCAGCTCGAAAGAACGTAGAATGCAAAATTGGCGCTAATCAGTTCAAAAAGTTCTTCTGCACTATTTCAAGTACAATTAGTAATTCTTTACAGAATTGAATTTCTCAACAAAATGCCTCGCTCAACATCTTTTTATATATTTTCGATGGATAAGTTTGACGCAACTACTAGAACTTTAAAAATCTCATATTGACAACGACCTGTGTGACATTAATAACAAGATATTTCACCTCTTAGTATATTAATAAGCAATTACTTTACAAAAGTTATTGCAGTTATTCAGACAGATAATTATTGGCCTATTGAAAGCCTGCCATAATTTGGAAAAGTTTATTATTTTCTATTTGAAAACATAGACTTTTATCGCATCTTAAAAACATTTTAGTGAGTATGCAGTATGACTTCGCAAGTGGTTGCTCTTCTAAAGGTGGAATCTTTGGAGCAGTGAATGATAAAGTTCGCGGAATTGGATCTAGGTGAACTTAAAAAAAAATTATTGCCTATCTCCAAACCCAAAGGAATACTAATATTATTATAAAATAAATGTCTTGCCACGCTTTTTCTTTCTTCTAATTAGCGCAAACTTTCACCTCGGCTTAGAAGAGACCGAGGGTGAATAATATCAAATAAGAAAAAATTAAAATTAAGTGCATTTGCAAGTACAGATGCGTAAGCTAGAACGAGTCATCTTCAAAGCGTGCAAATAGGCCCTAGCTCTAATACCGGAGAGTAGGGTGGGTTCTTTATAAGGCGCCACGGGCTTGTAGACGGCATACGCAAGAACTACCCCAAAGCTAAAATATGGCCCTCGTTTTAGCCTAAGCTTCGCACTACCAAGAGAAAATTACTCAAATAAACTCGAATTTAATTTGATTAAGTTGATTTGAATTTATTCAGTCCGAGCGAATGAGAAATAAAATATCAAACGTGAATTAATTTAATAATTAGAGAATTAATTGAATTATGAAAGGCAAGTAAGTCGGCCAGTATTAAATATTAAAAAGTGAAACGCAAAAGAGAACTAATGATTAACAACAAAGCAAATATTAAACTGTAGTATCTATAGCAAGTCAATGAAACTGAAACATTTCAAACATGAAACGCAAATTAATTAAATCAAAGTACCCACCTTCCTTTAATCGTGATCCAATTAAACCAGAAATTATTAAATAACGCAGGCGAATTCAGGAAATAGAATCACAGGTAAATTTAGTAAATAGAAACACAGGCAAGTTTAATAAATGGAAACACAGGCAAGTTCAGTAAATAGAAACACAGGCAAGTTCAGTAAAAAAAAATTAAAAAAAATAAAAGAGAATAAAGAACAATTTATTATTAATTGAATTATCTTGCTCAATAAAGAGCCGATATTATGTATCTTGGATATTACGCGATATAACCGATATTAGACACAAACTGAGCTAATTAAAAATATAAATTCTTACTTTTGAAAATCACAGCTCAAGCAACATAAATAAAAGACCTTATTCGATTATTATTTAGGCGACAACCATGGCCTGACGTCTCAGCACCGCTCTACAAACTAATTATGCATATAATTAAAATCAGGTACGCCAATAATAAAATGATACCTTGGGCAGTCGACTAAAATGAAATCAGTAGATTGGGCGTTGTCTTCGTTAATCAATTTTTAACCAGACTCTATCCGACTATAAAGGCACTCCTCTCAGAGACTAGAAAACTAGACCAGAACTAGGCAACTCAACGCCAAATCTACCGAAAGGAAGCGAGAGCTCCCTAATAAGGTACCTGAATAAATCGGTATTCGGAAAATATTTCGCGTTATTCATTTAATAAACTACGAGCCTGTTTCGGCCAGTTAAAAATGTTAAAAGCGTCGACTGGCAAGACTAAAGCAAGCTGAATCCTAGATTTTGGATTTCCCAGAATAAAATAAGTTAAATTTTAAGTTTCGACTTCAATAAGTAAATTTTAGAATAAAGAAAATTATCTTAATTAGCAAAAGGGAGAAAAAACAAAATAATTTAATTAAATCTTAACACTTGAGCAAAGACAATTATGGTTCGGCGTAAATCTCAGGTTTATTTAACCAGAGTGGAGAACAATACGGTTAGGCGTTAATAGTTAAAAAATATATACAGGAGATAAAAGAGTAGCAACAAACACTAATAATAAAGGTAGGATAGCTCACATTCAGTTGGTGGCTTCTCGGCTGTTTTCCAGGTGGAGAGGGAAAAAAACCATAAACTCCTCCGACGTGGAAGGACTCTAACGGTGTCTAGAACGATTCAAAATCCAGGGACCAGACTGGCGTGGCCTAATGACTGAGCTTTAAGGGCTTGTACACGGAATTCTGTCGGTTAAAGTACCCGGACGGTGAAAATGTACCCCTACCGTGGAATATACCCCTACGGTGAAACGTACCCCCACGGTGGAACCCTGTAAAGGGTTGCTATACGACTAGCTCGTTGGAACGCACAGGTAGGTCGTAGACGGACAAAGGCTTTTACTTAAGGCAGCATCAAATCCCAGCTATGGGGCGAGTTTTCAGGCACTGACGAACGAAACTAACTAACGTAACCAAAATAAAGCCTGAAACTCTATAAATTGGTCGGCCAGATCAATCCCATGAGATAAAGCAAAAAAAGATTCTGACACGACCACTGCCTTAAGCAGCAAGCCAACGTCGATTGATCTCCTTCTAAAACTCTCCGGAAGCAGATGCTTCCTTCCAATCTTCCCACTACAACGACTCCGGGCCAATAAGAGTAATGTCACCCGTCACGTGAATAAGAAATTGTTGGATTCTATTAACTCACGATACTTTAAACATGTAATAGCAAACAAGAAATAGTTAAAATAGGTACTTACGTTTTTAAAATAATGTTCGCAGAGTACGACTATGAGTTTATTTACTTACGCATGGAATGTAATATTTGGGTTCAAATGAATTGATACTCTGTTTTCATGAACATGGCGGCCAGTTCCTTCTAGATGAGTGCCGGCTACGCGACGTTGTCGGAGGACCGCTGATTTCGTGAACAATGTGAAATGGTGAAGTAGTGACATAGGGCCCAGTTAATGTTGTCAACGGAACAGAGTCAAGGTCACCAAAAATGGGTACTCCAACATGAAAGGTGCCGACGCTTATTATCGCCTCTCGTTTTAGTTTTCATCCCCTCTGTATATAATAATAATAATAATAATAATAATAATAATAATAATAATAATAATAAATTATTTATTTGCCAAAAATTTACATATTTTTATCTACTAGAAATAAAAAAAACATACAGCAGGCAAAAAGGAGGTTAAAGGTAATTCAAAAAAGATACGAGTAAAACCTCCTAATAGAAAGAAAAAAAAACTATAAAATTTACGCCCAGTTAAATAACTATTCTACGATCCTATATTTATAATAATATTCAATTCAGAAAACCACATATATTATAAAGAAATATACCCAAATACAGACACGCAGTGTCTCATGAATGCACAGGCCGCCGTATAAAATCTACTGTAGTAAATATTTTTTGTACAAATACTTAAATCCGCTCATTGATAAGTTTTTAAAGACTATTGGAATTTCGTTGTAAAGTAAATAAACATTATAAGAAAATGACCTTTGATAAAATGTTGTGGTATGCATTGGCGGAGAGACTAGTCCTCTATGCCGAAGATTCAATGAATGAACATCAGTAAAGTGACCAGACGTCCTGCATTGAGCAGGACAGTCAAGCACTCGCAGACTCTGTCCAGCGAAAGCAAACGTCCTGCAAAATGTCCTGCAATTCTCTTTTGTGGTATGAGATATGCACAAAATGACTACAAAATTAGCTAATTGTTTATACTATACTATATTAATGCAAAAAATGAGAATCTCAAATATCACCCCATTACAATTTTTGCCCATTCCTGATAGTGCGTCATAGTCGGAATTGGTCGAGTTCGTCTAATTATAGGAGGTAATGGTTGGTCTGAGCATAGCCTAAAGAAAACTATAGCTGCGACACTTAAGCGCGGCACCTTTGAGAAGCGAGGACCAACTTTATCACTATGTAGTGGGGAGGAAATAAATAAATCTAACTTGACGTCAACCCCCCGGCAATCGTTAGTGAAGTGAGCCGTACTAAAATTTTTTGGGACGTTATATACTAAAATTGTTACTCTCCCCTATTATTTTATTTAAACTTTCATTACAAAATATATGATTTATAAAATACTGTTTATTTCGAGTAGAGAATAACCATTTTTTTGATCCAAAAAGCTGCATAAAGAGAGCCGGATATTTATTTAAACATTACACCTGAAAGAAATAGTTAAAAATGTCTTTTGAAGTGAAATTAAGAATGGAGAAGTACAGCATTCTTGAATGCTGAATATAACTATAATAGAATATAAGCTCCATGTTAATCTTTAAATATCAACAAGATCTATACGCAACAAAAGTTTTTTTATATGAGGTTTTATTTTGCACAAGTAGTTACGGTTTTAGACGAACTTGTGAAGATCTGCAATAATAATTTTGAAAATTTTGATTTATCTAGTTGTTCTCTTCTAAGCTAAAAAAAGATCTTATATAAGTACATAATTTTGTTTTATATAGATTCTTAGCAACCTGCACAATTTTATAAACGTATTATGTACGATTTTGCATATTTTTTCGTAACAGCTTTTTCATTTTATTCGCTAGATAAAAATATTGTCAAGATGGTGAAATGAAAGTAAATTTTTGATCTGGTTATAGTTCACGAACTAGTTTATGCATAAAGTGCACAATTACGCTAAATCGGAGCAATTTATCTTGATAACATTTTGATTCGCTGTAACTTTTTTGTTTTTAAAGATATCAAGTTAAACAAAAAAGCAAAATGTAGGGTTGGTAGCCAAATTTTTTTCTACGTTACATATAAAATAAAACACTAACGATTTTCTGACATATCAGCCTACTCTATATTTTTTAAATGGAACACCCTGTATATTACTACATTTTTGGAATCTCTAGAGAAGTCTAAACACATTTCGTGTATAATATCTTATACCTATCTTTCTTTAGGTGTTTACGAAATATTGACAGTTGAAAGTCGTGCATTTTGACATTTTGATAGGCTTTGAAATCTAAACCGCATGAGAGCAAAGAAAACGGTTTGCATATTCCTGTCTTAGGTTTTCATGAGCTATCAAATGACAGTAACTTTGAATTTAACCCGCGAATAAAATTGACCGGAACTTTTAAACCTCCGGTTAAATTGAAAGCCACTGTCATTCGATAGCTTATGAAAACCTAAGATAGAGATGTGCAAACCGTTTTCTTTGATCTCGTGCGGTTTAGAGCCTGTCAAAATGCCCGACTTTCAACTGTCAATATTTCGTAAACAGCTAAAGATAGGTATAGGATATTATACACGACATGTGTTTTGATTTCGCTAGAGAGTCCAAAAATGTAGTAATATACAGGGTGTTCTATTTAAAAAATATATAAAGTAGGCTTTTATGTCAGGAAATTATTGGTGTTTGTTTTATATGTAATCTAGAAAAAACTTGGCTACCAACCCTACAGTTTGCTTTTTTGTTTACCTTGGTATCTTTAAAACCAAAAAAAGGTACAGCGAATCAAAATGATATCAAGGTGCTAATCAAATCTGAAATAATGGATATATGTGGATAACGATCGACTTTTGCGAAAAACAACCAGCAAAAACAATGTTTTTGAGACTTACGCCTTTATGGTAGAATACGAACTGTTTATTGTCAAACGAAATGTTTTGCACCTTCTTATCTTCCACATAACCACAACCTGGAAAATACTCCCCACCAAACCGAAAATTTCGTATATCTAGATAATTACTAAATAACTAAGATAAGAAGATGCAAATCGTTTCGCGGTAAACAGATCAAATTCTTTAAATGGAAAGGAGGCTATTCGACATGCTACATGAAATTTATCTAGAATTTTTAGAAGAATTCGAAAATTGGAAAATATGTCCCGCTCTTTTGAGACCTTTTATATTGAAATATAATTCAATTGTATTGTCAAACTGAAATCAACATGGCTAAATGATGAAATGGTTGTAAGACTAATAAAAAAATTAAAAACATGTTATTTCTATAAAATGTGTATACATATGAAGGGTACACGGGAAAAATGATCTAAGCGCCATTTCCATAGGAAACTTTTTGTTATTGACTTCACAGAAAATTTTATTCTTGATAAAAGTTGGTGTTTGAAAAAAAAATAATTTTGACAATGCTAAATTAAAGATAAGTTATACAGGGTACTGAATAAATACAAAAATGATGGTTAAAAAATCAAAAACTTTAGAATATCGGAAAACCTTCTACAGAAAAATAAAGCTCGTATTAAGATGAAAATAAAAGTCAAATACCATTTTTTCCAAAAGTGCACCGCACCGTTGCGGAGAAAATCCATTTCAATTACTGAAAAAACCCGCTTTTTCTTAATTTTGTCCTTATTTTTTTCAGCAACGATGCACTTTTGGAAGAAAAGGTATTTGACTTTTATTTTTACCTTAATAGGACCTTTATCTTTTTTGTAGAAGCTTTTCCGATATTCCTAAGTTTTTGTTTTTTTAACCACCATTTTTTTATTTTTTAAGTACCCTGTAATACTTAGTCTTAATTTAATATTGTCAAAATTAGTTTTTTTCCAAGCACCAACATTTATCAAGAATAAAATTTTCTGTGAAATCAATAACAAAAGTTTCCTATGGAAATGGCGCTTAGATCGTTTTTCCCCTGTACCCTTCGTATATATTTTATGAATGTTTCCATATTATTAATTTTCGATTATTTTTGGGCACTTTAAATTTTGTAATTTATGATACGTTTTAGTCCGTTTTGGTGCTTTTAGTTAGTTTGGGTTAGTTCAATCAGCTTTCGTTTAGTTTTAATTTATTTTAGTCATTTGAACCCGGTTCCGATACATTATAACCAATTTTAATATTTTTGGTTAGTTTTGGTTAGCCGCCAAAACTGGGTCGTTCAATCAACTATCGATTACTTTCGGTTCCGATACGTTATTACCAATTTTAGTGTTTAGGATAGTCGCCAAAATTGAATTGATCTGGGTTAGTTTTAACTTACATAATATTATTTTTAAGCTATTCCGAGACGTTTTAGCCCGTTTTGGTACTTTTAGTTACTTTTGGTTTGTTATGGTTAGTCCTTCAATCAAATTTTGGTTACTTTCAGTTTATTTTGGTTATTGAATTAATTCAAGTTAGTCGTCAAAATTCGCTTAATTTTGGTTAGTTTCAACTTATTTTAATATTTTTAATCTGTTACGATACGTTTTAGCCCTTTTTGATGCTATTGGTTAGTTTTGGTTAGTCGTTCAATCGACTCTAGGTTAATTTCAGTTAGTTTTAATTTAGTTTAGTAATTTGAATCGGTTCGGATACGTTATAACCAATTTAAATGTTTTTAATTAATTTAGGTTAGCTGCCAAAATTCGGTTAATTTGGGCTAGTTTCAACTTACTTTAATAATTTTAATCTGTTACGATATGTTTTAGCCCTTTTGATGCTTTTGGTTACTTTTGGTTAGTCGTTCAATCGACTTTCGGTTAATTTCAGTTAGTTTTAATTTATTTAAATCATATGAACCGGTTCCGATACGTTATAACTAATTTTAAAGTTTTTAATTACTTTCGGTTAGTCGCCAAAATTCGGCTAATTTAGGTTAGTTTTAACTTACTTTCGTTCAATCAACTTTCGGTTAATTTCAGTTAGTTTTAATTTATTTTAGTCATTGGAACCGGTTCCGATACGTTATAACCAATTTTAATGTCTTTGGTTACTTGCCAATATTCGGTTAATTTGGGTTAGTTTTAATTTACTTTAACATTTTTAATCTGTTCCGATACGTTTTAGTCCGTTTTTGTGCTATTAGTTACTTATGTTTTGTCATTCAATCAACTTTCGGTTACTTTCAGTTAGTTCCAATTTATTTTAGTCATTTGAATCGGTTCCTATACGTTATAAGCAAATTTAATATTTTTGGTTAGTCGCTTAAATGCCTTTCGTTTTGGTTAGTTTTAAGTTACTTTAATAGGTACGTTTTAGCCTGTTTTGGAGCTTATGGTTACTTTTGGCTAGCTTTGGTTAGTCGTTCAATTAACTTTCGGTTGGTTTCAGTTAGTTCCAATTTATTTTAGTCATTTGAACCGATTCCGATACCTTATGATCAAATTTAAGTTTAAATAAACAAACTAACTAGCTGCTTAATTCTGCCGTTCTTTTCCCATTTTAACACATAAACATTAACTTATTTATATAACATACAAACAAAGCAATATATACGCATAACGTCTATTTACCCAAACAACGAATTTTTTTCTATTTTAATTCCTATGAAAATTTATTGCACTCCGGCCCAGGTAAGTGCGTATGATTGGCATCGAGTTCCAACTGCGTGGTGTCCTCCGTTCACTAAGCTTCACGGAGAAAATTTGATTCCGTACCCCACTAAACGAGCCGAGTGTCGCGGCTATAGTTTTCTTTAGGCTATGGTCTGAGTCTGGTGTTTCGGTGTGCGACATCGCAAAGGTCATTCGTTCGTTTTTTTATAAGCACCAATTCTGCTTGTTTCGCGCCAATAGTGAGAAATGCAAATTTTTATTATACTCGTAAAACCATATATTAAAAGTTTTATTTGTTATTTTAAGTTAAATGTTAAATGTTTTTTTGTAAACGTTGATGTATTAGAATTTGAAAGCTATGTGTTTGAATGATTGATTTTTTAATTAAATTGTTATATCATTTTCTGACAATATGCTGAACTCACTCTCTAAAACTTCTAGGTTTCAGGCAGCTCTGATTCATCTGATGTTGCAAACGTACGACAGAAATCCAATCTTGCCAGTACAAAATTCGACTAGGCGCTAGCGCGGTTCAAGTCACGGATAGTCCTAACCAATCAAAAGCAAGACGCTAGCGTTCTGCGTTCAAGCATGGCCCTCCGCTCGCTACGGGAGCTCAATCAACAAGAACTAACCAAAACTAGCCCAAGGCTAACCCAAAATTAAGAAAAAAAAAATTAATAAAAAACAAACATAACTTAAAAAAAAGGTAAACAAAACATCTGTCGCGACCGGCGGCAATCGAACCCGCAGCGCAAGAATGACAGGCAAGCACTCTGCCTATTACACCACCGAGACGTTGTAGGAGTTTCCCTAGAACGTAAAGACATGGATAATTCCGATATACGCTAGCGTCTTGCTTTTGATTGGTCAGGACTATCCATGACTAGGACCTAACTAGACGCTAGTAAAATTCGTCTGTCAGTAACCCGTTATTCTCTTTTTTAATAAAATGGTGAAGGTGCTAAAACACACCACCAAGAAAATGTTGACACTTATTTTCACAATTATGTAATGTCCTGCATTGAGGTCTTAGAATTATGGTCACTTTAAACATCAGTTCTGTAGCGGATTTTATTTGTTAAATATGAGGGACGGTTGAAGATTATTATTGAATGAAATAAGCAAGCAGCGTGAAATTTTCTACGATCTTCCATACAAAGCCATTTAGTTTCAGCTAGTTTAGAACTGACTGGATCGCGACGACGAATACCGTAAATAAATCGCAGACATGACTTTTGAACCCGCTGAATCCGGTCTTTATCGATTTTGTCCAGGCATGGTCCATAAACCACATCTGCAAAGTTAAAATGACTTAGAACCAGAGCATTACTTAGGTTATTTTTTTTTTGATGTAGAAAGTAGGTGCCTATGCGGGAACAGTCTTTTCAAGTTGGCATAAGCAGACTGGATTTTTTACGTGCTGCTTAAATCTGAGACCCGAATCAATGTATAGTCCCAAGTTACGAGAACAGTCAGAGCAAAGCAGTTGTTTCGACGAAGTCTTTAACGTTACATTCTGCTGCAATACATTGCGATTTTTTCCAAAAATCAAATAGTTGGATTTTGATGCATTTATCTGTAAATTGTGTTTTTCAGAAAAATGTATTAGACGATGCAGATCCCTATTAATTTTCTCAGTAGCACTATCTTTATCTCCAGGGAAAAATGACAAATATAGTTGTGTGTCATCTGCATATAAATGGGCGTTACAATCTTTAAGACAACTAGTAAGATTAGAAGTGTAAATACAAAATAAAATAGGCCCCAATATGGAACCTTGTGGTACACCACACAATTGATTACCCATGAATGACACGCCTTTACTAGTTTCAACGTATTGTTTTCTGTTTGTTAAATAATTAGTAATTAGAGCAATTGCATCTGAGTCAAAACCTACATAGCCCAGAATGGCACAAAGCAACTCATGATTTATTCGATCAAAGGCTTTACTATAGTCTAAAAGTACTAAAGCAGTGGCCTTGCCCCGATCTGTAGCTTCAATAATATCGTCCGTAATCTTTAAGAGTGCGGTTGTACAACTAAATCCCGATCTAAACCCTGACTGATATGATGGTAAAATATTATGCGTGTCAAGATATTCTCTGATTTGCTCATTCATTATTTTCTCCATTACCTTGGACAAAACTGGCAAAATACTTATCGGTCTTAAATCATTATAAACCTGAATGTTTTGTTTTTTTAAAAGTGGATATATTTTAGAAATCTTCCAAGCGTCTGGAGAACATTTCTCTAATATACAAGAATTTATAATATTAGTTACAAAAGGCAAAATTGTATCCACACACAATATCAACATATCTAGATTTATTTGGTCTGCCCCGGTAGCAAGAGACTTTATTTCAAACATACTCGCTCTCACAATATCGGTGTTTACCGTGCTAAAATTAAATTTTGTAGGTGTCTTAGTTTTTTGGTTATTTTTATAAAAATTAAGAAGCTCGAAATCTATAGGGTTGTTATGTGACGAAGCTTGCATAAAATGGTTATTTATATCGTTAGGAAAATTTAACAGTTCAGGTATATCATTGTTTTTATCATTATAATAAATATTTAAACTTTTTAATCTTTGCCAAAAAATCTTTTTATTTACTAAACCCAATGTTACAGTCTGTCCAAGATATTGTTTTTGCTCCTGACGTATAGCAATACTAGTCTGATTTTTTATTTGTTTATAATAGGTCCAATTTATATCATTCTTTGTTTTTTGATATTTTTTATAGGCTTTATCTTTTAGACGTATCATTTTTTGAATAGTATATGTTAACCAAGGTGGTTTTTTTTTATTTAATTTAAGCTGTTCTATTGGAGCTAACACATCAAAAATATTTATTAAATAACTATTTAGAGCCGCAATCTGATCATCAACTGATTGTAGATAAACTATATTTTGAAATGGTGTTGCTTGTAAAAAATCAGATAGTAATTCTTTATTAATATTTTTGATATTTCTTGTCTGAAAAGTAATATTTTCCTTAATTTTTTTATTTGTAAAATTGCAATACGTCAAAAAATGATCAGAAATTCCCATATCTTTAACACCTGCCACGAAATTAGTCTCCTCAATTGGTATTATAATTATATCTAATAGGGCGATTGATGTTTTGGTAACCCTCGTTGGTTCCCTAATAACTTGCTGTAAATTTAGAGACTACATAATCATAAAAAGCAGAAATATTCTGATCGCCCAAATTCAATAGATTCAAATTAATATCGCCCCCACAAACTATTTCAAATGGCTGAAAATCAGCTAATCTCTTTTCTATTGTTTGCAAAAAATCTCCAACCCTACCCTTTGGAGGCCTATAAATTACACCAACCATATATGTTTTATGTAAATGTTTTAGCTGAATCCACAATTCTTCACATATTTCATTTTGTGTAAAAAAAGAATTAGAAAATTGAAAATTATCTCTGACATAAAGAACCAATCCCCCACCTCTAGCTGGTCTGTCTCCTCGAACAATATTATACCAGGGTATATGTACTAATGAATTTAAGATATGAGCCTTTAACCAAGTTTCAGAAATTCCTACAATGTCATTCCTCATGTCATATAGTTTGTGGATGTTTAGAACTTTTCTATATTTTAAAAATGAGAACTAGGTGATGTGCAACGTTTAAGCTTATTTAAAACGCATGATCGTCTGAAATAAAAGAAGGACTGCTACGCAGGCCCAAGTCGCATTCTGAAAATACGTAAGAAATAACGCTATTAATTATTAATATCTATGTGCTTCATCATGGTTAAAATATGTATTGGAAATATGTAATGTATGATGTATGGGTAAAATGACACGTTGCTGTTTCACCACTCCAGAAACAATATTAGCTAAATTAAAATACCACAAGAGGCACTCTAGGCACTTGCGTCTAGGGACACCGTTCAAGATTCCATCCTTCGAACGAACAATCATTCCATCCCGGTGTTGTGCATGCGCTTGCCGCGTATTTTCAGGTTAGATATGGAATATATTCGCGGAAACACATGCAAGCTGCTGTATATCCACTATAATACGGTTCTTAATCCAAATTTGTTTATCATTAATCTAATATTTCCCTCCGCGCATGGCCCTCCGCTCGCTTCGCTTGCTACGAGGCCGAGGGCTCAACTAACAGGAGCTAACCATAACTAATCAGAGGGATACCCAAAATCAGGAAACAAATTTAAAAAAACGCAGTACGACAATACGTGCTAATTTTTACCGCCGAGATTTTTAATATCTTTTTCGCCGTTCAATTTACAATTGACGGAAAATTCAGGTTTAACTTTTCTATATGTTTAATGTTGCTGCCTTATGCCCTGAAGTGTTTTCCGTGAATCTATGACATAGAATTTGCAGTTTAAAGGTTCTTTATTTATATATGTTACGAATATACAACACGCACGAAACAACATACCGCTTCTATGGGCAAAACGACATAATATGCCATTTTACCCAGATTTTTTTCTCTTCAGATAGGCCTCGTGGTTATTAAAAAAAAAAAACATTTAAGCAGAACTGGAGGGGCGATAAACGCTGTTGAACAGAATCAAATGGGCTGGCTTCTCAATCCAAAACCTACTGCGTGTCACAGGCAAATCTATAGAGAAAAATTACTTGGATGTCTTGAGTGTCAATGATTCTATTTTTTTTTAAATTGCATATTGTAGAATGAAAATGTAATGTTTTACTGTATTGAAATTTTTTATCAGTTTTGGCCTTTCCGCTCTATATTTAAGGAACTTTTTCGTGGGTAGCTTGTAACGTGGGTAATTATAGGAATTAGATATAAGTACTCCGTTGCAGAAATAATAGTAAATTGTAGTGATCCCCCAATAATAGCAAACAGATCCGCTGAAAATATTATTATTTTTGGTCTCTATTATTACTATGCTATTAGATATTGCCCTTTTCAACAAGTACAAATATTTTCCTCTAGAAATAAAAAGACCATTGGGTTATTGTCAAATATTCAAATATAATGTTGTCTAGAAACATTAATATTGGCAGCTTATTTGTTATCGGTTTTGGTGCAAAGAACATCATATTATAATATATTATTTTATCCACCCGTATAATGACAAAAAAACTGTTTAATTATTTTAAATATCAAGTCGCGATAAGAATAATATGACTTTTTACAATAAGAAACAACATGCCTTAGCACTGGAGTAAATTTTGAAATTCATTAACTAGCAAAGTCCTTTTGGTCTATTGTCTGTTAGTTTTTATTTCTAAGGATAATATATCTCGACTTATAACGAACTACGATTCGCGACGAAATTATCTCTTCAGCGAAATGCTAAATTATTAGTGAAGGCTGAGATTCCATTAATTAATAACATGTTTCAGAATTTAAAACAATACTCAGAATGGAAATCTATTTCGCAGCTCCTTTTCATAAATTCATTAGAACTCATTTCGGATTTCGGTGTCCAAATGAAATGGAAATGATCAATTAATTTTGCACTCACTAAGTCTAATCCAAAAGTATAATTATCTGCATAATAAATCATAGCTGACGAATAATCATGCTTTCCGAAATTTAATTTATCAAGAACAATTGTTATACCAAATTATAATCACGATTTGATAAACGAACTAATATTAATTGGTCATTTGTTCAATTATCAAGGACATAGAAAGTCTCATAATTTTTCGTCTACCAAATTACTCATTTCCAATATTGATTCATTATTTCATAATTACAATACATATTAGACTTATATATTAATTAATAATTTGCACTTTTGGACGGATACATACATAATTTTTTATTTTATGCTATCTAGTAACACATGAAGTGTGGTATGGTATGGTATGGTAGGTAGAGGGGCTCGGCAAGATTTGACTTTCAACACGTCGGCCACAATTGATCTTCTGTGTATACCATTCTATTTTACACGAAAATTCTTATCTCCTTCGAGACTCTCACAATATTTCAAGGATTGAGCTTTTGTAGATCCCCTGGTGCCACAAGGGCATTTTCGAGATGCCTTAACCTTTGGCGAGTCAGTGCCTGACATTCCCAGAGTAAGTGCTCTGACTTTTCAGCCATAGTTTGGCTGCATTGTTCGTCAGTGGTTTTCCCCATTTTCTTGAGGTGGTACCTCCAGGGGCCATGTCCAGTGAGAAGGTCTACGACTAGTTTTATCAAATTTTTTTGTAGCTTGAGAAGCTTTTTTGTGTAGTTAGGTGAGGGAGAGATGAGTTTATTGGCCTGTCTCTGCCCAGGTGCATTGGCCCAATGTGTCTCTTTCTGCCTTGTTTCCCAATTGCTGAGTTCATTCATTCTAATGTCATTCATTACGTGTCTTCTAGTGATGCTACAGATTGGTTCAGGCCCGCAAAAGGGAGCCTCTGCACCATTCTGTGCGAGCTGATCAGCGGATTCGTTGCCTTCCACACTCTCGTGCTTTGGTACCCACATTAAGGTGATCCTGTTTCTGTTTGCCTTTGCCAGTTGATCTGCAGCCATCCGACAGTCCCATACTAGCCGGGAATTGATTCTGCTGACTATTAAGGCTGCTTGACTATCTGATAGAATATAGATCTTTGCACCTCTTAGGCTTTTTTGGCACATTCAGAGATGGCTATATTGATAGCATTTAGTTCTGCTTGAAAAATTGTGTTTAAAGGTGCAGAGATTCGACACCTAGGTCCGTAAACTCCGGATCCACTCCTTCTTTCATCTTTGATTCATCTGTGTACCAGACAAGTGATCCCCTCTCTAGTTGTTTTGGTATTTCCCCTGTAGTATTGCGGTCTTCAATTACCACTTCAAAGGAGCGATCAAAATGGAGTTTTGTTTCCATTGTATCGGTTGGTTTGGTCATCGCCTCTATCTGGATGTCCTTTATAATTTTGAGGTGACCAGTCAGGTCAGGTAAATTGACTTCAGTTTTGGTGTCTGAGTGACTCTATACGCACTGGTCCAAGTCCAGGTCTCCTTTTCTATGCACATGTGCAGCGGAGGGAGGTCAAGTAGGATTTCCAAAACTGCTGTGGGGCACGTTTTCACAGCCCCTGTTATACCCAGACAGGCGAGCCTTAGTACTCTTGTAAGCTTTCGCTGTCTTGTTATTTCCTTTGTTTTTACCCACCACACCAAGTAGGCGTAGGTTATAATAGGCTTAACAACATTGTCATAGGACCACCAGATGATGGAGGGTTTTCGCCCCCATATTTTACCAAAGAGTCGTCGACAGGCCCAAAGAGCTGCCGTTGCTTTTTTGATAGTTCTTTCCAGGTGGGTAATTAAAACTGCTGAGTATTAATCATCTCCTGATGATGCT
>MU182052.1:655063-690636 GCA_016904865.1 Pissodes strobi
GGTGGGTAATTAAAACTGCTGAGTATTAATCATCTCCTGATGATGCTAACATGGTTAGTGAAACGCGCGTCGAGTGCAATACTTCTGTTTCGGTTTTGTGGATAAAACTCCGTTTTAGTGCATGTTGTCGAAGGTTCCAAACCCCAACATAGCTGAGATTAAATTCACATTTTTATCCCCCATTGAAAAGTGGGTCTGCCAAACTGCCATCTAAATCCAAACTAGAAGCATGACTTTTTCTTAGTTATAAAAATTATATCTAGTTTTACATAGAGTATTTCAAGTATAAAACTTATATGTAAATATTGTGATAGGAATGCAGATTCGATATTTCCATAGCTTTTATTAAAAAAAAACTTCATAAATTCTCTATGGAAAGAATACTAGCAAACTGTAATATACAAGTCGTGCTAATTAAAGAATTAGTTGGGATTGTTTACCAGTGATTCGCAAATCTTGTCGCAAATAAATTATTTAATTTAGCTTATCCCAAATTATATTTCAAATTTAAATAGACCGCTTCCAATTCAATATTTCAGAAGTAATCTGGTGTTTGGGACGCATCTAAACCGAAAAAAATACATTTATGAATATATGATTTCGAGGGAAAACGTGAATTTTTACCGGAATATTTATTTTCGTTAAAATTCGAATATTAAACGAATTTGTTGACGTAGGTTAAAAAACTGTTCTTTCTTCTCATTCGATATAAGAAGTCTTCAAAAATTGTTTGGATTAGTTTGGGCCGAGAGATTTATTTATGAAAATTCTCAAACTGGGAATAGTTAAATTTAGATATACAACAAAATTCCCGTTTTGTCCTTTTTAACCATATTTTACACGAAGTAACATATTAATTGTAATTTTTAATACAAACGTAAAACAGCTATTTTAAAAATATCCAAGCATATCTACACAGAGATTCTTTTAATTCTTCACTAAGTGTGATAATAAATTAACTTTTTAATATGTATACGAGTATATGGCTAAAATTCTTATAAGATTTGTGGTAGAAACGATGATTTAATCGCCGATTTATGAAATATATATATTAAACGTAAAAGCAACGCTATCAAAAATTAGTTACAGTCAACAAAAATGTGCTTCTCAAGCCATCAGAAAATCATTAGAGTCTCATATAAACAGACTGGAATGCCAGGAAAATTCACATTAAAAATCATTCCGAACCACCTTCCTGCAGACAATAATAATTTTCAGTGAGAAAATACATTCAATCTGTGCTTTCCTACGGAGTATATGGCGATTTATATATTCAAAAATAACGTTAGTTTAACGGAAAATTAGCTTGAGATGAAGTCGAAAAAATGATTACTATGGCTTCTTATTCAAATTTTTCTGAAGGTAAAAATCAATAATGATTGAGTTGAAAAGGATATTTTTCCAGTAAATCGCAAATTTGGAATACTTATTTTGCATGAATGTACAGTTTAATAATTTCTCAAAAAAGCAGTGAACATTACACCGATACATATAGTAAAACTTATTCATTATTATCTCCTTGGGAAATATATTTACCTACTTTTCTTGATTCAGTCATATCAAAATCTTAAATTAGACATATGATAACGATAATAGTATATTGCTAAATTGTAAACAAAAAGTTTGATGACACCCTATGTTTTCAATTGTCTCTCGGACACTTCCATTTTATCCAGTGGTCTTTCATAGTCAGGCACCTTACTAAGACCTGTGACGATTCTTACTTGGTCCCCACTACAAACTAGTAGTTGTTTTTGTAGTTTAATTAGGTTCCTTATTGAAGGATTTACTATTTCGTTGTCTATTGCTCAAGTGGACATTCCAGTATCTTCAGGACAGGCTTTAATCTGATATGTTCTTAAAGGTCAGATTGTCGGTCTTATCATTAGACTGGATTCGACTATGGTCAGTCACCCAGAACAGTTTCACCCTGCTCCGTTGCGCTAGGGTACTTAGGCTCTGCAGTTACTCCCACATCAGCCTAGACGTCATTTTGTCAGACACTAATGATTTCAACTACTTACCAAAATTTTCTCTCGCGTCTCGCACTATGATTACAACCTCAGCTTAGAATACAGTAGAGTGCTAACCTAAGAAGATGTGCGGCTCCTTTGTATTTATCCAAACTACAGCGCCTGTTCTTTCAGGGTTTTTTGACCCATCCGTATACCAAGTTTCCTTCAATCAAGAAAGACTATGAATAAATATATACTAAATGTGGAATTCATCATAATTTTATAATTTTAACTCGTTTCTCGGCGTTACAAAAATCATTCGGCTTGAAGAACTAAACAATATTAACTGTATTAGGTTACCATTCTCACTGGCTTCATAAAACACTGGCTTATAATTTAAACAAGTGCATGGCTAATACAGAAAAAAGAACTAAGAATAATCTTGAAAATTCTGATTTCTACTGATATCTAGTTGACCAAAAAAACACTGTTTTTATTCACAATAATTCACAAGAAAACATTAGAAACGAACGCATTTTCGGCAATATGAAAAAATCATCCAGCTCGAAGGACTAAAAAATGTTGTCTATATTTAGATTGTCACTGTCTTATCCATTGCCAAGAGGGAGACATATTAGAACAGTTGAAAAGATGCTACTTTCACTAATCTTCAGTTGATCGAGAATCAATGATTATACCTAACAAGGTACAATCGAACAACCTAACACAGTAACATTATCCCCAAATATTAAATCTTCTCGTGGTTCCGTTGGACAGAAAGAGGGCATGTAGTTTTTAATAATATCACATATATGTTTGGGAAACAGCAAATGCCAAATAGCTTTTGAAACTGACATATCTGATTACCCTGGGACTAGAAAGTAGTTAGTCCGTAGAAGCATTAAACGTATGAAAATAGTTCAAGAACATTCCCGCTCTACTATAGACATAATGGCAGATGGAATGATTTTCAGGCATTGTTTACAGAAATTTTGTTGCTATATGCCGAACATCATTGCGCATGAAGGACTACAACAGCTACAGGTGACAAGTTAGCGTTATATTTCTCTCTAGTCTTATTTAAATCGGCAAAGGAGAACTGAATATATGTGACTCCATTACCCTCAAATTGGGCGTATTCTATACAGGCTCTCGACTCGTTTGTCTTTGTTCCGTGAAAAAAAGTGATATGCTACTTTAGACACACGAAGAAACTCGCCACTCTAGCGATCAGAGTTATAAACCATTATGACGAGTGCGCATGCGTCAGTTGAAAATGTAAATAATGTCTGCACGGTCCAGTGGACTGCTTTCAACAGGTCTAGTGATGCGGGCAGTGGTTAGACCTTGTGCTTGTGATACGGCGCCCTGGGTTCGACAAATCTAAGGGATTGCTGGAGGAAGAGTATTTTACTGCAAAATGATACACAAAAATCTGGTTCGGGAAAGAAGCCTTTGAAGTTCTACGTATATCATCAGCAGTTACAATTCCTAAAGAAAAACCTGGACTTTTCTATTGCACATGAAAGTATTTCCGGATAAACGAATCGTGAAAATGAGCAGGCGATTGGTAATGGAGAACAGAATGGCACAGAACCTGTGAAAGATAATAGAGATACAGACAATATGGCTTCGACACCGATATCTGCATTAAGTAATGGAAAAACTGACCAAAGGAACGAAGTTGATACTAAGATGATTAAATTTATATGTCATTAAATTAAATCCAAACGATGAGGATAATGCCAATAATTTCGTCTCCCAGTATAATTACACCCTTAATTCGACCTTCTCCAATAATTGTCAAACACCCGGATACTTCACTTTCCCTCATCAACAAATTTCTGGAAATAATTAAGATTCATACTGTCCATCAGCTCAAGGTAGCTCTACTGAAGAGCCTATTTCAGATTAGGAGAACTTGAAAGATTGTTCTTTTATAATTAAATTGTGGAAGTTGTTAACAATGTCATTTTTAAATTGTGAGTATTAACAAACAGTTAGTTGCACAATTTTTTCAATAACAGGTCTGCTAAAAAAAATCACCAGGGTAATATCTAAGACATATTGCCAATCTTTCCTCGGGGCCAATACTTATTCTCATAGTTGCATCTTCTGCTCGTCGGCGTCGTGACAAATCATCAAAAGTGCCCATAGACATGCGAAAATAATTAAAAACATTTATTGGGTCTCGTCTCAGCTGACACATGAGTGTTGTATACGTCCCTAAATTCAATAGTTCCCCAACAATAGAGTGTTCCCAGTATATTCTAATTTTTTGTTGACGTCGCTTTCGATGGTATCAAACCATGACTAAAAAGCACCATTCGCATCCGTTGTATTTTTTGTTTCAACTGAATGCATTGAACGATAAAATGTCCGTTCGGTTTGAACTCTACACACGATTACTCCCGTCACGGGAAACTTACCATTACGATAAATTCCCCTACCGTGTGAATAGACTCTTAGTGGCAGACATGTATTGTTATTTTCGTTTAGGTCATGTTTGTCTCTTTTTTTAAATTTGGGTTAGTTTGGGTTAGTTTGGGTTAGTTGCTCCCGCGGAGCGAGCGAAGCAAGTGGAGGTCCATGCGTGAATTAGACATATTAAAAAAGTAACCAAACGCTCTAAATTCCGCCCAATTGTCATAATGATTTATAACCCTGATTGCTAGAGGTGAGTGTCGGAGAAAATAGAAACTGCTACTGGAATCCACCCATTTAACCTAGATAGGCATTGACTCGAATACTGAAAACTTTGACCAATAGTACTTGTACTATTTGTCAAAGTTGTTACCATGAACAATAATTTATCTAAATTTTATCAAGAAACAGGTGAAAGCAAACGCTTAACTCCTAAATGAAAGATAGGAAGAAATATAATAGCTGGAAAAGAAGTTGAGCTTGAAGTCGAAGCACACCATGATTTAGATGATTCAAGTAAAAAATATTATATCCACGAAACTGAGGAGCAAGGGAACTAGAAGTTTTTAGAAAACCGCGGAAACGAACGTGCCTGGAAGAGAAAAAGCTGGAAATATTGGGTGATGATAGTGAATGCATCTAATCATTCAAGAAAGACAAAGGCCAGGAAAAGCCGCAGATAAAAAAACCACAACCTATCTCCTTTCTCTTTCAGTGGTACCAACGAATATTGCGGATCTTTGCAGTTGAGTAGTCAGAATGTATTGGGTCTGACTGGATTCAGTGCATTTTGAAATTAACACTGATAATTTTAAAGTTGCCGACTGACGTGTTTCTTGATAATTTATGAAGAATTTTTAATGTGGGAATTGTATTAAAGTTTAGTTTTTATAGTATATTTATTTATGTTTTTGTTCTTAATAAGTTGTATATTTCAGTTATTGCAATTTGCTTGTGTTTGGCACCATTGGTGGTGACCTAGAATATGGGAATATGGGAATTAGTGGCCCCGGATAACGGGAAAAACGGTTTTATAGAAATGTTATTTACTCCAATTTTTTATGACAGTGGCACAGACACACACACTAAAGGGAGATCCTATGGCACTCGCGATGTGCGTGCAAAGATGTTGATTGACACGGCTCTTGAATAGCTATAGGTTGTAGGTAGAGGGGGAAATATGCCCTGGGAGTGAGTTCCTCAGCGATGCAGTGCACCAGATAAAGGAGTCCTTGTAAAGCTATGATCTAGGTGATTCCAGTTGTAAGGCGAACGGGTGCGCTCTTGCCGTCTGTCATGACTGTTTGACAGGCTTTGCTGGGGGCGGGATGAGCCGAGCCAAATCCTTAAACCCTGCCGTGAAAATATCTGTAAAAAAGGGACATATTGGTCTCATTGTCTGTGGTGTTCCAGACTATTCAGATCCCAGGTTAACTCCCGGTCGCCGACGAGACGCACAGTTCTCTTCTAAATGGAATCCAGCAGCTTTAGGGTGTGCTTAGGTGCGGCACCTCAGATATGTGAGCAATATTCTAAGCTCTGTCTTATTTGCGCTTTGTAGGGCAAGAGCAGCTGCTGCGGTGCATTGATTTTTAGTAGTTCATGTTGTACGTGAGACATAGGTTATTGCCAGACGTATACTGTCAGTTTTACACGGACATAATTATTGGAAGATTAATTATTGCTTTTCTAGATCACAATTACCTGGTATAGGATTCTTAAGACTCTCTTGAGCTCAGGCATTTTGGTTTATGGATAGCCTCGCTATGTTCTAATGAACTCATCTTCAAGTTACGTGATGAGCAGGAATGTAGATTTTTGGGATTTCATTGTGCCAAGATCTGACAAAGTGGTCACTGGCCTAAAGACTAGACAACGTCTACATTTATTCCTATTCACAAAAAGGGATCTACCAAAAAATGTGAAAATTATCGAACGATATCTCTAATTTCACATGCCAGCAAAATCCTACTTAAAATAATAGATAGACGGATGCAGAACTACTTAGAGAGCCAGATCCCTCCAGAACAAGCAGGCTTCGTTAAGGGAAGAGGGACTAGGGAGTCTAGGGATCAATTATTTAACATCCGCCAATTAATCGAGAAAGCCCGGGAGTTCAATACACCCATGCTCCTATGCTTCATAGATTACAAGAAGGCGTTCGATTGTGTTCGATGAAGTGGTCTTTGGAATGTATTGAAAGAAATGGGAGATCATTTTCATCTCATATCTCTGATCAGCAAGCTATATAGAAATAACAACGCTGTAGTTGGTCTCGGCAATAAAACATCAAACGTTTTCAAAGTACATAGGGGTGTGCGTGAAGGGCGTATCCTATCGCCGAGACTGTTTAACGCTTATGGTGAATTCATAATGAGACGAGCCCTAGAGAATTTTGAAGAAGGTGTATCAATCAATGGTAGAGAGATACATAATCTCAGGTACGAGGACGACACTACCCTAATAACAAGAGATGAAGATGAGATGATTACACTTCTTGATCAGGTCGCAAATGAAAGTCGAGCTCTAGGTCTCGAAATAAATTTAGACAAGACCAAGCTAATGGTCATTGATAGGAGTAACACCATACAGTTAAAAATCTGCAAAATAGAATTGAAGTAGTAGAGGAATTCATCTATTTAGGACCGCTAATAAACAGCAAGGGAGGGTGTGAAACAGAAATAAGAAGACGGATAGTATTAGCGAGGACAGCAATGTCAAACTTATCCAAGATATGGAAAGACAGATGCATAACCAGAAACACTTAAAGAGCCCTGGTAAACACTTTAGTGTTTTCGATATTCTCATAGGGTTCCGAATCCTGGACAATAAAGTCGAGCGACAGGCAACGAATAGATGCATTTGAAATGTGGTGCTGGCGGAGGATGCTTCGCATACCCTGGACTGCACATCGGACCAATGTGTCAGTTTTAAGCGAATTAGGAATCACCGATCGATTATCCACCAGTTGCCGACGTCGTATTCTAGGTTACTTCGGACACATCACCAGACGAGATCAAGACAATCTAGAAAGACTTATCGTGCAGGGCAAGGTGGAAGGTAAAAGGTCAAGAGAAAGATCTCCATCACGATGGATAGACCAAATTAAAGAAATTACAAGGCAAACCTTGCAGATAAATTTAAGAGTAACGGAAGACCGACGGCAGTGGAGACAATCGACCCATCTATGCTCATAGACAGTAATGGAGATACGACTAAGAAGAAGATTGTGTCAAGTTATATCCAGTCTTAAAGTGGCTCCATTGATAGTTTTGTAGTACATGCTAGGTCCTGCATCGCTTATAAAGTAAAATCTTTACGCTTATTGTTATTTATATTGATTAGCTAAACTGCTGTTCAGTTGAAACCCATATAAAATCAATTAACGCAGCTTTCAAAATATTAAGGCACATTTCATGACATATCAACTAGGCTACTGGGTATCCTCAACATTGTGTATAATTTGCAAGAAAAGGGTAGTAATGAAATATCAACAAATTTTATGAAATTTCATTTGCCCCGAAAATTTAGAAACATTGGTTTTTCTGTTAGTTTGCTACATTTAAATGATTCTTAGTCGAAACATAAAGAACAAAATCAAGGATTTTTTGTACTTTCAGTTTTGTCAGAACTATGATCATTTAAAAATGAAAATTGACTTTTTACTCATTAAGTTGCAGGTCTTAAGTAAGCACTGCCTAATTTTTTACTGACTAATATTTCATTCGCAGACGTAACTCTACACTTTTAATTAAAAAATTCAATTCCACAATATACAGGATTGTTAAACAATAACAAAATGCTAGTAAAGAAAAACTAATTTTTGTAGATCACCAAGCATTAGTAACAATTTGTAATTTTGTAAGCATCATGTATATTGCGGATTTAGGTAATTGTTTGCTTTAAGGTCTAGAATATAACTTCCTAGACAATTTTTTTAAAGTAATGCTTACTTAAGTGTTCTAGCCTAATGACTAAAAAAGCGACCTTTTATGTTAAAAATTTAATATTTCGAGCAACACTGAACATATCAAAGAATCTCTTTTTTACATGTTGGCTAAGAATCATTAGGTACAGCTAGGCCATAAAAGGTACCCTAATATTATGGAAACCTCATGAAAAAATATTTTTTAGTTTTAGAAACAGGTACGTTAAAAGCTAGGCAAAACATATTTCGTATCTGTTTCAAGTGAACAGCAGTTAACTTATAACTTCTAACTTTTCGAAAACGAATGCGCTCATCCAGACCCTATTAATTTCGTTAGTGCTACTGTTTATTTGTCATCGGTCGGTAAATTACGGGTCTGAAGATCATTTCAGTTTCTAAATATCGTCATGAATTTGTAAAATCACAAATCAAACGACTTTAATTTCTAACTATAACTTAACCATCTTAAATTGTTTGCATACTTGCTTACAAACAAAAGACAAAAACAAAATTCATTACATGCTTACGCATACCTTAGCAATAATTCAATGGTTTTGCTATTTTAACTTTAGAATTACCTAAGCATAATAATCAATTATAACCCCTACTCTCATTCTCATTACAACTATAAGTTTAAATGGGAATTGACTTAGTTATATTAGAACACAAAATCTATAGTGATATTGTAATAAAATCTATATTACTTCTTAGGAGAAACTTAAGAGCAAGTTTAAAAAGTTAAGAGAACCCTTGGGAGCTTTGAAGACCATCGTTTCTCCTTAGCGTTTCTAAAAAAAATCATACATATGCAGCTAGTTTAGTAACTGATTGATAGCCCATATACTTTCAGCTAGTTTAGGGACAACTAAATTTTTAAAGCTTCATTCTAATAACTTATTTATCAAAGTATATCTGGCATCTTTTAGCGCGTTATTTTTTGCGTACCTGTCTATAATTTCTCGTTTTGAACCCCAACCTTTGCTATCTCATGTCCTTCGATACTCCTTTAAAAGGGTTTAGGGCTCCGCTTTGCTCCAGGGATATCGTTTGTGTAAAATAGTATTTCATGATTTTCTTCACTGCTTTATTTTTATAGTTTTATCCTTCCCCATTGCCTTTACGATCGAATACTTAGACCCCTGTCTGTTTTGTGTTAGCACAACGTAAAACCATTCAATTCTTATTTACAAGTTTGTATACCGTTTTATGATAAAAGAAAAACAAAATATGTAAAAACGAACGTGTAACGTGGCATTAAAACTTCGGTCACCTAACCCAAGGGTTGTTTTGGGAGTTTCTATACTCTGTTCTACGAGAGAAGTGCAAGGCCGAGGATGAAATTTCGTTTTCTCAAAGACGTTGCAAGGCTGTTTGTTACTTTTACCTTTCTGTCATTGGGTAGTTTATCCTGTTTATTATTCGGCTTGCACCACTTAAAATTCCATGTCCCTGGATTAAAACTGCGCAGATGAAAAAGGTCTTTTTAGTTTACCTCATTGGTTGTAGGTTGTAGTACCCCACCAAAATTACCTTGCACCTTCCTTCTACACCGTAACTCGTCATTTATGCTTCTAGAAGTGCAGAGCGCTTGCGCTTCTCTCATTGAACAGAGTATAGCCCCAGATAAAGCCACACCAGATACGAAACATAGATCAATATCTCGCCTATTTTCCTTGACCTTGTGCGCCAGAGTTATGTAGGGCCCGCACCAAAAATTTTATTCGATATTCAAAATTTTTACCCGCACCAGCAGAAAAATTTTGGAAACAAATTGCGTATTATTTGTGAATTACTGGTTTGGTAAAGATCTTATTTTTTTGTTTTATCGCTATAAAATTTTCATGTATTTTTGTATAAACCAATTATTATATGCATGTTTCGAGAGCTGCAAAACAACTGTTTAAGAAATATTTTAGAAATAAGTGTGATGTCATTATTATATGTAAGAACATAATTATAGAAAAGAAATTAATGCAAGAAGGGAACACGAAATATAAAATACGAAAAAGCGTATTTGTAACTTTCATCCAAATCTTTATTTATACACACTACTCGCACACATTATAAGAAATATCTGAGCATTAATTAAATATGACAGTCTCACATTTATGTAGATAATTAAGATCTAAATATTAAACGATTTTTCTGACATTTGGACATAATATTATTTACAATTATATAACTATTACAAATGAGAAATAATTTTTATTTTCCTATTGGGCTGTACAGCTTTTTTTAATGCTATTGCGGGGAACTATTAAACTTACTATTCTCTGTAAAAATATATAAATGTTAACAATAAATCCAACATGCCTTATACAGGGTCTCGAAGTAATTTAAATAATGATTTTTTCCCCACCTCTAGTTGAACAATGTAAATAGAAGCACTTATAACCAGGCATATTCAAAACCACAAAATTACAAAAGTATTAGAAAATTATATGTTTGAACTTTTAAATAATAATATAAGCTCTCGTACTATAGATATCGCCGCACAAGCATCTTGAATCTAAAATATTAATTGGTCTCTGACTATATCCTTGGATGGCTGGCCATCCACGTTTGCACGCGTTAGGTAGGCAGTTGCGCATCTGGTTTGGCTTATCTGGGGTATAGCCAAAGAAAATAATAGCAATAGAAAAATCGTTCTTCTGCAAAAACGTGGACCGCGAGAGGCGAATTTACAGCACATTTTAAATTTGCGCTGCTCATTTGGAAGATGGCGTTTCCAGACTGTATTATTTTGCTTTGATATTGAACAAGAATTATAGGTGCATGATGCGTATTAAACATATTCGTACGTTATTTAACGTTTTTACTGATGAATAGTAGTACTATTTAAACATTAAAAAATTATGTTTTCCGAAGCTACTATTAGAACTAATATTTAAATATGTTTATATGATATTTGCGAAAACAAAAATTAGATGCAAAAAATATATTCATTTATAGGTCTAAGAGCTAGCAAAAGTTTACTAAATCTTTTTGGAAAATGTAAATAACTCATTTCCGAGAGAAAATATTTGCGTTATTCATAATTATAAACTGAATTCTGGATTGAGAATACCCTTTAATTGTATCTATATAACAATTAACCCTTAATCTGCTAACGCATATTCGAGGATATACAAGGATACAAACAATTCTCACACGATTTCCGTAAAAATAAACGAAAAGCGGGCAATGTGTATTGCAGTGGTGGGGCAGCCGGTTGCCGCTTATCGAATATTTATACAGCCATTTCTTCATTTCGTCGCATGGCGAACGCGACAAATATAGAGAATGTAAGTCCTTTATTGCTTATTTTTTTGGTATTTTTATTTTTTTTGTTAATTCTGCATGTTACAACGTAATTATAATGATATGAAATGATGCATAAAACAAAATAAAATTTATGTATTCCGAAATTTGATTTGACTTATTTCTATCTCGCGAGATACAACGCCCGAAAGGGAAACAATTTTTTGAAAATTGGTCGAAAAACAAAATACTATTTATGGTTTTCTTTTACAGTTTCATGAAATTGGTTGCAGCAATGTTTATGGTGGGAAAAATAAGGGGGCAACATATGTCGTTTTTCACCTGAGAATACATATGTTTCGAATGTTGGGTCGCCATCTAGCGATGAAGAATCCGATGGGAGCTTTTCGAATACTAATAATGAACCTCATTCTTTGCCCCATATACCTATTGATTCTCTTGATATTACCAATTCTAATGAGGAATGGAGCATGGCTAATGAGGAGCCATTAGCGAGCCTTTAAAATAACAAATAGGAAAGTAGGTAACAAAAAGAAGAAACAAACGACCCAAATTAACTGCAAATGGTCCAAGGAAAAATTTTAGCCTGTTCAAATTTCCAATGATACTGAATATGAATTTATTCCACATTCACTAACGGTTCTTCAGTAAATACCTCCACACTTGAAATAAAATCTTTCGTAGGCATAGAGCGTCTAATGGGTGTCGTTCGAATGCCATCATTTGAAGATACTGGTCTATTCAATCACGGTACAGTGTAACTGCAGGAACAATGACAATACGACAGCTGCAAACGGTTACCGTTTGGTCGAAATAAGACCGCTTCTCGATAATATTAAAAGAAACTGTAATGAACTTGAAGGTGAAAATCGCTATTTTATTGATCAAATGATCATTTTGTACAAAACTGGCAATTTGCGACAATATATGCTAAAGAAGCCTAAACACTGAGGTTTCAAGATATTTGTTAGAGCAGAAGTATCTGGTGTAGTTTACGCTTTTATCATTTACACAGGCTCATCCACTTTTGGCAATATGACATTTTGAGAAAAATAATCCAATCTTGGTTTTGGTGGAAAAGTAGTTATTTAACTTTGTGGAACTTTACCTAATCCCCAAAACACCATATTAGTAAACAGTCTGGGAGCAATAAGAACTAACAGATTGAGAGGGTGTACGCTGCAAAAGTAAGTTACCCTAACATATGAGTACAAAGTGGATAATCAGAAAGGAATCGCAGTGGTAAAGTGGGCGGACACAAAATGTGTAACGTTGGCTAGCTCTTATGTGTCTTGCAGTCCTGTTATACAGGTAAAGACATATAGACAGAGGAAAAGAAAAAAGTCGACGTTGATTGCCCTGAAATAATAATGCAACACAATGCTCATCTGGGGGGGGGGGTTGTTGATTTGGCAGATATACTAATTGCCTTATACAAAATGCCATACAAGTCTTGAAGATGACACTTGGGAATATTTAGCCAGTTGATACATATTTCTCTGAATAATGCATGGTTACCCTACCGGTTCACAAGGAAACAGAAAATACTACAACCTAAAAACGCTTCGTATCCAGCTGCATCACTCATAAAAGCTAATAATGTCCTGAAAACAAAAAATCAGATTCAACCGAAGAATATCCGGCAAAACAATTAGAGTTCCAGTGGGCCCAAGACCAACTGAAGATGTGAGATTTGATCAAGTAGACCAGTTTCCATCTTTTGGGGGGAAAGAGAGGTGCAAATATTGTACTAATGGGAAAAACAACTACATTATGTCAAAACTGCAAGCTGCGGTTGTGTATAGTGCGGAATAATCTTCAAAATTGCTTTACCATTTTTCATCAAGATCCCTAAACTGGCGTTGTATCCTGGGTTATACAAAATGCTTTTTTGTTAGAATAAGTAAAAAAATATAAAAACAACATTTCTTGTGCCTTTGGATGTTTATTTAATAAAAAATAATAAAACAAATACATTTTTCTTTACCAGAAAATTTTGCCCAATTAAGGGTTAATAAAATCATAGGTAATGCTTACCAGTACTTGGAATGCTGAGTCAGTAAACGAAATTATAAGTGTCGATTTCCACGTAAACAGAAATAAATTTGCAAGGAGGGAATTATAAATTGTGGTTAGTATTTACTTCACAGTGTTCTGTAATATTGTTTAATATTTTTGGACACCTATCATATTTATTGAGGAACCAAAATAATAACACGCCATTATTTTCTTTGATTTAATTAATTAATTTAATGCACGTCAGAGGCGAATTTATAAATAACTAAATTACTAATGAAAGATTTTGTACGGAGTAAAAACATTTAATAAATCCTGAATTATAATATCAATAAATACTAAAATCATTTAATCGCATGTTCAATCAACAAAAAAAAAGAATAATATGATTGATGTTCCTAAATTAAATTTTATTTGACTATCATGTTTTTCAGTTATTTTTCAATTTAAAAATGTGCTTAATTACTTTATGCACCCAAATATTAAAAAATAATTGATTCAGGAACCCTATCTACTTATTAGATAGACTATACGTAAACCCCGATTTTTATAATGGAGGGGACTACTTCCATATCTTAACTATTTCTGAACGATTTCACCTCGTTTTTGATTCTCTGGTTATTCAACTACCTTCCACAAAACAAACAAAATCGGTAGTTAACATATAACTAAGATTTTAAGATAGTTTCAGATTTACATTGAAAATGAGGCATCTCGAAATTGCGACCCAGTTCAAAAAACTTGCCATGCTGCTGCTTGTATTTTTATAGTTTTTATTTGGGCCGTTTAAATTAATAGTTATTTGTGTTTTTAGAGCGTAAAGTAAGGGATTGCCGCTTAAGAAAGAATGTTACCGAGCGACGCGTAACGGAGCGCGGAAATCTTTAGAAAACAGCAATCTTACTCTGCGCTCGAAAAACACACAGAAATTTTTCTACAGCCGCATTTTTTAAAATTAAATGCACATTTTTCTCTATACTTCTTCTGAAATTTGCAAATGACTGTCATTTTTAACATATTATATTCGGGCATATTTAAACAGGAGTGCCAGCAACAACTGTAACAAACGCACGACTGTCATTTATTTATTTTCGGTTGCCATGACTGTTCATAGCACACTCGACCGGAAAAGTGAGAATTTTCTCTTCCATGTACGTTCTGAAGCGTAAATAAGGATCCGCGGCATTCGTCGAGCGGCTGTAGAATAAATGTATTTGTCTTATTTCTGACGATTCGAGCTAGCAAAATCGTGTTTTCTGGATACCATTTAAAAATTAAAGTTTCATATCACTAAGATTTTTTTTGAGTAGCAAAAATGTTTAGATGTCAAGGAAAAAGGTGTTTTAATATAACATTTAAATACTAAAGATCATTGGTCTTTATGTATATCTGAAGACACGAAACATAATCGGATCGAATGAATCGAATATTTTTCAAATTATGGGTTAATTTCATATAACTTTCGTTTTCTGTAATGTCTACGGTTTTTAAGAAAATAATACTTAAAACACCAGTATCGCATTTTATGCTGGTTGCAGAGTTTTATTAAAATTTTTGAATTTATTGACTTTATTTTATGTTCAAAATATTATCATATTTTCATCTATTTAGGCACAGTTTCTTCATTATTCTTCAAATATTTTCTATGACATCGATTGTTAATACAATTGTAGCCACAGTAATAAACTCTAGGAATAAAGTTATTCGAACTTAAAAAAGCTGGTGCTAATGCATATTACTTTTAAATTGTACCACCACGGACAAGAAGTGTAAGATTTATTCAACAGATTTTGAATTATGACTTGGAATCTATTCGAAAAAAATAAACGTTATGTTTGAAACATAAAGAAAAAAAATTCGCACATTTACTAGATTGAACATATTGCTCAGTTCACTCTCTATATTTTTAAAATGAAATATCATATTTTTATAGAATTATTTCTTTTAATATACCTAATTTGTACAATATATGCATAATAAAATCAATTTAATTTGGGTTAAGTATATTCCACACCAAAATTACAAGTGCTACAAAAACTACTAAATGCAAAAGGCGCAGTACACATTTCGGATTTTCGGGTACTTGTAGTTAAGTCGGAAGTTTATGACAGACGATAGATCAAGAAATTATATGAAAGGAAAGTGCAAACCATTTCCCTTGAGTCATTTATATTCCACAGCCTATCAAAGATACAAAATTTCTAATTTTCGGCTGTACGTATTTCAAAATCAGTTAGAGATTTTTATAGGATATTATACATAAAATGCGTATATGTAGGATTCTCCGTAAAATCGGAAAATTTAATAATATATAGGATATTTTATTTGGAACACAAAACGACAAAACATATTTTTAGAAGAATACGGGAAAAACCCTGCACGTTTTGTATACAATATAAGAAACCATCTACATGCGAAATCATAACATTATTCAAAACAATACATATTACGCTCACATAGAGTGATAAACCCAGCTATCCCAAACTTTCTTTAATGGAAATAACTAGATACTAAAATCGCAAATCTAAAGTTTTTTTTAATTTAATTTATAATACAATGCCAAAAACACAAGATGAAATAGTTTTTGTTGTTATATTTTTAGCTGTTATGCAAAAAATGTCAGTCCTATCTTTTTTGCGGGAATCAGTAACAACATGAATTTATTTTAATATTATTTTGCCAAAAGCTGTTGCAGGAATCTTTTGTTATTATTTTTTTACTATACATTGGCCTAAAAAGAGAACAGCAACAACAAATGCGAGAATTTACATAAAGTTCTTTAAGACGCATAAAACGTAATATTGAAAGTGTTTTTACCGTTTACATAAGAAAGAGGAATGTTATAAGATATTAATCCAAGATTTAAAAGGGCTTAAATACAGAAAATACCTACATATACTTGGTGTTAAAAAAAAATTCTCGCTTCTGTGAAGTGAAAATACTTTCAAATATGTAAATATGTTCTATATTGTTGTGGAGGATTCATTTTTACCTTGAAGTTTATTGCCTTTGGCTCCACAAATGATAACGCTTATTTTGAATTGGTATAAAGCCTCTTCGGCTCTGGCTCCAGGATGTAAACTGCACAAGTACTAGTTTAGTGACCCAAATGAATTACCTAGGTCTACGTTTCGATAGGCAAGTCTGCTATCGTTATCAAGAAAAGAAACTAAAAATTAAAATGGTTAGTAAATACAATAAAACAGTTAAAAGCTCTTGCAGATTGTCAATCTTTGAACTGACTTTGACAAGATTATTATAATACGTTAATCCATCGTGAATAAGAAAACACGATTGAGACACAACCGATGGCCCATCGAACGATAAAAGAACGCCAAATGGCTCAACCGGTGCAATCGGTGGATCAACCGTTGAAAAAAAGAATACGTCTTAATTGTCATCTTGTCAAAGTCAGCATCTAAAATATCCTCGGAAATAACTTTATAATATGGTGTAAAATTAAAAAAAAAAATAGCCACGAGAAGCTGCGGAGTATTACAAATTGACATTAAGTGACACAAATTTGATGGCTAGTGCAAACTAAGTTCGTAGAATGAGAAATCGCTTTATCAGCGTATTCAACTAGCAGCCGAGTGGGCTCTCCCTTACAAGGTAGGACATTAGACTAATAGTAAAGAAATATTTGGATCGTTTGCGAAAGCGAATAAAGGTAGTGTTTAGAGATAATATGCCGGAAATATAAAAAATTTTAAAAAAAATATTAAAAGACTAAGAGCGGACGTTAATCCTGAAACCCTAAAAGACTTTTTTGACGATTTACAAAAACATCTCGATCTCATTGTAAATTACAACGAATCGAGTATGTTTCTCGATCGACAAAGTGATCATGCCCTACTTTAGAAAATTAAATGTCAACAAACTTTTAATAGGTGCCAATAATTAATATTATTACCTTCAAATTCTACAATATGCAGCTTTTTTTGCCCCCTTAAAAAAGAATGGAGATAAAATATGATAAACAGGAAGTTAAAAAATAAAGGGCTGCTCTATAAATTAGAATTTTCTAGACTGTTCAAGTTAACACTAGATTCAATGAAACAAAAAAAAATGAAAGAAAATATTACACCTCGATTTTAATCTAGTGGAATTTTTCCATTTTATCTTAATGCAGTCTTAGTGTGTGTAGCATTTTCAAATTTTGGCATAAACAAATGCGACAGTTTTGCTTAGTTTATATTTATTTTTATTTGTAAACATAATCTAGATTAGATTATTCCAATATTTATTTACAGTGTATAAAGTGCATTACCTTGTTTTACCTTGAAAGTTATTCAATACTCTTTCTATATTTATATTTATGTCTCAGTATGATGTAATAGATACTTATGATATGATAATAAGATCAGGTCTGATTATTATCCTTTTGTGCGTAATAGGTGCTCGACTAGATTTCGGAAACATATTTCAAAGGTTCTGGTTCTGGCAGTTCAATTTGCTAGCTATTGTCACCATAGATTTTAATATTTGAGCTCTCTTTTAATCACTCAGAAAAATGCTCACAAGCTTTTCTTTGATCTAAAAGTTAATAAAAACTTAACAATTTTTTCCATATAAATGTAAAATTGAGTTTGTTTACTATTTTAAGCCAACCCGTTGCAATACCTACCTCAACCAATTTGGAGATCATAAGAGTCATCTAATATGTATTGGAATTCATTTATCTAATGGCGTTTAGGTATATTAGTTCTTTTTGTTTTCATCGTCTTTCGAGATTTCGTGTTTTCATTTATAAAGTGTCAGATGATTTTGACAGGTAACAAGTTCAATCGAATCGACATTTCCAGGTAACGGTTCCCTGCATAGTTTTAGGGCACATTTATTTGCTGCTTGGCGACTATGGTTTGGAGCAGAAGTTCGATTAACCGAGCTATGTTTCGGAAGAGGGCGTTGAAATTCGTTCCGTGAGAGATTCAAGTCTTTTTATCCTAGACCAGCGAGGTGTCGATAGGCCGGCATCTTTTGTGAAGCCTTTTCGAGGTTATTTTATAATATTCTTGTTACGTTTATGTATTTCGACCCTAAGCAGTGCCATGGAGGCTACCTACAAAAGTTTTTGTTAAGCTATGAGAAACCCACCTCCACGTGAAGAATCAATGTTGCTGTTGCTCCTATGTGACAGATGCTTGGAATCGACTGTTATTGCTTTTGAAGAAATCTCTCTATAATAGACACTATTTATTTTGTTCCACTGGCCAATACCAGGAAGAAAACGAGCAATAGAACCCTATAATTTGTTCTATAGGATCCCCCTCACGGGTACTGCTTTAGCACATACTTATCGCCTTGCCTCAATCCCAATATCTATTTTTGTGTGTTTTTGGTTAGAATCACCACTTGCGTGTTATGCCCTTGTTCCTATCATCGACTGTATCTTGTATGTGTGTGCCAATGCTTGGAGAAATCAGGTTATAATTTTAAGTGCTGTGGAAATGCATGGACCGTATATATACTAATACTGCTATTAACTTGGAGAAAAATTTAAAATTAGTAATACCTACTTCATAAGTTGTCAGTAATACCATTTACTTTTTTGCAAGACTGTCTTGGCAAAGTTTAGATTTTCTATATATTAAGTTAATAGTTTCACATGCCTTATTTTTTTATCCTTGCGGCAGAATTAAATATTTATTCATGAATTTTAAATCCTGTGCGCTACTTGCCATCATTGTACTAACCTATTAATCGGTACGCAGGATATTTTCCTAACAGTTTGTATCTGACACGATTGTCAATAATAGTGAATATTATGCAAGCGCTTTTTCATATTGCTTTATAGTTTATACATGTGATGTAAATTGTACTGTATAATTGTTTTTTATATCAAGGGATCTCATTCATTGTAAGGAAAGAATAAAATATTTATTTTGGGGATACATATTATGTCATATTGAAAAGCTCCTCCAAAAACTACTTTTCAGGATTTAATAACATTGTAGATTTTTCCTAGTTGAGTCTTCTCAGTTAACTATTAATGTGTACCGAAGAATTCACGAAACTCTCCCTTGTATTACTGGCTGCCGTTCGCATCTATTGGTAAGTTTGCTAATTGGGTTTAGGAAAAGTTGCCAAAGCAGTTAAACAGACGAAACAGATGAATAGTAGGGTCAGAAGGAAACTGAATAGAACAAAAAACTATTTAAAAGAAAGACGATGACTACAAGATAAGCCCTCCTGAAAAAAAAAAGAAAAAAATTAAAATGTATTACCAGGAAAAGTAATTATTGCCGATTTAAATTAAACGGTCATCAGCACTAATAATAAAGCGGCAAGTTTAACGTGAATAAGTGAACACGTTTCAGTCAAAATCGCTGTATGGTGACTGACAATACAATCCCAAAGGCTGTTAATACAAATGATTTCGTTATTGAAATAATTCCTTGTGACAAAGATGAATTTAGATATTTTGTCTTGTCTTACAAATAACTGAAAATGGCATGGGATTAATAATTTTTGTCTAAGAAAAAACTATGCTATTTCAGTATCAGATGTGAACTAGTTAATGAAACTAACCTAGTTCTAAATTCCCCAACCAACAGTTCGCAGAAGGGATAGGTTAGTTTTTGGTGATCTTCCAGTAGACCCAAATGTGGAAAAAGATTTTTGTTGTTTTGTTTTTGGCATCCATATAACTATGTTACTACAAGAAAGTGTGTTCTTTTATAGCGTTGGTAATGTTTGTTTAGTTTATAAACAAAATGTTTGTGTTTTAACAATAATTTTATTAAGACTCACATTTTTCGATTATTTTTTGTACTCTTTTAAGGTCGTTCGGTAACTAATAAAAATAGGTGTGAGTTCAGACACCCAACGACCGAAGAAAAAAATAAATATAAAAATTATAGGGTGTTTTTAAGTTTAGAAGGACTTTACTTTCTAAATATTATTTGCAGATTTGTTCCTAAGTAAATTAAAATACTATCATGGAAGCATAGTTTTTTGTTCTTTTAAAAAAGGCGTAACATGGTTGACTGCAATTTGAAATACTATAAAGTTGGTACTTGTGGCAGATTTGGCAATTAGTATGTGACATACTAACTGTTATTATTACGGACGTGTGTCAACAATTTTTAGAGGTAGGAATATTTCAAAACTTCCTTAGGGTGGCTTCTCTAAGTTGAAAATCCAAACTAACTCAAACCAATTTAAGGTAGAAAGAGCAATTTTATAATTTACCGGGAAATGATTTAAAGAGGTAAACCAAACGTCGATACCAGAACTAATCAGCTAAGCCTAATAAGCTTTGTCTCCATTTACTTATAATTTTATTATAACTATATAATTTTCAGCATGAAGTAATAAAAAAGAGGGTTTTCAGAAATTAAGCTATCCTAAGCTATAATAAAATATTTTGTGTTGTTTTATATATCATTATATTTCAGTCATAGGGATTCTCAAAATTTTTAAACTAATATGAAACTAAATATAATTTTATTAGTGGTTGTGGCAGATACTTTATGCTTTTAAAGAAAAAAGCAAAGAAGAAGGAAATCTCGTTTTTGGTGACGGTCAATTTATCGCGTGCGAGCAAGTGTATTTTATGAGGCCTGTAAAAATTTGATATCGGAAATGCGATCAACTGACAATGAAATGTTTTTTTGCTTTTTCCAGAAAAAGTCCTATAGATATAATCGTATTTTACGCTTAGTTCAGCCTAAATAAGTGCTGTTCTAGTCATGCAAAAATTTAAAAGTATAAAATTATAATCTTTTTGATGTTTGGCAATAAGATTAATTTGTTATGTGTATGTATCACACGTTTGAAATCACTAAAGTTCGTTCCAAATTAACTGCCAAAGTTTGAACCTTCCAAATTCGAATACTTACAAGGCATGCAATACTCACTGCTATTGAATCAGCACATCAAATATGAAAGTCTCATGTACTATGACGAATGCAAACATGTCATTGACGAAACTAAGGTCAAACACAATGAAAGTATCAGGAATCCCATATTTGACAGACGAACGAGGCGTCAATGCGACTATAGCTAAGGAAAAAAGCAAACATGCTTGTCGAAATGTTTTTATCGTACCCTACCTTAAACGTCTCCCATGGCTAGGCTTTCCCCACCAAATCCAACGTCAAAACTACCATGACAGAAGTTAAATTTCATAACCATGATATTCGTAAAATCTTCAAAGAGCTAGATACGCAAAAAGCTTTTTTCTGTCTTACCGAAAAGGGCCCATTTTTTTGGGAAGTAGCTCGAGTGCAGCTTATTCCAAAAAAAGGCAAGAAAATCACGCCCTTAAACTATCGCCCAATTACCTTGCTTCCACTAATTTCCAAAGTTATGGAACCAACAGAATAATTAGCGATAACCAATACGGCTTTCGCAAAGAGACGACAACAGATTTAGTGGTATATGGCACTCATGGAGTAGGGCAATTAAGAACTACGGAGAATCTCGAGCTATTACGTTGGATATTTCAAAGGCATTTGATAGAGTTTGGCATGAAAGATTGCTCAACAAACTGCCGTCCTTCGGACTGCCAGCATGTCTCTGCAGTTGGCTTGTCAGTTTTTTTAAGAACTGTTCTCTGCAGGTTGCAGTTGATGAACACATCTCAGGCACATTTACCATGAATGCGGGTGTGTCTTAGGGTGCAATACTTTCACCAACTCTATATTAATTCCCTGCTGAACGAAACCAATAATCCTGTTTACAGTTTTGCAGATGATAGTACTCTTGTCTCCCAATTTAGATCAGAAAATCCTTTACCAGCGACTTTGACTTATCACCGCAGACAGGATCAGATTACAACAATTAATCAAGATCTGGCGGAAGTTTGAACTTGTGACGATAGAAATTTGGTCCAGATCAATGCAGCAAACACCTAGCCAGCCAAGAACGCCAATACGACGAGCCCCAACATCATTATGGCTGGATCGATCATTCCTTCATCCTCGTCAATCGAACTACTAGGTGTCTCGGTCAACAGCAATATGTCCTGGCATGACCACATCGCAAAACCAGCCTCTCAGAAGCTTGGTGTGCTATTTCGCAGCAAAAAACTGTATACACTGCAGCAGTTGCTTTTGCTCTACAAAGCGCAAATAAGACCTTACTTAGAATATTGCTCACACATCTAAAGTGCCGCACATAAGCACACATTAAAGCTGCTGGATTCCATTCAGAAGAGAGCTGTGCGTCTCGTCGGCGATCCGGAGTTGACCCTGGATCAGGATAGTCTGGAACACCGCAGACATGTGGCGAAGATTTCTCGGTTTTATAGGTATTTTCACGGCAGGTGTTCCCAGAATTTGGCCCGCCTTATCCCGCCCACATCAACGCTTGTCAGACAGTCACGACATACGGCAAGAGCGTTCCCCTTCGTCGTACAACTGGAAATACCTATATCATCGCTTTGCAAGTAGTCCTTTGTCTGGTGCACTGCACCACTGTGCAACTTACGTCCAGGAAATCTTGTTTTCTGTAATTACTACCAACAGCTATTAAAGAAACGCGTCAATCAACGTCTTCGCACACACGCCGCTCATCGAGTGCCATAGGATCTCCCTTTAGTGTGTGTGCCACTGCCATACAAAAAAAACGACGAAACTTTCTGCTCAAAAGTATACTACTACAGCACAGTTTTATTCACAATACCGAAACACAAGTTTTGCACTTGACCGCAATTCACTAAGCATAATATATTATATTACCATCATCAGGAGGGGATTGACACTCTGGATGGGGCTAATATGGTTAGCGCCTAATGCAGAAACAAAGATTGATTATAGTTAAAATAAAAGATAAATAGAAATTAAGCTTTAGGAAATTATCAACTAATAAGAGGGACGTAACCTAAATAATTTCAACGCATTTGGATACTTTGGTATTTTTTTTCTTGAATTCTTGTTCTGGGTGAATATTTCAGACAAATTTAAGAAACGAATTTATCTCAACACGGTTTACCTTACAGAATTTCTGATATCTTAGAAATCTATTTTCTTATATATATGACTTGCAAAACTTTGAAAGAAATCGTTTGGGAAGAAAGCAATATTTTATGTTGGAATATGTTTACCAAGTTCATAGACTAGGCAAGTTTTGTTCAGTAAATCTAATTGACATAAAATCTTTTAAAAAGTTTTTCAGCGAAGGGAGCAGTCGTGTGAAAAGTTAAAAAACATGTCACGCCAACATAAATAAGTTTCGTATTTCTAGGATAAATTTGATTTAGTGTTATATAATTTATCAATTTAAAACCTGAGAGAAATAAATGAATTATAAAATTAGCTTTTTTTGCGAAATAATGCTGAAAACAATTTAAAATATTAAAAAGAATATCCCAAAGTTTTACCTCAAGTAAGTTAAAAAATGAAACTTTTCAGTCGCTAACAAAACGAGACGTATTGCTATTTATTTCCTAAGGCACTGAATTTAATTATATTTCAAGCAAGCTTACTTTATCATTGCGTCTGTTGACTAAAATGGCAACACATTTAAATATTCGCTTCTTATGTGGCTTTATTTAAATTAACAATACAGAGTGGCGCAATATTCTGAGTTTATTCAGCTTTGTAGATATTTTTAAAAATAGAGGAAGTTTATGATTAGAGCATGATTTAATAGAGAGCGAACGAAAGTTAAATTTTCTAAATGATATAACGCACCCATACGTCTAGATATAGTAGCAAGCTGACAAGTTCCACACGAAAATGAATAATCAGTAGTCATATAGTCAGTGTAACGGTGTAACTATTACAAAATCCAGTAGTGCGATTTTTCCCTTTTACTGGGCGATTTTTATTGTCGATACTTTCGCCACCTTACTTCCGTGTACAATCCACCAGAGTCGTGGAATGCTGTTTAAGTCGTTCGATGCGATATCTTCGTTTGGAGCGCTCTCTTGACAGCTGCAATATATATTCTCGTTGGCGAATTGACGAGGCCCTTCTCGTCTGAACACTCAAAGCGAGCAGACAGTTTGCATACCCAGATTTATCATTGTTATTTTTGACATCAGGTCTAAGTACCGTCGTTGCATTAATTAGCAAATAAGCTATAGTGTGTATTTTCTGAAATTATCGGCCATATTGCCAAAAACGGTATGTAACGAATAGGCCTGTTGGAAACTAGTGTTTCTATTTTGGATGGTTAAAATTGGTTATCATTTAACTGGGATGGGCAGTGGCGTGCACACAATGAAAGCACAAATGCATTGCCTACCCTGATGTTTTGACTTTTTTTATATTTTCCCATTTAATTTTAATCCCGATAATATAAATTATAATTTTACTAATAAGTATAATCCAAATTTAAAAAGCTTATCTTAAGCGCCAATTAAATTATTAATTATATTATGGAAAAACGTCACAGTCTACCACTCATATTACGCTACCTATATTAAACGGAATAATATTCTCCGACGGCAACCGCTAAAAAGCATTCCATAACAAACCGAAGGCATGCATTTATACCGTCAATACTGGATTTACTATGGAAGCGAAAAGCAGTGCTTGAGAAAAAGACAGCCAAATGAAACGTTACATAAAAAGAAAAGAGACAAAGCATGCGAAGATGGTCCGGGCCGACCGACGGACGCGATGCAACGATAAGTGCTGTTGCCAAAATGTGCTCTCTTTAATTAATATTTTGATTTGATAGACATTCTTTTTTACCAAGGATCATATTGTTATTGTTTTTTTGCGCTTTAGTAATTGGTTTGAAAGCGATTACCGGTTACATCATTACAGTGTTTGGTTAAGAAAGCTTTATTATTTAATAATGTTTAAAATTACAGTACATGGGGCATCCCTAAATTTATTAATATTTCGATATCTGGGTATTAATAACGCCATGCATTTTTTTTGCAAGAAACTGAAACCCAATAATACAACACCAGCATTGGCCAGCCATAAATAAGAATAATCTCAGGTTCCCTTTTCCATGTGCTCTATTCTTGTGTGAGATTGGGACTTGACGCCCTGCGCTTTTAGTTATAGTTTTGAAAGTTTAGTTAGTTTAGTACCTATACAAGGGGTTGTTGTTTTCTTTGTGGGTTAGTTTTGTTGGTTAGAAAGAAAACCTCGATATTTTAATAAAAAAATCCATGACAATTATTAGTGGCTGTGCGGGTGTCGTCCTAAAATTAAAATGTATTGTTTGCTATGCTTACTCTTTGGCGAAGAAGGAAATTGTAGAGTAAACGTGGGTATATTGATGCAAATAATGTGTCAAATGTCTCAGAAAAACAAGGCCATTCCACTAACCATTTAGAACGCGTTTTCTTTGCATAGTTTGGGCGAAACTCGAATTGAAAAGGCTTTATGCCTACATTTTTTGGAGCCTCAAAATGGACGTTTTTGGGCGTGGCGCCTGAAAAAAAAATCTACCTACGGCAGCGCCTGCAGCGGGCTTATTCCTTCTGTATCATTTTCTATTATGTTGCCTACCCTCTCCCAAATGGCACTGCACGCCACTGGGGATGGGATCATCCTTTCGGGCCGAACTTTCGTCATCGGTCTTTCTATGCCCTCCTAGCGAGTTCCCGGTTCCATTTAGCCATACAGAGACCTTTTGAAAAGGTAATATGACCACATGGTGGAGACCTTTGCAGGAAACGTCAGTGTCTGCAAATCTACTAGACACAATTAGGATCTACTTGTTTTTCTTACTAACGACCTCTTATTATCGCTAATTTGGTAATTTATCTTTTTGATCAGTGAATTTACTGTTAAACGACTGTAGACTGTTGGCGATAATATTTAATCATTATATGTATATCATTTTTATTAATGTATTTACTGTTAAACGCCTATAGGTCGTTTGTTTTCTATATCTTATATATTATCGTTATATGTCGTTTTCGTTTACTAATCTTCCCGCTTTTGCTTATCGAACTTTCGGATAAATAGCTGTAGATTATCGAATATCGTGTATCATTTATATTTCTGTTTCTTTTCATAATTGCTGTGGTGATTCTTATTTTCGTTATTATCATATCTGATCTTATCTCGAGTGGAGAATTCAGATTTTTAGATCTATTTAAAAGTTATGATATTTCTCATCATGAACCAACTAGGCTTACAAAGGCATCAAAATCTCTCCTGGACAATATTTTCGTAAATTTTGACAACTATATTAAAAATTCTGTCGTAATATCGGAGCTATCTGATCATCTAGCCCAGTCTATTACAGTAAAGGGCAAATTAATAGACACTGAAAATGTCGATGTCATTGTAACGAAAAAAGTATTTTTTGACAGTAAAATTCAACAATTTGTATTGAGTGTGCAGGACTGTTCCTGGCATGATGTGCTGACAGAGGTCGATGTCAACAAAGCGTATAATAAATTTAATGAGACTGTTATGATGAAAATCACCACAATTTTTCCTATAGAAAGGTGTGCAAGGAGGAAGGGTGCATCAAGGGCATGGGTAACGAATGGTATAAAGGTTTCAAGCAGGAAAAAGAGAGTTCTGTATGAGGAATCAATGGTTGGTGTAATCTCAGAGGAATACTATAATACTTACTCGAAAATATTAAAACAGGTAATAAAACAGGCAAAACCTTTAAGCCAGTCTTCTTACATAAGTCAAGCTGAGAATAAGACAAAAGTCTCTTATCAAAGAAATCACAAATAAAAATGAAAGAAATGATGTTACGGTGTTTGAATATTTTCCAAATAAAAGTGAAAATGATTTCTTAGTGATTTAACGAAACTAATTTAAAGCTATGAATATGAAGCACAAAAGGACATCATCCAGAATGACCGCATTAAATTAGGGATAAATGATTCTGAAATTCAAGAAAAACTTTTAATCATTCAGAATTTAGCCTTAGAAAATGCAGCTATGGTGTGCCGAAATGCTGAAGAAACGAGAAAATAATTACGAGTGCTGAGAAGTAAGGAAGGAACTGCAGCAGTTGCCTTAGTAAAGTTAAAAAGGAGAATTAAGTGAGTAAGAAGAAAGTTAACAATGTATGTCTATAAAAATTGTCTGTTTCACATGTAGAATACCAAACCATTTTAGTGTTGTTTGTCAAGCATGCTATCATCTGTTAAGACGACGAATATGGAGTGTGAAAAAATAGAAGAGACCAGTGTAAAAGAAGCAAAAGTTAGTGAGAGCTCATAGGATGACCTATATAATCATGGCATAAGAAAATTAGAAGCAGTAAAAAGTAACAATTATTATAATATGTGAACGGAATAGATTGACAACTTTTGAAGTAGACACAGCTTAAGTATATAGTGGAAAACGTTTCAAGGACACTGGCATCAAAGAGGAAAAGCATTACAGTGCTGCAAGCATATGGTCGAACAAGATTAAAAATTGAGGGTACGGCCGGCCGGTCACCCTTTAGTATACAAGTCAGATCAAGCATTTCATTTATAGTTTTTAACTGTAATGTTAAACTGCATTATTAGGATTAATAACAAAAACAGAGAGTATAGGAGCGTCTCGAGATAAAAATGATGAAGAAAATATTTTGCATGAATATACTCGTGTAGTGAACCTCTCGAATCCTGTTTTATCTTTACAAGCAAGGTATTTACTAAGTCATTATTGGTAACCAATAAACTGGCTGATATTGCATGTCTAATGGCATTTAAAATACTTCTGTTTATTTTTTTCAAACTTGTTTACATGTTTTGATCCAGTCGCTACATATGATAACAACTGATGTGAGTGCTTGGGTAAGGGTGGTCACCAATCGTATCTCGGAAACCGCTTGTTCTAGTGGTTTCGCGAAAAAAAATCAGTAATCTTCCAAGAGAACTTCTTCAAACATATTTTCGAATCTGATTGAATGACGCAAGATGGCACAATCTGTCATTTAAATTTATAAAATGGTTATCCTCGAAATTTTGCTATAAAGGTAGACAAAAATTATACCTTTAATATAGCTACTTCTTTTATTTTACTAATTCTGATAAGAACAGTAGCTTCTATAGTAAATTGGAGGAGAACAATTAATTTTTCGCATCTGAATCGCTGTACTTTCGGAGTGTTTGAACCAGTTTTTAAAATCTAGGTCTCGTTGAACATATTCCGAAATAAAATACGAAAAATATGTTCTACTTTCGGAAAGAATATTAGGGTGAGTGATATTTTTTACTTAGTCTTAAAATTGATTTTTTACAAGCTCAAAAGGATAGCCGAAATTCCAAATTTTTATTCAAATACGTTTTCGCGTTTTTACTAGTAATTAAATATAATAAATAGGAATTATTGAGCTTGTGCGAGTGAACGCCATCTACTTTTATACCAAATTTTATAAATTTGATAAGTAAATCGCCCCTAGTAATAGTAAATCACGATTGTACAGATGAGCTGAAATACAGAAACACAGAGTTGGTTCAATTTCAGTTTGTAATACGCGGCCTGAAAATTATGAAATTTTTGCATTGTGCAGAGATCGAATTTTTTATTCGTTTAACTATTATTGCATTTTTTTTTCAGGTGAGTAAACTAGAATTTGCACAAATCATCTGTACCTTCATTAAGAGTAAGTAAATATGCAAAATTTAATTACTACTAAAATAGAGTTTCATCCATAATTCTGAGATAGATTTTTTTCACTGGTTTTGCTGACCATGTCAGCATCATCAGAAAACTAAAGCAAGAGAAGAAAAATAATATAATAAACCTTTAACTAGGAGATCCCAAGATAGAAGTCATATAAGCAACAGAATTGTAAGGGAAGCAAATGGGAGTAGCTCTGGAGATGGTGATTGCCAGATTTCTGGAGACTCAGATACCATATGAAGGGTACAGCGAGAAAAACGATCTAAGCGCCATTTCCCATAGGAAACTTTTTATTATTGATTTCAATGAAAATTTTATTCTTGATAAAAGTTGGTGCCATTAAGGATAAGTTATACAGGGTACTTAAAAAATACAAAAATGATGGTTAAAAAACAAAAACTTTGGAATATCGGAAAACCTTCTACAGAAAAAAGTAAAGCACGTATTAAGATAAAAATAAAAGTCAAATATCATTTTTTTCCAAAAGTGCACCGTTTCGGAGAAATTCCATGTCGATTATTGAAAAAACCCTCTTATACTTTCAGCAACGATGCACTTTTGAAAAAAAAATGGTATTTGACTTTTATTTTTATCTTAATAGGAGCTTTATTTTTTCTGTAGAAGGTTTTCCAATATCCCAAAATTTTTGTTTTTTAACCATCATTTTTGTAATTTTTTAAATACCCTGTATAAATTATCCTTAATTTAGCATTGTCAAAATTAGTTTTTTTTCCAAGCACCAACCTTTATCAAGAATAAAATTTTCTGTGAAATCAATAATAAAAAGTTTCCTATGGGAAATGGCGCTTAGATCGTTTTTCCCCTGTACCCTTCATATGCAAACTTTGTCATTAATGCAGTCTTTTCAATAGTTTGCCTAATCAACTTGTTTATTCATGTGAAATTTGTTAGAAAAATAACTCCATTTTCTGATACCAGTCACAATAAATGAAATCTTAAGTATAATCGCCAAGCTTAAGAATAAAATGAGTTCTGGGTGTGATGAAATTCCTTCAAATCTCTTTAAAGAATGTGCAGAGGAATTGCCTGCTTCTCTATTTCACATAAAGAATAATTCTTTTACACAATGAATCTTTCCTACTAATTTGAAGCTTGCTATAGTCAAACCTTTATACAAAAAAGGGGATCCTAATCTAACAACCTTGAAAACTAAAGGCCTATCAGTTTAATATCATTCTCATTCTCAAAAAATTTGAAATAGCTATGTGCAATGTGCTACTGCGCTTTTTTTATGCAGAAAAACTCTATTTGGTAAAGAAGGATGGTAGTTTGTCCATGGAATTATTTTTAGACCTATCAAAAGCTTTTAACAGTTTGGATCATGGAATTCTTCTGGATAAGCTGGAGAGGTACGGTGTGCATGGTCCTGCTCTTAGTTAGATCGAGTCTTATCTGCCTAATCGAAAGCACAGAATGGCGAAATGGTAACAAGTAATATTCGGGAGAGGGAAACTCCAAATGGGTATACCCCAGGGAAGTGTTATGGGGCGGAACCCCTTCTATTTATCTTTTATGTGAATAACTTGGCTGCTGAGATTCTCAGCCATGACTCTCATTTAGTAATTTTTGCAGATGATATTAACATCTTAATAATTGGTTCAAATCTCAGCGACCTTCTGAATCTTAGTAGTGAACGTCTAAATAAGGATCGGGAGTGGTTTGCACTCAACAGACCGTTCTTGAACTCTGAAAAAACATATTATATCTGTTTTTGAGCAAAACAGAAGAACGTAAGAATCTCGGGAGTTTTTGGGCATTTACTTAGACCGGCATCTGGACTGGGCTATTCAAGTCAAACATGTTTGCAAGATAATTAGCTCTGATATATTTTCTTTGAGAATCATGCCTAAATACTTAAATTTAGATACTTTAGGATCAGTTTATTTTGCAAATTTTCACTCAGTTTTGCGGTTTGGTGTGATGAAAAATAGGGGTTTTCCTAGATTTTGCGCTGTACTAAATTATCGGCCCCCCAAGCTCCATTCACCATTCATTCTTCGATTTGTAAGTTCTTCAACAACACTGTTGTAATACCTGAAGCAAAAAGGAAGATCTGTACACATTCTGGAATAGAATTTTCTTTATATTATATAACATTGGTATGACATTAGTACTAGTTTCAAATTAGACGCCATTACTTTGGATAACGCCGACAAACAACAATTATTATTATTATAATATAAATTTCTTTCTTGTTGCTTTATTGGACAACATCTTCATCTATTCTTTTCGGCGTCCGTTCTATTCTATTCTCTAAGTAAATGCTACTAGAAAACTGCTGTAATGTTTAGAAATTATTTTTGAACTTTCAAAGTGATGGGTGTATGTGCATAAGAATGATGTAATATAATAACCTCATGTCCGATTTGTGTATTGCATGGAAAAATGGAAGCATACAATAAATACCAATGCTGGATAATTTCTAATTAATTTGAATTAAACTGAAACTGAACTAATTTGCAACATTTTTCAGTTGACATTCAGTGATGAAAATAAATTGGTTAATAAAAAGGTAACCGCTAAAATAATATTTATAGCTTTCCGAGGATCAAAGCCGTAGTTAAATCCATTTTTACTATTAATTGCTGCTTAACCACATATTGCATAAATTTGTTTTGACGCTTTGATTAGCCGATCTAACAGTGCTCCCGCGATAGCTATATGTGACGCTATTTTCAAAGCAAAACTTTTTCGACCGCAAAATCTGAGCAGACGGTTGAATTACGTTCTCCAACTTTAATTAAAATGTTTAAATCACCTCTATGAATTTTCATCGTATATACATACATAGGTGGAAAGACCCTCTCGCTTTTCCTATTTTATTCCTAGGGAAATAAATTTAATTGCAGGATAAATATATTATTCATTTTCCTTTTATTGCATAATAAAATACCAAAAACATAAATACATAATTTTATTTCCAACTAAGCCTTTAGAGTCATTTAAAAGAAGTCGGTATTTGGAAGAGTGATAATTTGACTAATAAAATAGTGCAAATCATCATGGAACATTAAATATTATGAGGAAAATAATTAGTGGCATATCGGATAGGACTTCACTCAAGAATTAAAGAGTTAGAATAATAATAGTGACAACTCCCATCTCGTCTGCTATCCAAAGTCAATTCCAGAACATAGGTCTCTCTCATCGTTTGTGATTATCTTCGAAAATGTGCTTTCCTAAACCACAGATATTTTGATGTCGTCTGGTATGTTCATCAAGAGGGTAGATATCCTTGGTACCTTTCCTCGAGGTAAAGTCTTAGTTTGAATAAAATATTTAGCCAGTTTCAATCTTGATTGTGTGCTATGTATCCTGCATAATTCCATCTCAGTTTGGCCACGACTTCTGCCATATCTTAACTTTTGTGATACCTCAGATCCAACCCTTTCTCTCTCGGTCTCTCAAAGATATTCGGAAGATTTGCCCTTCCACTGCTCTTTGTGCAACTCTATGTTTATGAATGACTTTTGTTTTTATTCAAGTTAATATTTAAGTTCCATATGTCGAAATTGGCGGGAGTTTTTTTTATCGGAGTCTCTAGACTGTATACTCATTGGAACATTTGTGTTTGTTTCAATGGTCCAATTTTCTTTGCCTTCTCCATTGGTTATATTTACTGAATATTTACTGAATTTATGCTGCACATATTTTTGCCTTGCAGAGACACATATTGACTAATTTAGCTATGTCATTATTTACTCGAGATTTTGATTATGCTTAGCTATAAGGGAGATATCATCGACATCCCACCAGGTGATTTAGCCATTTCCAATTATATTATTATATTTCTTTATATTGTAATGTATTCTCTCGTGTAGACCCAATTTTTGTATTTGAGACTAAGCATGTATCGCTTATTATTATTTCTAAGGATTTTCAACCCTTTGCTGTTTTCAATTATTTACCATATTTTGACCTCATGATATCTCTTCATATATCTTCTCACCAATTGTATATACACACAATGTCAAGAGTCTTGGACCCCCCTGTTATTTTTATAAATATATTTAGTTTCAGAAAAATAAAACAAATCTTAGCAAGTGTTTGTTGGGGGGATTTAAATATGGTTTACACGAGGCTTTGAAATTTACAGGGGCAGCTAAAGTGACAAATATTGTTGAATATTTCAAAAACTACCTTCTTTAAGAAACATCGTAAGACATTGTATGTGAAAAAATAAAGTTTCGTTAATAGTCTGTGTTTTCTCCCCTACATCTTAGTAGTGCAACAATACTTCTGGGCATAGAAATTATCAAGTTATCAAAGACTTATTGAGATATTCGGTTCCACTCTCCTACCGTGGCTGCAGCTAATTCATCAACAGTTCTGGGTGACTCGTGCCGATTGTGAATAACTCCGGAAAAAATCCCATAAGTTGTCTATGGATACATATTCGGCGAATTGGCTGGCCATTCTAACCTGGTGATTTCTCGAGCATCAAGTGCCTCTTGAACTACTTTACTTCGATGTGGCCTGACATTATAATCCAAAAAGATGAAGTTCAACCCTATTTCATTGTGTATAGGATAAACAAAGAGCCTAATACAGTTTTCAGTGTAAATTTCGCTCGTTATATTTTGTTGTAAGCGAATTAATGGCGTACCGCGATTGTACATTATTCCCCCCCTCCCAAAACATTACTGTTCTCCCTTGATGGGAAACTCCTTCGCGGAAAAAGTTAAGTCGCTGCTGACGCCCTCCATACCCTTTGACGATTGTCATCACTGACCAGGCCAAATCTTGTTTCATCAGAAAAAAAGAGCCATCTCCATTTACCCAAATGCCATTGCTTATGGTCTTTCGCCCACTGGTAGCGGGCAGCACGGTGTTGAGGCAATAGAAGAGGGACTCTCAAAAATCTCTTTGCTGGCACCATGCAGTCGTCTGCGAATTGTGGAGGTAGAAATTACGTGATAAAACGTACGTTGTAAGTGAACTCTGATGGCTGGGGTCATGGCATTTCGATTTAGGCGGGTCAATTGAGTTAGATACCTATCCCCCCTTTCAGTAGAAATGCGTGGACGTCCACTACGAGGCATTCTTCCCACGGTTCCAGTTTCTTCATATCTGTCGACGATTCGAACATTTGTTCTTGGAATATTCAAAGTCTTCGTATATCGTATTTTGAAAACTTTGTTTCATTCGGAGCAATAATTAATGTCATGTAACACGTCCTGGCGTTTTGAAGTAATAAAAAAATAAAATTTGCTTTAATAAGTAAACAAACTGAAGAAGGGTGATGAATTAAAAAAAGAACTAATCAACTAAACATTATTTGTCAATATTGATAATCTTGTTTACTCAAGAAATACTTGAAGTTTTTTGCCTAGCAGCGAGAACCCAATAAACATACAATAATTTAATTATTTACGTGGGCTCCAACATTTTTGACATCGTATGTATGTATGTTTTTTTTTTTATGGCAGTGGCACACACTCTAAAGGTAGATCCTATGGCGCTCAACGAGCGGTGTGTATGCGAAGATGTTGATTGACACGGTTCTTGAATATTTGGGCTGATTTAAAATTTCGGTACATTCCACCCTGTTATGCAGTACGTTATGGAGGAATTTAAGATGCGCGACAGTGCGCCTATCTTCTAACGAGCAAAAGGAATGTCGACGAAGTAATTGATTTTCCGGAAAGCCTAAATCGGGATACTGACCGTCGATTTTAAAACTTAGGTACTTTAGAAACCTTCGTTGGACTCCCTCAACGCGGTCTATATGCACCTGATAAAATGGCGACCATACCACATTGGCGTACTCAATTTTTGATCTAACAAACGCATAGAATAGCAGCTTTAATGTATTGTGATTTGTAAAATTTTGTGAATTTCTTATGATAAAACTCAAAGATCTGTAGCATGTTGCTACTAAGTCGTTAATATGAGGTACAAAAGAGAGTTTGCTGTCAAATAACACCCCTAAGTCGCGAAAGGTTTCAACCCTTTCTAGCGATATACCGCTAATCTTATAATCATAAAACAGGGTGTTGTGCTTCAGGGAGAATGACATTACTTTGCATTTACTAATATTCAGCGGTAAATTGTTATCAGTGCACTATCCAAAGACCGCGTCAATTGAAGCCTGGAGCCTCAGATAATCGCCCGGGCCCCGTACACGTGCATAAATCTTCAATATCAGCCGCGTAAAGGAGTGTACGAGTGTCAAGATTCTCCATAATACTATTTATAAATATGTTGAACATCGGAGGGCCCAAAACTGTCCCCTGCGGAACCCCAGATGTTGCATTCATCTGGACCGATGATTGACCACAGCACTCTACTACCTGACGCTTTCCGTTCAAATAAGACCGAAACAAATTTATTAAATCATCCGAAAAACGAAATGAGTCAATTTTACTAAGCAGAATTGCATGGTCAAGTCGGTCGAATGCCTTCGAAAAGTCTGTATATAAATATAGAGTCCACCTGACAGGCCTGATTAAAGGCCTCGGCGAC
>MU182052.1:690646-724746 GCA_016904865.1 Pissodes strobi
TGTTAGTTTGTAGGTTTCACGGATAGTGGGAAATTTATAAATAATATTCCAGGTATCAGGTTCGTCTTGAACCTCTTCATCTTTACGACGTGAGGTTTCGCCAAAATCACATCTGTATTGCTCGAGAAGCAGAGCGAACAACACTTGATAATGCCAGCAACAAAAAATAGATCTTTAGGACTTTATGACGCAGTACCTGTAGTAGATTATCCCAATATCCTTTCAAGGCTGAATTTTATTCCTCTTGAGAGCAGTGAGCAATATACATTATATTTTACCACCTACTACTAGAACAAATATCGTTAAATTCTCTCAGCGTTTGAACGTGTATTATGCAAAACCCCGAATTTAACATATTATATCTGTTTAATATGTCTACAGAGCGCCTTCGTCGCATTTTGAAGCACTGAAAAACTTTCACATTTCCTTCTTGAATAATGCAAGTAATAATTCTATTTATTTATTTTAATATCTAGATTCTCTCACATTGTGTACAAATAATTTATATTTCAAATGTGTTATTACTTTCTGTTATTTATATGTATATATTTTTGTTTTCCTATGTTATGCAGCTTATTCTGAAATTATTGGTTTATGTCTTTCCTGCCTTATAGTTGGGTTTTTATAACCTATAATAAGGTAGGATTCACAAATAAATGCATAAAAATGGGCGGATAAATAGGTATTGGAACAAAAATGGGTCTAATCATAAGCAATTTATTCAAAACTGGAAAGAAGAATCTTAAACTCGCGAAATTTGTAAATATGTCAAAATACAGTGTTCGAAATATTGTTCGCTTATATAAAACAAGGGATTCAATTATCTCCATGAATGCCGGTACGCAAGAAAAACGATATTGACAATGATAAACGAGCCTTGAAAATAATAATTCAGGGAGACAGACATAACTGTGGTTACTTAAGTATATTCTGAAGCAATATAGTAGCTAAACATGTTTCTAATTCTACATGTCACAGACAGGCTCAAATATTAGGATTTCTGACATACAAGGCTAGTTTAGTAATAACTTTATTTACTTTGCATTTTCGTAAATTTTAATTCCCTTTACTTAGGCTCAGGAAAAGCAATTTTTGATTCAAAAGCAGTGTTGCCAAGTATAAAAGCAACTGAATCGCCCACCTGAAATAGAATAACCGCCCAATGTCGCCTAAAAAGCCCGCCGCAGACGAAAAAAAGTTTTCCGCCGATATTTTGGCCGATTTTTTTCCACCATTTGTTAGATTATTTTTTTCAATCTCTAGTTTATAGTAGAATATTAACCCTTAACCGGTAACGTGCCGTCTGTGAGACTGCAACCATTTTAATTTGTAAAGTTTTCTGGAAACGGGATAACTTTCCAGGCCAATGAGCTCACCTAATCTTTCTTCTATTGGTACCCCACTTAACACCAAACTCGCGGTAGATTGGGGTAATCGACGTTTGAGATAGGTATAATAGTTATTCTAGCGCAGTCCGTGAGACGGCACGTTCCGGTTTACGTAAGAATTTATCTCTACTGATAGTCATAGCAGGCCCGTCAAAACGCGTCCGTTTTTTGCATATGCCGTAATTTAGTCATTATTAATCGCAAATTGAAGAAAATCACATATCTTTAACATTATTTTTGTGCTACTTTGGCTTGTCAAAAAATCTGTCTGTATATTTTAGTTTAGTTTGAATATTTACTATCTCATGGTCTTTTTCTTTAAGCTGTTCTGATATTTTATATAAAAATATTTAAAAAAGTGTGTCCTTAAGTGTCCTGTATACATATAATTAAACATAACTAAAAGGGTTTTCATTTTTCTTGCTGCCAAAAAGTGAAAGTCTCACAGACTGCACGTTACCAACTGTGTTCCACATTTTCACGTTACTGGTTAAGGGTTAAAAAAAAATAATCCTACAAACGAAATAAGTAATTAAATATATTTTAATGTCGTATGACGTCATACAATCATCCTGAGAGTTTGGGTTCTACAGTGGCTTTGGGTTCAAAAGCAAAGCGCCATTTAGTAACGGGTAGCTCACTTTCACTTTCCATACAAGATGCATGACGAGTCTTTTAAGATCCTTTACAGTCATACGCCACAATACTATATTAGTCGCTTCTAATTGGTGAATTAACGTCACTTTCACTCTATCTCCGGTCGAGTCAGTTTATTTTAGCAGGTCTAGTCTAGTGATAAGATTCTGCGTATGGAATGTTGACGTCCTGCGTTCAATTCCCGTCGGAAGCAATGCATGTGATCTTTATTTTTTTGAGATTATGTTTGTTTCTTTTTGTAACTTTGGGTTAGTTTCAGTTAGTTTTGTCCAGTTGCGCCCCGAGCGAATTGAGCGGAGGGCTATGCGTTAAGAGTTAACAGTACTCTAATGTGACGTTAACCCACCAATCAGAAGCGACAAATATAGCATAGTGGCGTAGGAGGCAAAGGATCGTATTCGCGCATTATGAGAAGTTAAACAGCATCCTGCTTTTGCAAATAACAAATCGCTTTGATCAGACAATTTAGGTTAAATTGTCTTCCGTTTTGATAATATATTACATTATATACATTTTACAATTTATTATTCACCGACTTTTTTTAAGAAATATCCAAAAAATTAATAGTGTATCAAAGGTACTATCGCATCATTCATTTTTGTTGTAATCCTCTTCGGTTCTTCGTTGTAAAATTTACTGTTTAGGCTAAAAACAAGGAACAAGGAACATTGAAATTTATGTACATTATATTTAGGAACATATTAAAAAATATATAAATGAACATAACACAATGGCAAATTGCCTGAAAGGCACAGAAGCCAATAAACAATGCAAACACAACATAGTATTCTTTGATTAATTAAACAACATATTTTAAATATTACAATACGAACTTTAAAAATATACAAATAAACGAAGAAATATATTTGAGATTATTAGACACCTTTATTTTCTCCAATGACCTGGATAATATCTAACAATTCATTGGTTTTGTCAATATTTTTATCTTCGTTTATATGGTCATATATATATATATATTGATTAAATAACTGAAAAATTTTTTCTGTTGCTTTAAAATTTGTATAGCAGTTTTTATTAATGTAACATAATCACCCGTAAGATTGCATCTAAAAGAGGTAACCATATTTTGTTTAGAATTTTTGTTTTTATTTAGTTTTGTATTGAAAAATCCTTTCTACTACGGCGTTACTTATGGGTAAGACAAGAACTAAACTGGCTAATGTTTTAAATACATATTCACCACCTGCTTTTTTGTAGTTAAATATTTTAATCAAAAAAGATTCCGTAGTTTCATCCCGTAATATATCCCACTGAACATGAACTTATCTTTACCATTGTTGTCCAATTGATACGTAATCTGGATTTCTAATAAATTTAAGAGAAAGGTCCTCAACTTTCGGTCTACCAAGACTATTCTAGCAATTTTCTGGAGAAAACTGTTTTAATGTACCAAACAGATTAACATTCTAAGAAACCCGATTGCAAGTTTCAAAGCATAAGACTTTTAAAAAATCTCTGCATCTTATTTTAATATTTGAGAGAACATCATGACTTACTGAATATTCTTTAAGTTCTTCCCTATAACTATATCCGAAATCAAGCAAATCCATGTTAATGAATGACAGAATATTATTTAGTATTTCAATAATTATTTTTAAATTTGAGAAATTCATTTCATGCAGATTGTTTAAACATATTGGCTTTATAAACATTTTTAAATGCAGTTGAGCGATATATTTCTTCATATATTGTAAATATGTCTGTATTTTATTTTTGAAAAGACCACTTATGGCATTAACACCCATGAGACTATGAAAAATTATAGTTAAACAAATATAATTTTGAATGTCATTAAGCATGTCATTTAGAATTTTTGTCATATAGCTCTTCTCATTAACCACAAAAGCTCTAAAATACGCCTGTAACTCAACCCATTGTTCTTTAATAACTTTAATTATATTAGCACTAGCAAGCCAACGTGTTTCACTCATTTGCACAAACCGATAGAATTTATGGCCTTCATTTATATTAATTGAAGAACATTTTTTTTTAATTCAGTACGTCTGATGGCACTATTAGAAAAAAAAAATATATATTTCTTTGCATAAAAAGTCTAGATTTGATGGTAGTTTTTCAGATGCCTTTTTACAGCATAGATTGAGGGAATGAGCAACACATTTCACCAATCGTAAGTCTGAAAAGCGTTCATTTAGTTTAGTGAACACAGAATTATTTTGAACACACAGATTATTGGCTCCATCAGGTCCAAGACCAAAACAGTTTTCCAAACTTTTCTAAAACATCTCTTATGCATGTTGACAAAATTTCAGTTGTAGCTCTATTAATCTCTATTAGTCCTGAGTCGTCGGTCACTATTCTCTGATGTTTTGGACTAAAATATCTAAAATCAAATTTAGCCATTGTAATAATAAATTTGGAAATAAAAAGGCGAACACACGAACCCACTTGATACATAGGCACAAACATGTGCACACCGAAACGTCTGCAGACTCATCTATTTAAGGAGTAAGAACTATCGCCAAGATCTTCAACCAATTCTGTTAGGAGTGAGGGTGCAATACAATTTTTTATTGTCATTGTACATTTGGTTCTGTGCAGTTTTAAATTTATTCTGTTATTAGTAACTCGTTTAAGAAAATCTTGCACTATTTCGGAAATATGTGAAACTAACCTTATTGCACTATGAATTGCAGTAAAAACTGACAAATTTATTTCGGCTGCTTTAGTATCGTCAGATATTTGAATGATACTAAAATTTGTTAATGTTATTTGTGAAGCGTTGGGAATTAACTTGGAAAAATTCTGTTTGTGTATTTTTCTGCTTGCTTCGATTTTATGAGGCCGAAGTGAGACTTTGCAGACTTTACAATATGCAAAGTCCGTGTCTTCCTGGTTCTGCTGGCGCCAACCTAAAATAATTTTTTTGACAATAATATTGCAACATACCGTTAAATGTTATATTTGCCTTTAAATATTGGATTTTTTCCCATTCCTCTCGGGAATTTTTTTATATTTGGCGTATTTTCCCATTTTTTTGCATCAAAAATTTTGTACGTTTTTATGTTAGGTTAGGAGTAGGAAGTAGAGGGAAGGTTAAGTTTTGCTTCTTCTTTTCATTTTGGCTGGTCTCAACTAACCCTATTTTACCAAAAATTAGAATTGCATAGACAGTTGACGGTTGATGAACTGTCCTTTTGTCAAATACCAGATGATAAATTATCAACCGTTATGCTGGTAGTGCAGCTTTTCTTCTCTTCTATTTAAAGCACAAAATAAGGCCGCGTTTAAAAAAAATGTCGCCCATATTGGCGTGTGTCGCAATTTTATGATTTTGTATCGCATTTGAACAATTTCTATCGCCCAATCGGCGATAAATCGCTCAACTTGGTACCACTGCTCAAAAGCAGAAAAAATATACTTAAATGGGCTAAGGAGCACAAACATTGGAATCTTGAATAGTGGAGTGTAGTGGTGAATCTCGCTTTAAAGTTTGTGTGTGAGACAATCGTAGAAGAATCATTCGACAAAAGAATAAGGATTTTCATCCAGATTGTTTGAAGGGAAATCTGTGATGGCATGGGGCTCAATGTTCAAGAGTGGGTAGAAAAACTACATTTCTAAACTGAAATTGTCAATACATAAAAGTATCTGAATATTTTAGAAGTGGCTTTGTTGCCAACAAAAGAAGGAACTTTAGCCGCTAGGGAAAATTTGCTTGTTGAGCAAGATGGAGCAACATTATAACATAATATGATAAATCAAAGAGGGCTCTAAAATGATTCTCTGACAATAATAATTTACTTCTAGAATGGATGTCAAATAGTCCTGACTTATCGATAATAGAAATACTCTTGCATGAAATGAAAAACGGTGCGTGCAAATCCAATTAGATCTGTCGCGGAATTAAAAACTATTGCTAGAAATTTGGGACAATTTTAGTCTGGAGTATTGCCAGAACCTAATAAATACTATGCCTAAAGGAATTACGGCTGTTATGAAAAATAAAGTGAATTTTACGTAGTGGTAGTTTTTAAAAATACATTCATGCTTCTCTAGTTGCATTTGTATTTCGGTTCTTTTCTGTTGTAATCATAACATGTGTTAAGTCGTATAACTTATGTAAAAGTAACTAAATGTTTGGAGAGTAATAAAATGTACACAAAACGAAACAATTTTCCTGTTTTTGATAACATAAATAACAATAATTAAGACATTTTAATCGGGCCAACTGAAATATTCTAAGCACAGTCTTATTTGCGCTTTGTAGAGTAAGATCAACTGCTGCGGTATATACAGTTTTAGGTGCGAAATAGCGTACCAAGCTTCTGGGAGGCTAATTTTGCGATGTCAGCAACGTGGTCATGCCAGAACATCTTGCTGTTGACCGAGGCACACAGCAGCCCGATTTACGAGGATGACGGAATGGTCGATCCTGCCATAATGATGTCAGGGCTCGCTGCATTGGCCCTCTTGGTAAACGTGGCTGCTTGTGTCTTTGCAGCATTGAACTGGACCAAATTTCTGTCACATCAAGTTAGAACTTTCTCCAGGTCTTGATTAATTGCTATAATCTGCTCCTCTCGCGGTGATAACTCTAAGTCGCTGGTAAAGGTTTTTCTGATCTAAAGTAGGGGACAAGGCTACTGTCATGTGCAAAACTGTAAACAGGATTATTCGTTTAGGTCAGCAGTCATTAATATAGATGAGGAACAGAGTTGGTGAAAGTATTGCGCCCTGAGGCACGCCCGCGTTAACAGTGAATGTGTCTGAGATGTGTCCATCAACTGCAACGTGAAGAGATCGGTTCTCAATGAAACTGGCTAGCCAGCTGCAGAGAGGGGCTGGCAGTCCGAAGGACGGCAGCTTATGAGTAGTCCGTCATGCCAAATTCTGTCGAATGCCTTCGAAATATCCAACGCAATCGCTCGAGACTCTCCGTAGTTTTCAATTGCTCTACTCTATATATGAGTGACATTGGCCACTATCCCTCCTGTCGATCTTTCTTTGCAAAAGCCGTATTGATTATCGCTGATTATTCTGTTGTTCTCGAGGTACTTGAGTAGTTGCTGATTGACTACACGTTCCATGACTTTCGAGATTATTGGAAGCAAGGAAATTGGGTGGTAGTTTGAGGGCGTGGTTTTCTTGCCCTTTTTTGGAGCAGGTTGTACTCGAGCGACTTTCCAAGAAGATGGGTAAGTTCCTTTTCCTTAAGACAGAGAAAAAAGCCTGGAAAAAACAGGTGTAAGTTCGTTGGCGCAGTTCTTTAACTCGATGGCAGCTATTCCGTCCGGTCCTGATGCCTTTTGTGTATCTAGTTCTTTAAGGATTTTACGAATATCACGGTGATAAAACTTGACTTCTGCCATGGTAGTGTTGATGTTCGATATGGTGGGGAGAGCCTTGCCTTGGGGGACATCTAAGGTAGAGTGCGATGAAAATATTTTAGAGAGCATGTTTGCTTTTTCTGGTTGTAGTCGCCGTGATGCCACGTTCATCTGTCAAAGGTGGGGGAGACGTTTTTGTAAACCTACTGCTTTCGCTACCGACCAGAAATTCCCGGACCCACTGGGACGTTGCAAAAGTTTATTCCTGATCCTTTGATTGTGTTTGTCCTTAGTTTCGTCGATCACACCTTTGCATTTGTTTCTCGCTTCGCCAAAATAATTGCGATTTTCATTGGTCTGATTTTGCTGCCAGTACTTGTAGGCTTGCTGTTTGCTACCTACAGCTCTTTCGTATCTTCTGTCAAATCAGGGCTTTCCTTTTGATCTTTGCAGCCGACTGACGGGTCGTCAGTGCCAAAGCAGACGTCGAGCCAAGGAAAATCTAGGTAGAACTCCCTTAGATGGTCCCAGTTTGCAGAATAGTTATGTCATATTTTGCGAGGCCATAGTGGATCCTTCTGTAGAAGTGGCAATGCACAAACCGTTGTAATAAGTTTGTGGTCGGAAGTACCTAATGGCGGACCAACTGTAATTGTGTACTGGTCAGGATTGGTGGTTAGAAAAAGATCCAGGAGGGCGGCGAATTCGCTCCTCTCTGAGATTCGAGATGGTTCGTCTACAAGTTGAGTAAACCCGCAGCTGAAGGCAAATGCTTCAGCTTCTCTAACTTCTATATTGATCTTGTTGTGATGTTTGAGCCAGTTGGTGCTGTGGGCAGTGTGGTCTCCCAGAACCATTATTTCTGAATTGGGGTGATCGACCTGCATTGAATCATAAGTGGTAGCTAGTGTTGTAAAAAGGCTTTGGTAGGCTCTATCGCTCGGAGGGTGATAGAGACAACATATAAACTTGGTTAATCCCTTGGCGGTGAACTTGAGCCACATGACGTCAAGGATTTTCGGTTCGAGTGTTTCGTCGCGGTGACATGAAAGGTCGCTTCGGACATATTCCGACCTATATCCTAATCGGCTATGTAAGTCGTAACCAAGATAGGGGTAGTTTACTGTTGTTGTAGAACATACTTGTGTTTCTGTAAGGGCTAGTATTTGCTATTTGCTTGTAGATGTTGGTGAACCAAATTTATGTTTGTATTTAGGCCTCTTATGTTGCAGAAATCTGTTTTAAATTGGTTCGTTATCATTGCTGTCTGCGAAATATGGAATGAAGGGCTCCCAGGGCCACCCAGCGCCCGGAGATCTAAATGGCCGGAGAGTTTACTTCCGGAATATTTTGATCCTGGAAGCACCATCATGTCCATATATTCCTACTATGGAACCCAGAACCACAAGCCCGGAAACGGAACGTGATTCGGGAAAACCACTTAGCGCTTCCCAATTCTAGTGGGGTGGTCTTTTACTGGACGATGCGAGTAGGCGTATGCATCTACCACCTAGGGCCTCTTTCACTGAAAGCATCGGCCTCAGACTCATTCCTTTGGTCATTTCTAGTCTGATAGGGGTAAGAATGGGGTTTGTTGGGTCAATCGGTGTTTTCCAGCCTGAGGGAGGCCGATGGAATTTGATGAGCCACATTCCGTGGCAACTCGGAATGGCGGGGGCGTCACTCCCCGGAAACAAACTGCTCTCACCAGTTTTGACGTTCCTGCCAGCTAATACAATGCAGCCGCTCATGTCACAATTTGTCATTGATCAGCTCCAGACTTTGTACTTCGGTGTTCTCCGGCCTGGGGGAGGACGATGGGATTTGATGGGCCACATCCCGTGGCAACTCGGAATGACGGGGGCATTACTCCCCGGAAATAAACTGCTCTCACCAGTTTTGCGTTCCTGCCAGCTAATGCAATCCAGCCACTCTTGTTACAAACTGTTATTGATTAGCTCCAGACTTTGTACCTCGGTGTTCTCCAGCCTGGGATAGGACGATGAGATTTGATGGGCCACACTCCGTGCCAACTCGGAATGGCGGGGGCGTCACTCCCCGTAATCAAACTGCTCTCACCAGTTTGACGTTCCTGCCATGTTATAAAATAAACAGATTTATATTATATTACATCTTATTCTAGTGGGAAATTAGAAATAGTTGGTTTAAAAGGGTCCACCAGCTCTTACAATAACCATCAACAGTTGGCTAAGTGAGGGCGGTGTCTTAGCCCCTTGAAATGTTTTTGATTTAATTAATATAAAAGAATTTATTCCCAATATTAGTCGTATTATTGCAAGCAGTGATGTAAAATTACCGTAATATAGATTTTTGGTTATTTACGCTGGTAATTTACGAGTGTTAATTACCAAAATTAATTACCGTGGTAATACATTTGTGTCGTAAATTACTGTGGTAAATAACCGTAATATATTTTTGGTAAATAACAATAAATTACCGTAATTTACCGTAAACTGCAAGTAAACTAATAGCGATATCCATTCGTAAATTAATGTAAATTGGGCATTACTCTCTTTTGGAAACGTCCATTGGAAAAAGACAGAGACGCACCCATGGTGCACTAGTTTACAAATAAAATTGCTATTTTTCCAAAGAAGCATGTACATAAAATTTCTTACACTGAGGTTAACATTTTGTGTCATTTTTGAATATTTTGGTAAACTGGGCCTTTTACTTTTATCTCACCTTTATACCTTGCGTTTCTTACTCGAGTAATAACAGAAAAAAGGTTATAATATAAAATTATTTATTCGAAGAAAGGATGGTAGTTGAGGGAGTTGGAAAACTAAAAAGCCCTATACAAGACCTCAAAACTAAATGGAAAAGAACAAGATCATTGCATAGAAGGGCTGGAAGTGGTAGAACACAATTTTTAAAGAAAAATAGGATAATAATATACAATAAGATACGACTTAAAAATTAATTATATAACAGATTATTCAAATAATTAAAAAAAAAACATTGATTTAATATTTTAAAACGGATCCATTTGTTTCCACCAATAGGTTGAATCTTCTGGGCATTGATGCCACCAGCATTTGGATGTGATGAACATTGTAATTATTCCAGGTTTCTTCAATTTTATTCCCCAAATCATGACTGTTTTCTGAATAGAAATCATTATTGTTTTTGTTGATTTCTTTCACGATATATCCCGAAACGTTTTCAATTGGATTGATATCACGGCTTCTTGAGGGCCAAGGTAACAATGAAATGTTATTTCCCGTATCCAGTCCGAAACTCTCCTTGCTGTATGGACGGGGCAGTTATCATGCTGGTATATAAAATTTTCTTGTTTAAATATATTGTTTACCGATGTTAACATAACATTTTGAAGGATGTGTATATAAGCTTGAGTGTTAAATCTTTGTCGAATATGGTGACATATTCCTAGCCCTCTAGAAGTCATATACCCCCATACATTAACAAAAAATCTTCTACTTGTTTTATTATGCTGGGTATATCTTTCTTTGTACCGGGTATTTGCGGGCCTGTACATTCTAAGCTGCCCGCTATAATAAGACTGAAAAATCTTCTCATCGGTAAATACTACCTTAGACCAAAAATCTATACCTTGCGGTAAATATTCAATCGCAAACCCCATTCTTTGCTCTTTATTCATATCGGTTAAAAATCGCTTTTTAGCAGCTACCCTGTTTCTCAGTTCCGAATTTTTTTATACGATTTCTTGCCGTTCTTACTGTCCCAGGAAAATTAGTTTGGTTAGACTGCTGTCTGAAATGGATTGTTTCGCAAATAATCTATTAGATCATTATCTATTTTTTTGCCACTTCCAGCCCTTCTATCCAATGATCCTGTATTTTCCCATTTAGTTCTGAGGCGAGGCTTTGTATAGTGTTTCTAGGTTTCCCAACTTGCTCAGATATTCTTCGTAGAGAAACACCTTCTTCGAATAAAGCACATAATCTCGCCTTCTCAAGTTGATTCATGTTCACAAACTTTGTTAAAATTAAATAATTTAATTTTCAAATCTGATGACACCGATAACAATTTGTCAAAAAGGGAAGTGCATTTCCAGGTGAACCAGGTATACAAAAGCCAACATAACATGGAGATAAAATAAGTGTACGACATTTCATTTCCGTCACTGTACATGCATAAAAAAATAACTTGTCATAATCATGTAATTATCACTTGAGAATGAAATTACGGTGTGTATAAGTATCGGTGTAGGACAAAGAGTTGTTTCATTTGTTTGTGAATGAAACATTGTTTTTTCCTTAAATCTCATTTAATTTTAAAACGAAACCAACACAGAACAAAATGAATGGCAATGAATGACAGTCGACAGTAAATCCCCGATTTGGCTAATAACCGGGAGTAAATCCCCGAACGCATACTACTCATATTGTTGACAAACGTGGTAAATTACAACAAAATACAGGAAATAACGGTAAATGACGGTAAATAACGTTAATTATTTAGCACAAGAACCGGTACTTTTCTATGTAAATTATCAGTAAATTACGGTAATCAATTTATGGTCATTTACGGTAAATTACAGTAAGTTACCACTGTAATTTATGGGTAATTTACCAGTTCACATCATTGATTGCAAGTATAAGATATTTTTCAGTACAACTTTGAAAAACGTAATACAATTATTTGTACCCACGGGGTTATGCAACTGCAGAAATCTGCATAATCTAAATTTTATGAATTTTGCCTAAACAATTTTGTTATCTAATTTATTTAATAATTCTATAATGCCTACATGCTAAAGAAAATGGAAATGCAAGGCAAAGAGAGAAGCATGTCAAGATTGTCAAGTGCAGATTTCCGTTTTACAATATATTTAACCAGCAAGCATAATAAGCACAGCAGAATAAGTAATCTTTTGGGTATATATTATTTTTAAAATAGAATATACAGTTTTGCACATAAATTTACTTCTAAACTAAAGCCTGGAGGCAAAATGAGAGGTAAAGCTCTATTAACATAGGGTTCTAAACCACTATCCTTTTTCCACTATTGTCAATTTCGAGTCGTGAATTCCGGTAGCTTTAACCATAAAACCCTCAACCCTAACGCCTAACTTTAAAATAGAGTACGATATACGTCACTCGAAATCCAATTTATCTCTGAGCAACTAAAATTTGCTAACATTGCCAAACATTAGAGGTATTAAAATATTGCGATTTTTTTATATGGCAAAAAATTATCGAATAGATAAAGTCATAAGACCAAATAAGACCAAATTTATTACCTGATAATGAAAGAATACTTATTTAACTCTTGACTAATTTAAAAACCTAGTATTTTGTTTATTTGGATGTTTATCTAGATTGTCAAATTTTGCTGGTATACGGACAGTTACTGTATAAAGGAGAAATTATTTAAAAATGTTATTATAATTTGACAGGACTTATTGATAATTGTAAAATGTGGAAGAGATAGTGGGTTGTGGAGAATAAAATAACTTAATATCTTATATTTATTTTCGTAAACAAAACAAAACATAAATAATGGATTATGCAGAAATATTCAATAGCTATTTCATAGACAGCGATGAAGAAATTAGTAGGAGAAAAAACCAGCTGTTTATATATAATCGGTTGAAAAGAAAAAAATATATGGCAGATTTGGATACATCAATCACATCTTAATAAAATCGCTATTTTCAAATAAATTCTGCCTACTGCTATAGCGTCCGAATATATTAAATAATAGTATCAATATCTTAATTATTCTGTACAAATATTTTCAAGCATAGCCTTTAACATATAAAAGCAATATCTTTAAATGTTAGTTTCTGATATTAAATCTTATTATGTTTCATATTTATCCTACTGTCCGTGGTCCTCTTTGTTTGTCTGTAGATAAAGTCGTCTTGACAGACCCCGGGACGTGAGTCATGTGTTCCTGTCATAAATGTTTACGTAACATGCTATAGGAAACTTAAATTGAGCTATAATCCTCTCTTAAATTTTTAATATTTTTATTAAAAGAAAACGAAAAAAGAAATAAATCCTCGAAAACATGAACAGAAATAAAAAGCAAGTTCTGCAGATGTAATAAATATTTATGTATCAAGGTTGAGAGAGGATAAGGTAAGAAACTATGAACATAAATAAATAAATACATTTGTCGAAAGTTTCCAGTATATGGAAAAATTCAGTTGTTACCCCCATGCCATCACAAAAACGTGCAATTCACACAAAGAAACAATATCTAAAACATGTACAGGGCCATAATATACTCATAGATAACTAATCAGGCTTTCGTGAGAGATATATGCTTATAGGGTATCAAGAAAACACTCCGTATTTCAGAAATTAGACCAGTGAAAGTAATCAGTCCGGGTCGAGGTTTGAGCGAAGGTTATTTATATTATCTGGTACACGTAATATTATTGTTTCAATTCAACGAACGCGCTATCAAACGCCGACAGCAAGGATAACCTAACCTTGACGACCTTGCACTGTTATTATAAAAATATATACAAGTCTTGAACCTACATCAACTCGATATACAGGGTGTTCCTAAATATCATGTACAAACGAAAGGGGGTAGTTCCTTGGCATATTTAATTGCTAAAGTTTCATATAAACATGGGTCCGCAAATGCTTGGTTTTCAAGATACACGGTGTCAAAGTTTTTTCTAAAAAACTTTTTTTTAATAATATCTCAAAGACCATTCGGCCGATTTTATTGAAATTTGGCAGTGTTTTGAACTATGATAAGATGTCAAGTTTTCAGTAATTGAATGATATTTATGTCTTCCAGTGGCGTCCCGAGGGGCAGTATCACGAATAATAAAGAGAAAAAAAAAGTGCGCCACTGACTTTTTTTTAAATTATTGATTTTTTTGGTTTAAGCAACTAAAAATACAACTTTTGTGTCTCTTGATATTTTTTCGTAACTTGCTTCGTTTTCGAGAAAAAAAAATAAAAACCATTCCCATGCATGCCCTTAAACAACATAAAGAATAAATTATCAAAAGCTGAAGCGAACTTGTTCTTTTTTTGCATATCAATTGCTTATTTGCATTTTTTCGTATCTTGCTTCGTTTTCGAGAAAAAAAAATAAAAACTATTTTCTCTTGACGAAATGAATTTCTTTCAAATAGTAGGCTATGGCGTTATTTGGATAACCTTTTGTTTTTATTATATCTGACTTTTACCATTTCAAATCGTAAGTTGTTGTCAACATTAGAGTTGTTGTAAGGTGTAAAGTGTTTTAAATATTCATTATAATCTCGTTACAATGGTAATTTATACGAATTCTGAAATGGCTGAGATGCATTTTATGTATGGTTTTGCGAATGGAAATGCAAGAGAAGCCAGACGTCTATACATGGAGCGTTATCCAAATAGAATGATACCTGATCATCGAATATTTTCAAATATCCATAGGCGTCTTGTTGAAACTGGAAATGTTAATAAGAAAAGCGATGATGCGGGTAGACCACGTACTGTTCGGACACCGCAGATCGAAGAAGCTGTTCTAAATGAAATAGAAGAACACCCGGAGACTAGCACTAGAAAAATTTCCATAATATTACATATTAGCCATCAAGTGGTTTGGCGTATTTTGCATGATTCTCTACTATACCCTTATCACATTCAAAGAGTGCAGGCGCTCCTTCCCCGGGCCTAGTAAGGTGGTACCTTACTAGGCTAGCCGCCAACCCCTACTTTGATTCTATCATCCTCTTTACTGATGAAGCCAATTTCTCAAGAAATTCCATTATGAATTTCCATAACAACCATTTATGGGCAGACGAGAATCCTCATGGAACTGTCGAAACTCATTTTCAGGAACAGTTTTCTTTAAATGTATGGGGTGGTATAATCGGGGATCATTTAATTGGTCCTGTTTTTTTACCTGGTCGGCTAACTGGTGCCTCATATAGACACTTTTTGCAAGACGAATTGCCTTTATTACTTGATGACTTGCCTCTTTTATTGAGAAATCAAATGTGGTATATGCATGATGGCGCTCCAGCACATTTTTCTATTTTGGCTCGGGAGTATCTAAATAACGTATATCAAAACAAGTGGATAGGTCGAGGTGGACCTCAGCCATGGCCCCCTAGGTCCCCTGACCTAAATAGCCTAGATTTTTTCCTATGGGGGCATCTCAAATCGTTAGTGTATGCAACACCGGTGAATACAGTCGATGACCTACGAAATCGAATAATTGATGGATTTGAAACCATACGAAATACCCCCGGGGTATTTGAAAGAGTACGACAATCAATGCGAAGAAGATCGGAGGCCTGTATAAGGGCTGGAGGAAGTCACTTCCAACAATTTTTGTGAAGTTGTTTTTTGTCATACTATTGTTGTTGTTACATCCTAAATTTTTGTTAAACCTGAACCTAGATTTTCATCATAATAAATCGTTATTGCTACAAAAACTGGGTCATTCATGCTTGCATTTTTAAGTAGATAATAAAAAATAAAATATTAATAAAACAAAATATCCTAATAAAGCCTAAGCCTACTACAGGAAATAGGTAATAATTATCAGTGGCGTTCCGAGGGACAGTGTAACGAATAAAAATGACAAAAAATATTGCGCTACTGACTTTTTAAAAAATATATTTTTTTTGGATTAAGCAACTAAAAATACAACTTTTTTGTTTCTGGACATATTTCGGTATCTCTCTTCATTTTTGAGAAAAAAATAAAATCTACCATATAAAAAATAATTTAAAAAGAGTACGAAAAAAAATGTTTTGAATACATATCGCTTGCCACTGCTTTTATGATAACTTCTGTGATTAAAATAAGCAATTGATATGCAAAAAAAGAACAAGTTCGCTTCAGCTTTTGATAATTAGTTTATTTTTATTTATTTTTTATGTTGTTTAAGGGCATGCAAGGGAATGGTTTTTATTTTTTTTCTCGAAAACGAAGCAAGATACGAAAAAATATCAAGAGACACAAAAGTTGTATTTTTAGTTGCTTAATCCAAAAAAAAATCAATAATTTAAAAAAAAGTCAGTGGCGCACTTTTTTTTTCTCTTTTTTATTCGTGATACTGCCCCTCGGGACGCCACTGGAAGACATAAATATCATTCAATTACTGAAAACTTGACATCTTATCATAGTTCAAAACACTGCCAAATTTCAATAAAATCGGCCGAATGGTCTTTGAGATATTATTAAAAAAAAGTTTTTTAGAAAAAACTTTGACACCCTGTATCTTGAAAACCAAGCATTTGCGGACCCATGTTTATATGAAACTTTAGCAATTAAATATGCCAAGGAACCACCCCCTTTCGTTTGTACATGATATTTAGGAACACCCTGTATATAGGAGATTAAAAGACTGAGGAACAATCGATATCAGTTAGTATAAACCGTATTATACAACATAATATAATGATAATCTTAGCGAGAATTATAAGTAATAATTAATGTCAATACAGAACTCAAATATTACCTGGAGTATTATTCAAATGAGCAAAAGAGTTCTACATGGCGACCCTGCCATTCGCAACGTGTGCCGTGAGTTTTGAGTGTTATGTGCCTCGGTGGATCCTGTGAAATATGGGTACGACCAACTCCAAGCAATCGGAGATCACCGACCCTGGTGTGGTGAACTCTAACTTCATAGTGGAGCAAGAAGAAATCAGGATGCCAACGGACATGAGAATAGCAATATACATTTTAGTGGCAGCAGCTAGAGCCGTACTATTTCTAAAACTAAGAGCCGCTTACCGGAAGGAAGTGAAATGGCAGTTAACCAGAAGCATGGTCATCAGAGCGCTGGCAGCCGATGTTTAGCAGCTCAATTTTCGTAAAATTCAATGATTACGTGACCAATGAACAAAGCGAACTTTTAAACTTCACGATTTTACAGCATATTATCATAATTACTATTATTTTTTTTACTATTAGGATTATTCGTACTATATCTATAGGCTATATTACTCGTACCAATGTATTATTACCGTTATTTTTTCACCCATACTTATTATTATTAAGCTTTATTTTCACTACGACTATTTATTGGGGGATCCATAATATGATATATTTTATCAATCTTATTTTTAATAGTTCTACATAATTTTAAGTTTACTTTCGCTCTATTTTTTTTGCACAGTATCTTGCATACTTTACTATTTTATGTAATAAATCATCGTTTCTCCACAATACTAGCAAAAGCGAATCTATTTTATGAACGAGTGGGAAAAGACCTTGTCCAGGCTACAGAACATAAAATGTACTATTAATAACGCAGCAAAGCGAATTCGTAAAAAACAGGCGCCAATGGCGGAAAACGTAAAATAAGAAATTTGTGATAATTTACTAAACTTATACAATAAATTTATCAAAGTCGTTCGGTCAGTTTATAAAACTCTAAGCGATGAACAAATACTTAGCGTTAAAAAAAAACTCTTTACTTCAATAAGAGACAAAATAATACGAGTTTATCAAGTGTTGAAAGTCCTAGAAAAGATTCCTACTTCGTGTGTCGAATATATTAACCCTGAAGTGTTGGAAGAAGACATAGAAGGAACCGAATCAGAGGAAGATACGCAAGCAGATTTTAAAATGGCTATGACAAACGCTGAATTTTTCAATTTGGCAAGCAACATTTTTCCAACTGAATTCGATGGCGCACCCGATAAATTACAGACCGTGATTGACGCTCTTACACTTCTACAGGTGAACTCAGAAAACCACGCAGCCAATGCGGTAGCCTACGTAAAGACCTAATAGATCAAGCGACACTTTAAACTCAATAATAGACAAACTTAGAGCAGGAATAAGGATAGAAAGCTCGCAAACCACCAGTGCAAAGCTGTTCAGCCTCAAACAAGGCAATAAAGACAAATCCAGGTTTGCTTCAGAGATGGAAGACCTAGCACAAAGATTAAAGAGAGCATACATCTACGAAGGAGTCCCGGTAGCAGTAGCCGAAACCTACGCTACGAACGCAATAGTTAATAACAAATTCAACCTCAGATAAGGCTAAATTGGTCATTTAAGCCGGAACATTCAACAAAACTGTCAAGATGCATTATCAAAATTTTTAAACGTAAATGACGAGACATCAGTAAGTTCAGTGCTATATACAAGGCCATTTTACCCAACCAAATAGCGTGGCACATCTGGAGGAGGCAATAGAGGTAATTATCAAAGTAATTATCGCCCAAACAATGCACAGTACGATAATTGGAGACAGAGTCGCAACAACAGAACTGATCGTGCCTACAGGGGCAGAGCTAATCATTATGCAAATGGAGCCAGGGATAACCAGCAGTATAGGCCTAGAGAAAACAACCGATACGTAAGGCAGCTGGCAATAGAAGATAACCCGGAAAACTCCGAGGACCCTCAGCAAGGTTCAGCCAGGGGGTCGTAAATATCTTAAACTTGGACCTCACACTTTTGAACTTTGTATCTATCAATTCGGAAATGACTGGAAACAACACGATTGTATTAATTATAGACACAGGCGCTGACATATCACTATTCAAAAGAGGAAAAATAAACCCACTACAGGTTATAAACAAAGCTGAAGTCTGCAAAATAAAAGGAGTCACAGATCAATAGGTACTACAAAGAGAAAACTTTACTTCAGAGAACATCAAGTAGTCCACAAATTTCATATAGTCAACGACGATTTTCCTATTCATGCAGATGGAATCCTAGGTAGAGACTTTATAGTAAAAAATCAATGTCACCTAGATTATGCCAACTGGATGATGGCCGAAAAAATCGGAAATCGGTTTATAAACGTTAACATCAACTCAGGCCCAGCAGATCCTTACAATTCCTCCAAGATGTGAAATAATAAGAAAAATAAAAAACCTAAAACGCCTAAAAGGAAGTTCAGTAATCTTAAACAAAGAGATAACCACAGTTGTTTTTATAGCGTCCTCAATCGTTTCTGAAGAAAGTCCTTTTGTCTGAATTTTAAACACAACGCTCGATACTGTCACAATAAAAAGCACAGAAATAGAAACTGAAAGTCTAGAAAACTACCATATTTACAGCATACATAATACAGTAGCAAATCGAGAATCAGTTCTTCAGCAAGAACTAAAGAAACAGATGCCAGACTTAGCAAAGAATGAAACAATTGCGCTATGTAAAGAATTTTCCGACATTTTTGCACTAAGTACGTATAAATTAACAACAAATAACTTCTATAAACAAACACTAAAATTGACAGACCAAAATCCTGTGTACATCAAGAACTATAGAATACCGCATGCTCAAAAAGACGAAATAAATAGTCAAGTTCAAAAAATGGTAAAGGACAAAATTATTGAACCATCAACAGCAGAATACAACAGCCCGATATCACTAGTTCCTAAGAAATCGCTAAGCGGAAAGAAAGCATGGAGACTTTGCGTAGATTTTAGGGTTATAAATCAAAATAAACTGGTGGCTGATAAATTTCCTTTACCTAGAATAGATGATATATTGGATCAACTAGGAAGAGCCAAATTTTTTTCAACCCTTGATCTGAAAGCAGGTTTTTATCAGATTCCGCTGGAAGAAATATCAAGAGATGTCACTACTTTCAGCATGGATACAGGAAGTTACAGATTCACCAGACTACCATTCGGGTTAAAGGTGAGCCCTAATAGCTTTCAGAGAATGATGAACATCGCATTCGCAGGCATCACACCCGAAAAAGCTTTTCTGTACATGGACGACATCATAGTAATAGGTTGTTCAAAAAACCACCACCTTAAAAATTTAAAAATCGTTTTCGAGACATGCAGGAAATACAACTTAAAACTAAATCCAGAAAAATGTACATTCTTTCAAAATGAAGTAACATATTTAGGACACAAAATTAACAGTGCAGGCATTCTACCAGACGACTCTAAATATCCAACCCCGAAGAGTGCCAACGAAGCGAACCGTTTTATCGCATTTTGTAACTACTATCGTAGATTCATCCCCGACTTTGCACACATCGCAAGGCCATTAAATATGCTTACAAAGAAAAATGTTCACTTTAACTGGACACAGCAGTGCCAAAATGCGTTTGACACCTTAAAAGCCGCTCTAATAGACCCAAAAATTCTACAGTACCCTGATTTGGGAAATAATTTATTTTGACTACGGATGCGTCAAAAGAGGCATGTGAAGCAGTTCTATCACAGAACTTCGAGGGAAAAGATCTACCCATTGTATACCCCTCTAGAGCATTTACGAAGGGAGAAGCAAATAAAGCAACAATAGAGAAAGAACTAGCCGCTATACATTGGGCAATAAATCATTTTAGAGCTTACTTATATGGGAAAACATTCTTAGTCAAGTCTGACCACAAACCACTTGTTTACCTATTTGCAATGAAAAATCCATCGTCAAAATTGACCAGAATGAGACTCGATTTGGAAGAGTTCGACTTTAAGGTAGACTACATAAAAGGGAAAAACAATGTGGGAGCTGACACCTTGTCTAGAATCACCGTGGACGAATTAAAAGAAATAGCCAACAAGTCCGTACAAGTATTAGCAATAACAAGAGCAATGTCAAGGAAAGACAATAAAAAAGAAACAAAAGCCATTGAAAAACACAAGACCGACATTCCAAAACCAAAAATTTTAGAAACTCTAGATAATGTCAGTACAATTAAATTACCTATGGTGAAATTCGACGTTAAGCCCAACTATCTTAGGATAGCCTTGAGGACAGAAAGTCGACCAAACGCCGAAAATTACGAAAATAAAATTATGATCACTAATGGCAATAGGTCGCTAGCGACAATACTGTCTAACCTCGAACTAATGGCTGGCGATCATGATATTTATAAGGTTAAGCTAAAAGCAAATGGCCAAATATTTAAAATGTGCACAATAAATAAATTGAAAGAAGTACGGAATAAAATATTGAAGAATTTAAATATTATCATATATAAGGATCCAAATTGTCATCTCGAGTGGCGACGAGAAAACAAACTTAATTAGACAATTTCACGATGATCCACTTACGGGAGGACATTGTGGACAAAAGAAACTTCTTAAAAAATGAAGAACCAAGGAAACGAATGTCAAAAGACGTAGCAAACTACGTAAGAACTTTTGTTGAATGCCAATTAAATAAAAAGAAAGTAACTCATGTGGAACCCATGATTATTACATCTACTCCACAGAGAGCTTTCGACATCGTATGCATTGATACTATTGGCCCGTTCCAGAAAACATTCCAAAACGCAGTTACGATCCAATGCGAGTTAACAAAATACGTAAAATTAGTACCAATACCAAAGCAAGACAAACGCAAAAGCAATAATGGACGAACTCACACTTACATATGGACCAATGAGAGAAATTAGAACGGATATGGGTACAGAGTACAGGAATGAGGTACTGCAACAATTGACAAAATTATTAAACATAAATCACAAATTTTCGACAGCATATCATTAGTCAAACCATTGGAGGATGTGAACGAAATCACAGAGTCCTTAATGAATATGTACGTATGTATATTAACGAAGCAAAAACCGACTGGGACGAACTAATCGAATCCTACAGTTTCTGCTATAACACTACGCCCAGTGCATATCACCATTATACTCCATTTGAACTAGTTTTCGCACGAAAAGCGGAATTGCTTGAGAATCTGTTAGGAGACAAAGTCGACCCTGTATACGACACAGACGCTTATTATCAGGAAGTTCGACACTTGATACAAGCGACAAACATTCGCGCTCAGCAATATATTGCAAAAGCTAAAGAGTTGCGGAAACTGACCTACGATAATAGAGCTAATCAATTACAGCTTAAACCAGGTGATCTAGCTGTGTTAAACAACGAGAACCAAACAAAATTTGATCCTTGGTACAAAGGTCCTTTCTCCATAACGAATATAGAGGGGGTAAATTGCACGATACAAGACGCAACGGGGAAAAAGCAAACTGTACATAAAAATAGAATCCAACCGTTTGCAAATCTGTAAACTCAATTTACATACTTTTATTCAATTATTCTTGTAAAGTAATGTTAAGCAATGCTGAAGAACACTTACGCGAGTGCAGTGCATTAGAATAACATATAACCCAATGTAAATTCTATTTAACATAGGTATAAGGCATAACGTAATTTTCCTTCTACTTTAATGTATATATTTTTTTCATATATATATATTTTTCTACCTTTTATGTAAAAATTTATTAGATTTTTAATTATTCTTTGCATTTGGGCTGGCCAGCCAAGCAAAAAAAAAAGCAACCGCAGTTATAACTAAGATAATAAAATTTTTTTGAATAATAAAAAAAAACCCTTGCCCAGTCAAGAAAAAAAAACCTATATTTTAGTATTTTGTTTGGAAAGAACAATTCTTTTAACATTTTGTTATAAGTAATAATATTGTATAGCTTATGTTTTTTTAGAAATATGTACAATTAGGTTTACTCGAATGTCCTCATTTTTGCCACACAAAAATAGGGAACATTCCCAAAAGAGGGGAGGAGTAGGGTATTTCAGAAATTAGACCAGTGAAGGTAATCAGTCCGGGTCGAGGTTTAAGCGAAGGTTATTTATATTATCTGGTACACGTAATATTATTGTTTCAATTCAATGAACGCGCTATCAAACTCCGACAGCAAGGATGACCTAACCTTGACGAGCTTGCACTGTTATTATAATAAAATATACAAGTCTTGAACCTACATTAACTCGATATATATAATATATAGGAGATTAAAAGGCTGAGGAACAATCGATATCAGTTAGTATAAATCATATTATACAACATAATATAATAATACTCATAGCGAGAATTAATGTGAATACAGAACTCAAATATTACCCGGAGTATTATTCAAATGAGCAAAAGAGTTCTACATGCTCAATTGGTAATATTAAAATAGAACGAATTGATGGAACAGAATATGGTTATTTCGTCAATATGTGTAGCCTTCAAAAGAATTTTTCAGTTTACAAATAGGAATTTGCTGATAGAAACATCGAAACGCATGGTGCAGGAAGAAATATGGATTCAAGACTATTTGAAGGACAGTTAGAATAGACAGCAGTGCATCTGGGAGGGTTTAATCGTAGAACAAACTGAGCAGTCCATCTTGAATGATTGCATCAAAAGTCATAAGTCATAACCTAAGAGATTTTGAAATAAGCAATTGCGACCTCTTTCCACTTTAAGTCTCCTAGAGAAGATGGGGCGTTTTCGGCGCCTTTGCAAAAGGACACGGAATCCCTATTCCTCTCTCATGGGAATGTTTAGGTCATGCCTTGCGCTAGCCTACAGTAGCAGTAGGGGTGGTTTTTATTTCCAAAGCAGGGAAAGCGGACTCTACTAAGCTAAAGACATGCCCTCCAATAAGTCGCACAAGGATAAAATAGCAGACCGTCATATAAGAGAGGTGCTTTTGGTGGGTAGATGAATCCATATTCCTCAATATACTTATCAGGCAGGAAAGACCAGGGAAAATTTTCTCCATTACCTAGATGATGAAATAGAGAGAGTGACTGACCATGGAAAATACGCGGAGGGGGGGCCTTGATATCAAGGGCGCGGTTAACAAACAGCAGGCGAGGCACTGATCGCTCTATTGTGGGATTGATAAGGGTTATGCAATTAAGGTGAACAACCAGAAGGTACCCGTCCTTTATTTAACATGCTGTGAGAAATTCGTTGGATCAATAACATGTTCGGCCTGCCTTCGAGCAATAAAGGGGCCACTAACTATCTCGAAGTCGTACTGGACACTAGGCGTTAAGGGGGACTACTACTACTAATGCATCTATTTGAATAATCTGCTATTAGAGTTTCACCTATGATGTAAGCGTACCGTCAAGTCCGGTCAAGTATGACGCGATCAGTGCCACTGTGTGTAGCGGAAAGCTCAGCTCCGCGAAGTGCAGCCCGTCGTGCCATACTCGGTCCGAACGCTATCTCTATGTCCAGGGGCAGTAGAGACGTGCTATGCCTCATGTTGAATCCGTCAAGGATATCCTGTACGATTCTCGCAGTGAGCATATTTGTGCTATGCCCGGCACGGGAGCCGAACTGCTCCGCAGGCAGTGCTTCACGGTTCGAGGTTGCCTCATTGATCCTGGGGATCAGGAGCTTCTCGGTAAGCTTACTCAAGGTATTGAGTAAGGATATAGGCCGATATGATGCGGGACTTTTGGGATCATCCTTCCCGGGCTTAGGGAACAGTACCACGTGCGCAACCTTCTAGGAATTAGGGAAGTACTGCAAACAAAGTACGGCTTTCACTATACTTCACTGCATGTAATGTACAATGGTCTTGGAGGGAAGGTTTTTGAGGAGCAGGTACGGGATTTTATCAAGTCCCGGAGCCTTATCTTTTGGCAGACGGCGGAGAGCACCACGTATCTCTAACGGACTCACACGAAGTTTATCCATCACAGAGAGCGGTATCGGATATGATCTTCAAGTGAACTTGGAAGTTTGCTCCATGATATGGGCGTGCAATGGTACGGTGTCCGGTATTTCGCTGTGAATATCAGCCAGGAAGTCCGCAAATACCTCAGCTTTGTCTGCATCGCCTACATAGTCCTGTCCATTACTATACGAATAACAATATGTGGGCTTATAAAAGAGCTCTGGGAAGCACGTGAAGCTTATGGCCGAAAATCCTCCACTGGACTTATATGGCTGCAGTTCACCCCATTATGACCTAAAGAACCGTCTGCGTCGTATGGTTGATTTGAACGCAAACAACCCTGTATATGAATCAGCTAGAGATAATTCAGAGATCTGCTTGCGTGGGAATTACAAATGATATGAGAACGGTACTCACCAGGGCTTTTTTTACACCTTTTCCTGGATAATGAGGCCTTGAGGTCTGCAATTCCCTACGTATAGATTGAAAGATCTCGTTTACCTCAGGGATAATATCATCAGAGTCAGGAAGAGGGTGGATCGTGAATGTCCGTAACTTTTAATGAGGTGGACAACATACTGTTCACCTTCAGATCTAGTAGACCCCTGAGATTTCACATCTCCAATAGGGATACGTCATTGGGGTAGATTACTGTGCGTGTTCGGTTAATGGAATCGTCTGCTACACAGACTGTTTTAGGATGGATAATGGACTGGCGCGGATATGTATGGAGAGACTTGCCTTCTTCTTTGAGACGTATGCAATTGAATTCTAAGATGTATGCAATCCTCAAATGCAGGTATGATAAGCTCTTAAGGGAAAGGATACTATCTAAGTCTGTTCAGACAGTATAGCTACTCTGTTATATATTGAGTCTGATAACGTCAATTCGGAGTTGGTGTCTGAGTATAGAGATGTTTTGGAGGCCATGGTCGTAAATAATAGTTTGGGTATGTGTCAAAATACTTATATATTATTATTTCCCAAATGCATTAAATATCTTTGCTGCTAACAGGAGCGTTCATCAAAAGCTGAGCTCTACAAACGAATGAATGTAAAATTTAGTTTTCCTATAAGCAAGTTAACAATTTTTTAGAATGAATTTTTAATGTTCTCATGTGCACCAGCAGACTAATATTTAAAAATTTCCCCATTCATTTTAATTGATACCTTGTGTTCTATGGGCACGATAAATACCAATTCATAACTCCATTACGAAAATTTGAAATTTCTTCATTTATATGACCTGAATAATGACAAGTGCATTAATGATTTATTTGTTAGATTGAGCCCCACGAGACCCCATCAAGCCCCGTACATAAGGGAATATAATAAAAACAGTATAATTTTTGTGCGCAATTACTATTAAACATTGATTTTGAATCTCAATTTTATAAAGCCGCGTTCAAATCGTATAGTGGCATTACTGCGATAACAAAAAGATGCAGATTAGAAAATGCGTAAAGAAATAACAAGCTATAAGTCTTACAAACATACATAGATCATAATATATTAAAAACTGTGCTTAATTTTTATAGGAAGCTATTTTCACTATTTTTATTAAATTTTGAGAGGCTGTTTTATTCAACGTCTGAATTAAAAGATCTCATGGATCGAATTATTGTCTCCATGAGAGTATTTGGGTTAGAGTATTTAAGACTGGAAGCATCTCTACTTAAAATATGGACCCAGCACCGAAACCTTATATGCTCTATTCGAATAATGCATCAAATTATATACAGGATGTTTAGTATTGGAGTGGCGAAGTATTATATTAATAAAAAATATGGTAGATTAAATCGCCCAATTTACTGTAATTAAAAAAGGAACCGCGAGAAAATAAAATATTTATTGTTATATATTATATTTTTCCTCTCATATACTCGACTAATGCAAAAAATAACATTATTCTTAGATCTGCCATATTATAAAAAATCCATATCCATCGGAATAGTGTTATTATATTATCTACTATATTCTAAAAAAAAAACGGTGGGTGCTTAAGGCCGCAAGATAGAAGTGAAAACTTGAACAAGGCGAGACTAAAATTAAAAAATGCAAGTATATTTTTGTGTTCTATATTCACAAAGTAATCATATAATTTTTATGGAATTTGCACATACACTAAAGGGTGATCCTATGGCACTTGACGAGCGGTATGTGGGCGAAGATGTTGAATAACACAGTTCATGAACAGCTGTAGGTTGTAATTGGGAAGAAACAAATGTCCTGGAAGTGAGTTCCACAGTGATGCAGTGCGCCAGACAAAGGAGTTCTTGTAAAGCGAAGTTCTAGGTGTTTCCAGTTGTACCACGAACGGGTGCACTCTTGCCGTCTGTCGTGACTGCCGTCAGGCGTTGCTGAGGGCAGGATGAGGCGGGCCAAATCCTGGGAACATCTACCGTGAAAACATCTGTAAAACAGGAAGATCTCGGTCACATGTCTGCGGTGTCCCAGACTATCCAGATTTCGGGTCGCCGACGAGACTAGTGTTGCCGTCGAGACGAGACGAGGCGAGACGAGAATAGGCCTTCTCTCATCTCGTCTCGTCAGACGAAAGAAAATATGTCTCGTCTCGGCGACGCTTTCTGTCGCTCGAGAGATCCCTTCTCTCGTCTCGTCTCGACCCACTCGTAAATACTAAATATTTAATTTAAAAAAGCATAAACAACAAAATATACAGCGTTAAAGGGGGTTATTCTTTGAATTAAAAGTATATTAACATAGATCCGTTCTTTATCTACAAGGTGTTAATGTTAAAAATCGTTTTTGTTTAATATTTTATGCATTTCTTGGCGTATTACCTTGAAAATTGGCATAAGGGGGTTTGTTGGTATGAAAAATCAGATTATTGACACATTCTTACTCTGCCGATAAAGCTTTAAAAAGGAGAGAAAATGTATTTAAAATTATTTAAATAATACATTTTTTTTATTGCTTCTTTTTAATTTTATTTTTATACTTTAAATTTTACAATAAAAAAATTAAAGGTTCATTTAAGCTGTAGCTTTCTACGTGTTCATTGTGTACAATTTATAGTAACCTTATTTTTTTAAATGCTGTTAAAAAACATTCTTTTAATTCAATGGAACGTGTTTTTAAGCAAGACCCTGTATAGAAAAATATGTATTGTGCACAAACTACTTCTCAAACGCTATAGCTTTCCAGTCAAAATGATTTTCTACACAGTGGCACAAAAAAGTTGAAGGGGGCGGACATTATAAGAAATTACCCTGTACAACCAATACTAGGTTTTGTTACTTTTTTTTTAATTTGGTTGTTTTTTAACATAATCGTTTTTGTGCCTTTACCATGAAAATAAATGTTTAAGATTGGCGTTTTATTAATTTTTTTTTATAGAAAGAGATAAGGTAAGACAAAGGTAAGTAAGTGTGGGGAACATTTTCAATAACAGATATTTATGGAAATGCAACTCTATAAATAGAATTCTTCTGGTTCTTAGAAAAAATAATTTAAATTTCGATTTAAATTTGAACCCTTTTTGAAAATATATTAGAATTTAAATTTAATTACAATTTTTATATTAGAGCAAATTGGCAAGATCTATATTGCTGTTCTTATTTCTAAAAACCGCCTACTTTACACCTCACGGTTGTTAGGGCAAGCGCATTAAAGAATACTATTTTTATTAGCGCGATCATAAATTAGAATTTATACAGGTTACAATAATATCTAAATAAAAAGTATATAAAAAAGTTAAAAGAAAAGCTGGAAATGTTTCCAAGATTAAGATTTTGAAAAAAAAAATGAATATTACTACATAAACGATTTTAAATATCTTTAATTTTTTTAATGCGAAGGCGATACTTTATTTTTAAGGTCTTATCGAGTAAATAAGATTCCAGAATATTTCGTTCTTATTCTTATTATTATCTCAAACAAAATGGCAACGTTTTAAACATTTACATTGTTGTGATTGTGCGGAATCAAAATTGTTTTAAAATTAAAAAAAAAAACAACTTGCACACTTCCTATCTTATTTTATCCTATCCTATTAGATCGTGCCCTATTAGATCTTAGATTCTACACTTTTAAGAGCAATCGCATAATATTCACAAACCCTTTTTTTATTTCCCACGTTAAACCCTTTTGATTCTAGAGCATGTCAAAAAATGCAATAATGTAATAAAAAAAATAATCGCAGCATTTCGTTTTGGAGGGTTATAGGAACCTAATATTTTGGCATCATAAGGTATTGGATAACGCCTTCCAAATAAGGTATCACAATACCCCATTTGTATATTTTTTAAATGACGCCCATCCTTTTTCACCCTTAAAAAGTCCCAAGGGCCGGTTCCTCAATAACGAGTTAGGTTTAACGCGCGGGTTTTCTATAGAAACTCTCGAGTTAAGAGTTAACTCGACATAGGGAAACCGACCATAAGTGTAGAAAATGTGTAAGCTAACTACGAATTTAATACAATAGGTATCACCAAATTACTTACTACGACGAGAGAGCATCTTTCTCTCGTCTCGTCTCGAGGCTTCATTCGAGAGAAAACACCTCTCTCGTCTCGTCGAGACGAGATTAGACGAGACGAGACGAGACGAGACGAGAGACGAGAATCTCTCGTCTCGATGGCATCACTAGACGAGACGCACAGCGCTCTTCTGTATGGAATCCAGTAGCAATAGGTGTGCTTAAGAGCGGCACCCCATGTGTTTGAGCAATATTCTAAGCACGGTCTTATTTGCGCTTTGTAGAGCAAGACCAGCTGCTGAGACACCCAGTAGTCCGATTTGCGGGGATGAAGGAATGGTGTATCCTCCCATAATGATGTCATGACACGCCATATTGACCTCCTTGATAAACGTGGAAGCTTGTGTTTTTGCTGCATTGAACTGCATTGATTATTATAGTATTCTGCCCTAAGGCACGCCCGCATTAATGGTGAATGTGTCTGAGATGTGTCCATCAACTGCAACCTGCAGAGATCGGTTGTTAACGAAACTGGCGAGCCAGCTGCAGAGAGACGCCGGTAGTCCGAAGAACGGCAGTTTGTTGAGCAATCCATCATTACAAGTTCTGTTAAATGCCTTCGAAATATCCAACGCAATTGCTCGAGATTCTTCGTAGTTCTCAATTGCCCTACTCTATATATAGTAGTAATATATCCTGTTGATCTCCCTTTGTGAAAGCAGTATTGGTTATCGCTAATTATTCTGTTGCTACTTGAGTAGTTGCTGATTGACTACACTTTCCATGACTTTGGAGATTATTGGAAGCAAGGTAATTGGGCGATAGTTTGAGGGCGTAGTTTTCTTGTCTTTTTTGGTGCAGGATGCACTCGAGTGGTTTTTCAACAAAATGGGTTAATCTCTTTTCGGTAAGGGAGAGAGGGAAGTCTGGAAAAAATAGGTGTTAGTTCGTTGGCGCAGTTCTTTGATACAATGGCAGGTATTCCGTCAGGTCCTGATCCCTAATAGCTCTTTGACGATTTTACGAATGTCACGGTGATGAAACTTAACCTCTGCCGTGGTAGTGTTAACGTTGGTTATGTATAATATATAATTATTAGAATTGTGTATTAATTAATCAGGTAAACTTTGCCCTTGTTCGATTTTTTGGTATGTTGCAGGTTGCAGTCTCTTTAATGTGTGAAGGTTTTGTTGCTTCATGCAGTAATAAAATGATGTGCCAAAACTCAAATTGGAGGAAAGTTTAAATTTTACTAGCTCACCATGAATAAAAAGTATCATCATTTGGAAAGTGGTATCTTGTATGGCTTTTCGTGTAGATTCTCGTTAGGTTATCAGCTTTTTCTTAAAAAGATAATTTTTTACAAAAAAAAATTAAAAGCCATAATTTTATTGACCTGTAAATCCGGATTTTGGTATTAGGTTCCCCATGACCGAAAACCAAAACAGTACAGCAACATAAACAATTTTTGACTGATGCTTGCCTCATACTTGTCTAAAAAATATCGTACCAAATGACACTTAGAGTCTAATTTGAAATTTTCTTACATATTTATTTTATTTTCTTTGAGTATATAATATATGTCTTCAATAACAAAATTGGGATTGACATATGATCACCGTCTCCTAAAGGTTGGTTCATCGCTAAACATAATTTGCTTTATTTCTTCTTAAATCTAAGTTCTGAAATCAAATCTCGCTGCAATATCCCACTTTTTTAAGGTGCATACACTTTGGTGCGTAGGACCTAAACTTACTTTTCTTTAAAATTTTTCGCACACTTGTTTCCACCAGTCCTTTAGCAATTTCTGACACCGATGTTATTTTATGTTTATCAAGTATCATAGATTCTTTTCTGTGCATTCACTTGCCAGTTCACACGTTCTTTAAAAACTATTTTCAACCGAGCCAGTTTGCTTAAATTTTCCTAATATGTGTCCCACTAACATATGAGAAATATTATTTCTTTCTGGATATCTTCCATTAAAAATGTCAGCAGTCATTCGATTGAATTTCTTTTCTCCATGATTAAAAATTAACTTAACAATAAACTTCACTTATTTACAGTAATCACAACTTACTAATTTAATCAAAATTGACAGCAAAGCTTCAATCATCTCAAGTTCATTTGTTTGTTTTCAACCATATTATTTGTCCATAGCCAATTTGGGCGAATTTAATTTTCTTTACATTTTTTATTTCACTTGACATTCCGACTTTGGGGTATGTTTTGAATAATATTTATCATTTTAGTATTACTTTTTTAAGCGTTTAGAGGTAAGTTGCAGTACTTAGAAGTAGTTTATACGCAAATATTTTAAAATTTGAACGCGCCAAGTCTAAAATGAACAAAATAGTCCAGTGGCGTGTAGAAATTTTAATACAAATATTTATTTTTAATGTCAAAACTTTTTTTGGATAGTTGAATTTTAAAATGCCATTACTCAGATTCAAAGTTATAACTTTAAAGGACTGGCCACGAAACAATCCTAAAAATAAAAATTTTTAGTAGATATTTAAAAAAATTAAAAAACACAATGTCATTTAGAACAAAATTTTCTTATAAATTTTTTTCGCAATTTTTACAAAATCGCCATTTTTCTCTTTGATATTTACAAATCTCAGTTTAAAGGCGTGAGGCAATGTTCAAGGCAAAAATGTTAGAATTTTTTTAATTTTCAATCATATGAACCCTACTGATGAGTGAGACTGGTCTTGGTCTTGGTCTTGCATTCTTGTCCTGCAAAAAAAAAAGTAAGACCATAGCAAGACCGAGACCGTGTTCTGGTTAGCCAGTACCAAGATCAAGACTGTGTATGTAAGAACAAGATCAATACTAATACCATATCCTGCAAGACCAAGTCTCTTGCAGAGTCCTTCACATTTCGTACTGTATGATAATATCATGGGAATATTTGTAATAATATTTTATTCCTTTATTACTTTTTCAAATTTAAATTGTTTGTATATTACATTAAATTTAAAAGGCAAGGTGAGCTGTAAAACATTGTAACTCAGTTGCTCCCTTTGTCAATAAAAATAAAATGACCCTCTGTCGGAAGCCGGAAGTCGCAAATCGCGCGCTTTTTTACTTTGGTGGTGGTGCGGATCAAAGTACAGTTGTTCCAAGTGTGCAGCTATTTATCTTGTATTTTAAGTACATATCAATAATTTATTCGATTTTTAATTAGTAGATAATTGGTGTGGTATTGGTAAATGTTCGATTAAAGATTTTTTTTTAGATTTTTAATTACCCAATGGTATAAGAGTGGAACATACGGGAATCAAAATCGGAACAGTCTGATATTATTTTATTGCTTTGTCTTGTTTATTTTCTTAAATTTTACGCCTTGCTTAAAAGCAAGACGTGCAAGGCTTTTGCTGGAAGACAAAGACCAAGACCAAGATAGCACATTAGTTTGCAAGACCAAGACCAAAGACTCTATGTGCAAGAACAAGACCAAGACCATGCAAGTCTTGATCTTAGTCTTGCTTTGCTCATTATTAGTGGAACCTAATGTCGAAATCCGATTTGAAAAAATTATATGCATAAAAAAATCTCCTATATGATGCAACCTATCTTTTCCCCCAAAAGTTCAATTTCTCGACATTTTCGAAACAAAGAAGCATTTAGAGAGTTCTTCTTCTACAAATTCCCGATCGAGCTGCCGATGCCGTCTCGGTTTTGTCGATCCTCGTTACATTTTCGGGGCTAGAACGACCTAATATGGCCCCCTTTTTAAAAATATACATGCCCAAAAAGATACTCGCCATTTTCTGTTTCTCGCCAATTTCAGTAGGGTTTAAAAGACCGTTAGCCTAGAAAATGCTCACAAAATTAACAGACTTTTTCGACAGTTGTCGTCTATTAAAGCAGAATTTGGAAAACCCTCATATTTGACGTAATAACTAGGAAACGGAAAATGGGATCTCCAAAAGCAATTGACCATCGCGTCGGCTGCCCCAAGTATTGCCTACGAACGTGCTAAATTCGGAAACTTCACACTCTTTGCCTCTTCCAGAAAGTTGCTAGATATTCGAAAAAATCACCCAGTCACTCATCATTCTATATTTTGTTATGCCCAGCGAGTATAGCAGCGACTCATTGGCTATCACTGCCTTACACCGCTGCCTATGGTCGGCAGAATTCGTATCGGGCCTACTTTATCCGAATGAGCGTTTTAAATAGCGAAACCTAATCAGCTTTGAGCAATACATACACGTCAACGTAGACAACTCAGTATTGTTCACTTCCCAGAAAAGATATGCTTAACGTGTCTAAAGAAGTTTTCACTTCAAAACTTGTTAGTTATTCACCTAAAAAGTATTTCATGCATTGCTATGTAAAAACTACTTACTTATGCCTAGATAATTATAAAAAAATGGCAGCTTTATTTGACGATTGCAGAAAAAAGATCTTAAAACCTAGCCAAATGAGGTACGATTTAGGAGCAATATTATTTCTGATAAAGGTTAATATTCAATGAGGCCGTTATTATCAAAAATGTTCAAAATTCCAACTAGTACACCTTATAAAGTTAAGAACTAACCATATTATGTACCCATCAGAACTTTTATTTGAGACATAGCTACAATATATCAACGTTTTAAATCAATTAACTAAAATGTATATTGGAATGCCGTCATCAAGTGACAAAAAATACTTCTTTAAAAACTTTGAATACAAACACAGGATTTAAAATTGTAATATCTTATTTAAACTTAATTCCTTATTTATTTTCCCTTGAATAAATTAGAAAGTGAAGCAGGCATTTATTTTTGGTGTAAGTACATTTATTAACGTACAAACATAATTAAAGATTTTAACAAATGTACCTAATTAGATGGGGAAAACATCTTCTCGGGGAATTTAAATTTAAGAGACATATAACACCTTAGAACACATTATTGCTGTTTTCAAATAGGTATTTATTTATACAAAGGGTTTAGAACTTTCGCACCATTGATA
>MU182053.1:0-64922 GCA_016904865.1 Pissodes strobi
TCATTTTCGACCACATTTCTATAATGAAAAAAACCTAAACATTCAAACAATGAAAAGTTTTGAAAACTAACGCAATTCAGGTTAACCCCAATTAACTAAAGTAAACGATATTAACTCAAGCTTAGCAAGCCCAAACCTATACTAATCGAAAGTAACTCCAACTAACTCAAATTTACGCCACGAAGTTCCTTTTCTGGTGTGTGGTCCACAAGCACACTCAGTTTTTATTGTCTCTTAGATAGGTATATATTGTAGATATTTTTCTTTAAAAAATTAAGATGTAACCTGGAGAAAAAGGAGTAAAATTTTGTCTGTTTGAACACTGAATCTTTAGAAAACCATGTAAAATATTGATAATTTGCACTTGTTCAAAATTACCGCGTAATTTTCGATTGGTGGCCTTAAAATAATAATAATAATAAGAGCAATTAGTTTAGTATTATGAGCTATTTGCTTATACAGTTGAAAAAAGTTTTAAAATTCTGCGAAGAGTTGGAGAATTTTTAGGTATTACAAAATTAGGTTCTTGGTAATTTTCTGTTTTTAATTTGGGTATATCCTGATTGTGAATATGTAACTCGGTTTATTCCGGAATTTCATCTAGATCACCTACCTAGATATTCAAAGCGCTGCCATTGCTTCAATTTAAAATCTAAATGCAACGCTTTATCCGAACCGCCTTATGCAAGTTTATCTCTTTAATTGTTTTAATGAAGATTAGAGTATTACTAGAGTATTGCATTTATATAGCACTAATTAAACGGACATTCTGAAGCTCTTTTGCCTTTTGAATCGTAACTTGTAATCCCGAGTTTTAGTTGAAATGGGCGGTGTAATAGAAGCGTCTTTGATATTTGTTTGGTGAATTGCAGGATCGGGCTTGGGACAGAGTTTCAACTAGACCTAACCCACATGTATAAATAATTAGAACTTTGAACATAAGCTGGGACAACTATTATGCTTTATATTGTATAGGTCGCATACTTCCACGTATAGAGTGCCTCATTTGGTTGAAATATAGAGAATCTTGATTACTAGCAAAGATAGAAATATACGGTTCTCACACAACTATGCTACTTTTTTATCACGAAATTCCTCATACTCTCTCACTTTAGTTTGACCACCCTGGAATATACTCTTTGCGATAACATCTGGGATTGTTTTTCTTTGCAGTTGATATGACTATGCCAATAAATCTGTGACAGTTTTTCCTCTTCGGGGGATCCATCAAATGTTCTTATCAATATCCCTGGAAGAGTGATCCAAGTTTGGTTTTTAAAATTCCACCTAGGCCGTGGACATAATTTAATGAGCGGTATTTCAATTCCAATCTCGAGGAGCACTGGTCGATGCTGGCTATGTGGGAAGTTATCAAAGACTTTTTTGGAAGTTGAAAGAGGGCATTTTCTATCGTTTTCAGAGACAAAGCGCAAATGAAGGTTGTAATCGTGTCTCCAGGCCGCCGCGCCGCTCTGAAAGTTTCTTTGTCCTTAGTGTCAAAGACAAGGTGCATTTGGTGGCACTCAGCCCAATTTGCTAGGTCAAGCCCGCAAGTGTCATTATAACGTCATTTACGCTCATGGTGGCTGTTGAAATCGCATACATAAATTGCTGGATGGGGATAAGGCTTCAAGATTTCAGCTGGCCAAGGTACTACAGGTTGCTTATACACATTTATAACAGTGATGTCTCCCATTTTTACTGTGATAGTGTCGGCAGTATTATCGTTTGTTGAGGAAAGTAGGTGAGCGTTTTCTATGTTGTTACGGACACATGTTACATGCCCATAAGCATCGTGGTAGGTTGCTCCAATGATATCGTAGCCTGGAATTTTCCATCTAGCGCGGAGTTGGTCCTTATCGGCTGCATGGGTTTCCTGAATAACGATCAGATCGATGTCGTTTTCTTGTAAGAGTTTTGATAGGTATTGGCACTTAGCTCTGCTGGTGCCTTCAATGTTTAGTTGGTAATATGATAATATGAAGGTATAAATGTATAAACACCTGATAATTTCACAATTTAATGCAATGACCAGTTGAATAGGTATTTAATTAATTCACTCTGAAACACTTAGTTACAGTATACAGCATAGAAAAGTGATTTATATAAATCACTTTTCTATGGTAAACAGTATAAATAAACAAGTTGTCAGTGTCATTCATTTTGTGATTACAGTCGAAACGGAAACTTTTAATTGCAAAAAAGGAGCTGAAAAGGCGTAAAAAGGTATTTTGCCGACAAAATCAAGGAAAATATATGAAGCGCAATATTTATAAGATGGTGCTGTGAAGGAAAAGTGGAAAATTTCAACGAATATGCCTCACTCGTGTTTTTCAAATATCGATATTAGCAAATTTCACAACTTAATTGCCCGGCTGAAAAGAAGAAACGCAGGATATAAAAAAAGTAATAAAAAAACAAAATTTTTGAACATGGTAACCATGTAACCATTCCAAATTGCTGCACCTTCAGTAAAACGTGAAACTTCTCTTTGCTTTAAGCATTTTACAGTATTACGTAAAAGTTAGTCATAATAATAACATTAACATACCTCTGCCAGTGGTTGTAGTTCTTTACCAGCTCGAATATGTCTCAGTTTCAGTTTTCTCCCAGCAAGATGAGAGTGTAACAGCACAGATACAACATTTATGCCATCTTTGGGAAACACCTAAAAAATTTGACATTATTGTAGTCCGAAAAAAATTCAACTTTCAAATTAATATACAAAATTAAAATAGCTTTATCAAATCGATATAAAAATATACGCATACACTTTAGGATAGCAAGAGCATTATGCTATGCATAATGCTCTTACAAGTGCAATCATTATAGTTACTCATAAAACAATAAGTGTATCCGAGAGCCACTACTATGAAAATGAGAAATATTTACCTAAGTATGTCTTGACGTCTCGATTGACGTAAATGCTAATTTTTCACTATCTAGATAAGTGTTTTGTGTGTCTAAGTATGGATAAAGTATCCTATCTGACTTACGTGCAATGAACCATAATACACTCTGATTATTATAGCACTCGCCAAAAGCGGCTCGTAGAATAATAATCGTCGCTTATTATTGACTACATACGCTTGTTAAATAATATACTATTTGGCTCGTGAAATCAGAAAAGCATGAAAAACTAAACCGAATTAGATGCTCTAAATAAAAACAACCCACAGTTTCCAAGCATTCGTTAATTAAATTCTGTCGTTTAAGACGTAAATTACCAGATGCTTTTGGATTTATTAGCAGTCCGAACGGAAATAGTGAACTTATGAGGTGGCTGAATAAAGTTTTAAGGTTATAGAGATGATGTAATGAAAATTTGGTTTTTTTTTTGAATTGGGGCAAAATTAAATAACTTTCTCAACTTGTTTGATGTTATGAAGATTGGGTCTCGAAGGCAGATTTAAATTTTCAACTATTTCGATGCGTAATAAAGAGTGTCTCTAAAAGGTCTGTAGGTACAAAATCTTATCAAATATTCCCGAGGTCAAAATAAACTGATTTAAAGCAATTTATGTACCTTAGTCCGAAATTGCGCAGCTTCCGAGATACAGGGTGGTAAAGTTAAAAAATAATAAACTAAAAATAAAAATATATTAACACTTTTTAACGTAACCTCGTACTTGTTACCTGTTTTGATTAACTGCATTAGATTTTTTTGCGGACAGACTATTTAAATTTAAAAGTTTTCGGCATTTTAAGAAGTTTCTCTATGAGTAATATTTTCGGCAGAAAAAATATTAGTTGACTTGAATTACACTAGATGTTTCAGTGAGAAGTTGCCAATAATGCGAAAATAAATAAGGAGTTTGAAACTAGTTAGTAAAAATTTAAATTGTTTGAATTATTGTCTGTTAAAATGGCTTAAGAATGCAGTTCTGCAGAAAGGATGGATATGCTATTAGTTCGTGGGTATTGTAAAGGAAATGACTGCGAAATTGTTAGGGTATATAGGGAAAGATTTCCAAAACGGCGCATACTAAACCATGAAATATTTGCTTCTATTGAGAGACGCCTTCGCGAAACCGTTAGTTTCACTACTGTAACTGCCAATTATGGACGCCAACGTGCGAAAAGGACTTCTGAAGTTGGGGAATAAATTTTGGAAAGAATCGCTGAAGATCCTAAAGTAAGCACCAGACGCTTAGGTATCCAAGGATGTATGTAGTTCATAGAACATTAAGAGAACAGCAGCTTCGTCCATACCATATCCTTTTGGCTCTGGATTTTGATCAACGATTTGGCTTCTGTCGATTCATTACCGTACAAAGACAACAAAACGTGAAATTTGCTAAGCAAATTTTATTTACTGACATGTTTTACAAGAAGTCGTGTAACCAACTTACATAACGAACATTTTTATGCTGATAAAATTCCACATGCCACGAAAGTAACTCATTATCAACATGCGTTTAGGGTTAATGTGTGAGTAGATATCATTGGCAGTTTTATTATCGGTCCTGTCATTTTATCACCACGACTAAATTATGTGGATTATTTAGAAGATTTACAAAATATGCTACCATATTTATTAGATGATTTGCCATTACAACTTCGACGAGTTATGTGGTTTATGTCTGACGGTGCTCCACCACATTTTACTTTAAAATTAACGGCTCACCGGATGACTCTCTTGAATTATTTTATGGGTGTCTTTAAAAACGATGGTATACTTCAGAGCTATTAATAATGAAGATGAATTGTGGGGAAGAATTCCAAATGCAGTCAACATATTAAAGAATGATGCGGAATTGATGCAAAGAGTACATTTAGTCTGTACAGTGTTCAACTTTTTACGTCTTAATCTTTGTAGGGACTTCTGTTAACGGAGCTCATTTTGAACATTTACTAGAAGTAAATGATAATTAAATTTACTTTTAATTGTCCCTCATTGAATTAAAAAAAACATTCCCAAATTCTTACAAGTAAACCAAGTCAAACATTTTGCCCTGCCGAAAGTTGACTGATAGGAAAATGGTTAAACGACATAAAAAAAATAAAAATAAATTTGTCTGCCTGCAAATAAAGTACTAAAGCTGTTCAGCAAACAGGTAAAAAATAAGGTTTTCTGTATGTGACAATGTTAGGATATTTACGTACACTCCAAAAAATTGTCTTAAAAATAGTTATTTTTGTTACAAGTACCTAAAATGGAGTTTTTCAGGACGAACCATTGCTGTTTCCGGACGAGGCGTTAGCCTAGTCCGGAATAGCAGATGAGTCCTGAAAAACTTCATTTAGGTACGTGTGACAAACACTATTTTTTGTCATACGCTTCCAAAATTTAATTTTTATTTATAGGCTTTTTGCAATTCTTCAGAACGCCTAAATTATTTGCAAATTTACCATAATTTTTTAAATCATAATGTACGACAAAGTTAGCTTAGAATTTGATATCGTAGCAACTATTTGACAATTTTGTCATGTCATTCGAAATTTGACATTTAGACATATTCAGGAAATTTGGAATAGTCCGTAAAGGTTGCCATGACGACTTTTAGGGACTAGGCCTAAAAAGAAGCATTTTACGGACTCAAATGAGTCCGTAAAATAGCTATTTTTGGGAGAGTATGACAAAAAAATACTTTTTGCGCTGCTAATTATTCACTGACCAAATTTCATCCTCAAAGATGACAGTCAAATTTTTTTTATTCAAAAAAATTTGATTATCCCGGTGCGACATCCAACACTAAACACCAAAATATCTCGAAAACGGCTTACATTAGCGGATTTTAACAAGAGTACCTTTTTCGGGAAATTATTTTCCTAAAAAAAAGTAAAAAACTACACGGAGCAAAAAGTTATGGCCATTTTAAACCATAAAAAGTGCAGTGTGAAGCGCCCTCTAACGCCCACAGTGAAAAGGTGTTCATAGTTTGGTTTCGCATCCCAAAAACCTACGAGGTACTAATTTTTAAAGTATTCGATTTTTATTTTTGACCTTACCCCCCTGTATCTGGAAAATGGCGCAATTTCGGACTAAGGTAAGTTGTATATCGGCCTATTTTGACCTCAGGAATATGTGGTAAGATTTTGTACAGATCTTTTAGAGACACCCTGTATATAGCTCGAGAACCTTCTTAATCTAAATTAGACTGTCTGTCTTATAAAATATTTCTACTAAATTCATCACTTACTAAAAAAAAGGTTATCGGTATGGGAAAATACATCTCCCATTTAAAATATAAACGAGTTGATAGTGTTCCCGGGAAAACATGGATCGACAGTGAAGCCTACGTGTATTCATATTTTCCATCTATACACCTTCGAAAATTTCAAATCAAAGCTATATTCAATAAGCAGAAACGTTCTAGGAGGTAATATCGTTGTATGTTTTGAAGGTCACAGTTCAAGCAGCGTTCAGCGAGACAATACAAAGCTATTTTTAGTATCTCTTTAATGTTCGAAATTATACGCTTAAAAACCACTTCAGTCGATGATAATCGAAAATACTTCCGATGCGAAGCAACTCACCTCCTTTGTGCACCCCAGGCTACAATATCCGGCCGTCTTGTATTCCTTTTGATAGGGCGGTATAAAATGCAAAGTTGACGGTGCGACTCCAGTAATAAGAATCCCTCCTTCGTTTTCCCTCAATTGATTCGTGTAGTGCAATCTGTAGATAGGGCAAATAAGTTTATAAATAATAAATTAATATATTTAAATTAATTGACATTCATGCTAAGTTGACTAGGCTCGATTGACAATAAAATGATGATGGCAATAAGTGATAAAAATGTTTTTTTCAATTTTTTCTCAATTTACTTTACTGTGGTGCAATCTGCAGACAGGAAAAACAAGTTTATAGCTAAATATTAAATTACAGTTTTTGATATTTTTGCCAAAACAGCCTGAAAAATTAGAGAAATACGACAGTGTCAAAGAGTTATAATCTACAAAATAATAGCTAATAATAAATACTAAGGATTTGTCACTTCGCCTATTTGACATAGAGCCAAACTAATCTAGTATCATTCTGTCTCTGCCGTTTGCAATCGCTGCAGTATACAAAAAATTTTTTTACTGTTTTAAATAAGTACACTGAAATGGTCATATATGAGCTTTTAACAGGAAGCAAATTTAAAAACTTTTGCCCATACTAACCTTAATCCAGATGTATCCAAAGCGGATTTCATTTGTGGATTGTCGAAGTGAACTTCCAGCATATAATATGAATTTTTCTTGCGTGCCAGTGGTAAACCTACGTGATTTGGAAAATTTTCCCCTAGTGAAAGAAGCATACGATAAGTTTTATTCTGGTCTCAAGGCATTGTATTTAAAGGTTGGAATAAAGATGTTGTTTTTTATGCCAACTTGAAATTTCGAGTTTATTTTACGGAATTCCGAGCTTACTTGGAATTGGTTGGGAGGGAATAGTTTTCCCTACGGGATTCCTTTAAATAAGCTTGCATAAAAAATTTGCGTATTTAACGCGGAATCCTGAGTTTATTTTATGGAATTCTGAGTTTGCCTTAATGGAATCCGTTGGAAGGGAATACATTTAATATTTCGCAAAGAAAACACAGAATTCCGAGTTTGTTAGAAAAAAAAATCGAAATATAGAAATTTTACAATGAAACTCGACATTTCCAGTACAGTTTGCGGAATTTTAAGTTTACCATTCCTTTAAATTCCTTTAATTCCTTGAAATTACAAAATCGAAATTCTGAAATTTTGCAATAAAAACTTGAACTTTCTCAGTGCATCGAATTCCAACTTTGCCCTACATGATTACGTAAACCTAGCCTGCATAATGAAATCAAAAGAACTAATTTGAAATCTTGAGGTTATTTTACTGAATTCCGTAACGAATTTCTTTAAAAAACCGGGATTCGGAAAAATCTTAATGAAAATCAGAATTTCGAGTTTAGTATATTTCAAATTCGCCTTACGAGATTCTATAAAACAGGCCAGCACAAAAAAATCAGCATAACTAACACCACATATAACATACGATTATTTTACGCATTTGCCTTAATGGCTTCCGTTCAGGGCGAATTGAAATATTTCAAAGATAAAATGGAATTTCGGGTTTATTTACGAAATTTTAATTTGCGCAATTGAAACTGGGAATGTCTTGATGTATAAACAGAACCCTCTACTAACAGGGAATCCAGAGTTTTCTACAGAATTCCTAGTTTGCCTTAAAGAACTCCTTTAAAAAATACGAATAATTTAAATATTTCGCAAAGAGAACTCCGAATTTCGAATTTGCCTGAGTCAGTTTGGAGAAGTCGCAATTCCGACTTTATTTACAGAATTATAAATTTGCTTTAGGGTTTCTTAAAATACAATTCGAGATAAAAAAAATTCCCAATAAAAATTCGGAAATTCTGAGTTTATTTTAGTGAAATCCTTTATGGATTTAGGAAGTGAAACTAAAACATAAGCTAGCCTAATTTGAAATAATTTGTGATGTCCTAACTCCGCCTTGAGAAATTTTTAAATTACGAAGTGTACAATCAAATCCGGAATGTCGTAAAGAAAACCGAAAATTCCGCAAAAAGGAACTTGCAATTCCCTCAAGTGAACTCAGAATTCTGTATTTTCTGTCGAAAAGAATTCAATTCTGACTTGTTTGTCTGAATTTGATTGTAATTTTTCATCACTTTTAACAGTAATTTGATTAAATTTGACAGTTTTGGAGCGACCCAAGTTACTTAATAAATGTTTTTTTTTCTTGCTAAATTTGTGCCATTATATAATTTATGTTTGATATGAACCATTTCACTTTAGAGAAATTTAGCAAGTATGAAACAGATTATCACGAATTTAACTCTTAGGAATCTGTATACGATCATTTTCCGATCATTTGATTGCCTAATAGTAATATAGTTAACAAGAAGATTATTATTACCTTTAGATCCAATAGCCCAAGCAATCAGTGGAGTAAGACATTTTTCCCACTCGACCAGCATATTGCTGTAGCAGAACCTTCCATCTTCTTTAGCAAATTTTTCCCAAACGCTCATATTAGCATTATCGTCCAATTCACACTCGTGCATGATCATGTGATGCAGCATGGTGGTGTGGTTCTTGCCGATGATTGGTTCGAATCCAGTGATATGGTACTTGTCATTAAACGTTGGCGCTTTGAAGACTTTACACCAATAGATAGTGTCCATGTTGCTGGGGATTTGGAACTGAAATAGGAAAACAACAATTAATTTAATTAGAAGGAAACACCGAGTGTCCAGGTAATCGACGAGATTATGAGGCTTGATTGGAAATGTTGCAAACCTATAACTTTGGATTCAAAACATGCTATTTGATAATTATTATTACTCCACTCGCCAGATGAAGTTTTTGTTAAATTTGCTAACACGTAATGAGGTTTAGATCCTAGATCTAGAGAGATAATCAAATAACCCGTTTCAACAAACATTATTTTGTGAACTTCATGGTTTGTTCTCATCAAGGAAAAGTAACTGCTAATCTGAGACTTGGAAATATATCAACAGAGTAGGAATGGATAAATCAAGCTCTGCGGAATATTTTTGAAATTTAAACTGGAGAATCCGGAGGAATTGAAGTGGCAACTGATGGAAGAGTTGTGATCCTATGGCATCTTAAAGAAACGTAGAGGACTACACGTTCTACCTTTACTTCTCTACTTTTCTCTAGACATCAACAGGAATGATTGAACGATATCAAAACAGGTAACAACTACTAAGCTGGTATCAGGAATGAGGGATGTGAGTAGAAGCAATTAGAAAAGTCTAGGTTCGAAAGTGCGAAGAAAGGAGTAATGTAATAACACTTATGAATATTAAAGAAAAAACTGAGGTCTTGAGATATATCTTGATCATCGGAATGGATGTATTAAGTCTATAGAAGATTTGGAAATTTAACTTGGTTAAGATGGAGGTACTGAGATGGCAGAGGCAACAGAGCATGTTGCTATAATCAGGAGTCTTAAAAGAAAGATAAATAGGGAGAGAGCAGATTGGAGATGTCTAAATGAATTAGAGATAAGATATTTTGAAAAAAGTCTTTATTTAGAAATGCCACTATATCTAGATTTTTTTCTAAATGGTTTTAAACTTCATCGTGGGAAGAAGACATTGGACACTAAGGAAAATCTTGGATTTTTAACTTTGCACAAAAAGGAATAACTAGTGGAAGTTGGCATTAAAAACTTAGTTTGGATGTGAGCAATAAAATTTAGGATACATCCGTAGTCGAGAATGGATGATTAAAAGCTTACGAAGAAAGTTAACGTTGATTGTTTTGAAGAAATAATCAAAGTGAACACACTTTCATCATTACGAATACCTACTAAGGAAAGAAAACCTCCGAATCAAGAAATAACTATTTAAAACCGGAAGGAAAGACAGTTCCAGGCTGACTCCAACATTTGTATGCAATATCCCAATTGCAAAAGAGAACATGTTAAAACCAGTGAGGTGTCCTAACTGTTAATTATTTTTATTGATAATAAACAGGCCAGCCATTAAAAAGTCCGAAAGTTTCAAGCTTCACGATCACTATTATAAATGTGTATAAGCCACCGGTAGTATCTTGGCCAACTGAAATCTTGAAGACTTATCCCCATCCAGCAATATTATGTAGGCGATTCCAACAGCCACCATGACCAATGGAAATACAGCCATAATGACACCTGCGGGCTTGACCTGGCAAATTGGGCTCAGTGCCACCAAATGCACCTTGTCTTTGACGCTAAGGATAAAGGATCTTTCAGATCCGCGGCCTGGAGACGCGACTACAACCCTGATTTGTGCTGTTGTCTCTGAAAACGATAGAAAATGCCAGCTACCAGAATAGTCCTCGATAACTTCCCACATATCCAGCTTCGACCAGTGCTCCTGGAGATTGGAATTCAAATCATTTCGACGGCCTAGGTGGAATTCTAAAAAAGCAAACTGAGACGACTTTTCCAAGAATCTTGATAAGAGCATTAGATGAATCCTCCGAAGAGGAAAAACTATCGCAGGTTTATCGGCATATCAACCGTCAAGAAACACATTCCCGCAGACAATAGCATGCTTGGCTATAGATCATTCCAGGTTATTATGGGGGACAGTATCAGTAATAAAAAGACGCTGAACGATGGCTTACCACTGGGATTAGTGTTTAGCCCCATCACATTGCTGACATCCCAGAAACATCATCGCGCAAATTTGGGTACGCCGACGACCTAAATATAGTAAGTAGACACACATCCTTTGAAACCACTGAGGCAACACTCACAGACGATCTAGCACTGCTGGCACTATATTTTGATAAATGTAGGCTCCGCCCCAGCATGAGCAAAACAGAAGTCACATGCTTCCATCTTAATAATAAGACGGCAAATAGAAATTTAGAAGTATATTTCAATAACAACTTGCTACGCAACAATACTCACCCCAAACAACTGGGAGTTACATTGGATAGGAAATTATCATTTAAACATCATCTGACTATGACTGTCGGGAAGAAGTTCGAGAAATAGCATCATCCTAAACTTTGTGGGTCAGCATGGGGTGCTGATGCAACAACTCTTCGATGCTTCTTTCTGAGCCTGGTTTACTCTGTTGCGGAATATTGCGCTCCTGTATGAATGAACAGCCCTCACATAGAAAAAATAGATACCTAGCTCAACAGTACCATGCGCATGATCTCTGGAACCATTAGATCCACATCTACATATAGCCAATATTAAGCCATATACCCACACCCAATCTGCGCAGATCTTATGCATTGTTGAATGAGTACAACAAAATAGCTAATAATCCTGAGCTTCCCATACATACAGACATCAAGACGCCCTACTATTATTACAGCAAAGAATTTGTCTCGGAACCACTTCCAGATAGGGAATAGCTGGCGGGAAGGAATAATCCACAAGACACCACCGGAACTACACTTATTAGCACAAAAAAATTTTGGAAGTTATACAAATACATATCACACAAAATGTACTTAAAAAACATTGAAGTTGTGCTAGTGATGAGAGAAAGAACTATATTACTTATTAATTTTTTGTAATGAAATTCTTTCCAGAAAATCTTCAACTGAGGTACTACCATCATCGTTGCAAATATTAACGAATTTGGAAAGAAGGTTGTTATTATTAGATTTAGAGATGACAAATGAAAAACCTCCTAGCTTTGATCTTCCCCCTAAAGCTTTGTCTACACTCAATATGATTAGGACAGGACATGGCGTCTGCGCTGACTGTATAAATAGGCAAGCGCGATTCATCTTTCTGCGACTGCGGTGCTTGTTAACCAGACTGTCCGCCATGTTGTGAGCGACTGCCCTCTACGTTCTTATCTAGGTAGTACCGCGGAGTTTCGAATGGGCACACCGGAGTCGGTTGACTGGATTTTGAATCTGGACATAAGACTATAGTATAGTCTATCCTACATGTTACCTTGTTTTACTATGTCCAATGTTGTCATTTTTTACAATTACCTTTTTTTCTGATGTATGTTATGTTTTGCATGTGTTTGTAAGGGCCATAAGCTAAATAAGTAAATAAATAAATAAATAAATAAAACTTCACGATTTCATACTGTCTAGATAAGGCTTATAGCGACCTCCACTTGTCCCCAAACTTCAAAAAAGATGACATTCAAAAGTTTTAACCATTTAATCATTAGATTATTTTAGATGGATAGTTTTATTACTTGGTTTAATAAATGTCTAATTAAGATTATGCAACAAGTGCGTTAAATTTGGCATTTTCTTGCTGATGCTCTAACCCTAAATGGCCAATTTTAAAATGGTGCTGCTTACTACACCCTACTAAGTTTATCGTTAATAAATCAAGCGAATTACATATTTGAAGTACAACAGAAATATGGATTTAGCAAATCGGAAATATTGATTTAAAAACAGATGGCCGTCGAGCTGTTAAAAGGATTTTAGCTTCTCTTAGAAATATACTTATGCCGGAGGCCGGAGGAGATTTTTATGTCCATAGAGGAATATGCGCTTGGAATTTCAAATATTGCGCCTCGAGACATTTGTTTACGAACTAATCTGTACATAATTTGAATAACTTCCTTAGCACCGAACTACGGAACTAAATAGATTAGCTAGAGTAGAGGGAATATGAAGGGACAGGTCTATGGGAGTATGTTAATATTTAGAGGATTCACGACATTATTAGGAAACCAAATTAGCAACAAAAATTTTTTGAAAGTTATACAAATACATATCACACAAAATGTACTTAAAAAACATTGAAGTTGTGCTAGTGATGAGAGAAATAGGTATATTACTTATTAATTTTTTGTAATGAAATTCTCTCCAGAAAATCTTCAACAAGAAACTTCAAATGAGGTACTACCATCATCTTTGCAAATATTGACGAATTTGGAAAGAAGGTTGTTATTATTAGATTTAGAATTGTATTCATGTATTCAACTGATCTTTATTAGACAATATGAGATATTGCAAAACCATTTTAGTAGTGTCCCTCAGCGATCTTTTAAATGATAACATATTTGCATGAACGGTATAAATGATAAGAGGGATGAAAACCAAAGAAAATTTCAATTGTTGAACAAGTATCAAGTTTGGTTTACCCCGTACATATTATAATCACATGCTTATTTTTTTTTTGAAAAATAAAATATACCTAAATATTATAATAAGAGGAAGCCAACTTTCCAAGGCATTATTCTGTGATTCACACGGTCAAAAATTCTTCGATAAATCACCGGTTTCATTGCTTCAACGCTTTATAGCTGCAGTATAATAAATAATATGGCGTCTCTGATAATATATTTTGCTGCAACTTTTGCTAAGTAGGGTGTTCCCACTTATACAATAAACTTATTAAAAATTTAAAACCGTTCAGGAATGCGTGATTTAAAAAAAATGTTTATTTGCCGGTTTATGTTCAAGTCTAACAAGCGCACACCAAATTTTAAGAAATCTATCCCGCTAGATACGAGGTGAATATTAATCGAAATAATTGATATTCTACATCCATATCAAGTCAACGCTCGGTTGAAAACACATTTTCCTTGCATGAATTGAATCAACCAAATTCGATAAAACCAAGTTGTACGTGACGGATGTGATAGGAATCTAAAGCAAAATGACATTGGAACCTATTTTCTCCCTAGGGTATGATCGCGACTCAATAGTAAGATAGACATAAAAAAGAAGGAACATCGACGAAGTAGTTTTTAGATATTTCCCGAAGCTGAATAATTTTATCTCTTTTTTTCGGCAATATTTTTGCTTTAGTTATCTCATATCACAATCTTGTTGGCTAAAACGATACCATCAATACTAGGCCAATTATATACATGAGATTTTTTGTGAATGTTTAATGAGAAAAAAAGAAACATAACCTTGTGGAAAAAATAATTCCCCCTTCACTAAACAAATCTAAATTGCATTAACTTTTACATGCCAATTTCGTGAGCTATTATCAATTATTTTCTTCGTTTCGCGCTTCCATTCTCTGATATCGTGCCAATGAGCAAGTATCGAAAATCGAGGTAAAATTTTCATTTTACTGATTTTTTATTATTAATGATCAGCTCCCGCGGCCAATCTGCAACTATCAGATATTTGTTTCCGGTTTCAGTATCACAGTTCGCAGTCCACACACTTTAAGTCTACCGTTCTTTCTTATAGCCATTCATTTATCAGATTGTTGTTATAGCACAGAGTGTCCGAGATACTATGTCAACTGTTGTCTATGTTTTTAAGATAGACAACAGATTAGTTGAGCCGATGGTTAAAGTTTTTTTTTTATATGAAGCACTCAAGGTTAGAGTGGATTCAAGTCACTCCTTTGAGTAGGTTAATATTTCTTTCAACGTCAAATAGGTCAATGTATGTATCAATGCTATAATAATGTGGATACATTGATTGGGTTCGTACCTGTTTGTATCGCTGATGATCACCAAATAAATAAATAAATAAATGTACTTGATATAATCGACGTTCGTAACTGAGTAGGTATGCCCTAACCTTGATCTCAGCCTTGAGGCACACCACTTCAATTTCAAGGTTTTACCATTTACAGAATCAAACCTGACTACAATCTGAAAGACATGGCTTTAACCGCATGAGCAGTATTCTTTGACTGACAGAATCAAAAGCCTTTGATAAATCACATAATATCATTAGCACAACTTCACGATCATTCGGCTCTAGATAAAGGCAATTTAGGTTTTTGTTCTATCCTCTAAGACCAGTTCATTTGAGCATTTCTAATAGCTTAATACCCTTTTAGCTAAAATGTTATAAAATGGCACAAATATAAATCTAAATTTCAAAACTGACAATTGCTTTTTATTTTGATGCAAAATCTTAAGTCTAAAAAGTTCTTTTTAAAAAACATTCAACTAGATTGGTGCGTCGATGGTAGTAAACTGTTGCCCTATCATCTATTAATAATATTTCTACGTTAATTTTTGTCAAGGAAAAACTTACGTTTTTAAGTTCCACATCCCAACTTCTCGTGTAGTCACTGACTAGCTTGGGCACCGGAGGGGGTCCCAGCAAATGAATACTTTGGACACCTCTTTTCTCTTCGTGGTAAACCATTTCACCCTCGAACCGTGGATCACGATCATGGATGGCCCATATTACTCGTACTGTGTCGCCCTAGAATTTTTTCATCAATAGTATCTTATCTTATGAAAAGATCACGCATAGTAGTTGACATTATAACTTGAGTGAATAAAACATTACAAAATTTCCATAAAATTCGAAAAATATAGGGAAGAATGATCGCTAGTTAACTGCCTGCAAATGCAAGTCTTATTTATCAAGAACCAAAGAGAGAGGCAGCCTTGCGAGCCGCCCTATCTTATTTTCAAGTAAGTATATTAAAGGTCTTCCAGTCTAGAGTCCCGAAATTGTATAAATTAGCATACTAAAGGCAGAAACAGTTTAATTTGTGATAGCAGAGGTCATGTTGCTCTGTCGGACAAGACGAAGCGTATGAACAGATTATACACACAAAGGCAGTATTATTCAGATCTAATTACCATATATTTGGACTAAATAGCGATTAAAAATCTTTACTAGAAACCGAGGTTGGCTTATATTTGATATATTTAATGTTGAAAATATGACTGACTTTTCGCGGCTCTAAAATGAAATAAAACTCCATAGCGGTTGATACACCCAACTGAAATTAAACAGAGACAACGGGTGTCTTGGGAAACGGAAGTTTAGCTAATAATCCAAATATATAAAAAAATATACGGTTCGCTGTAAAATATATCACTCCCAATTAGATTGGAAAGTTCACCTTGTGTGGCAACTATAGCATCTTATAGCTTTAGTGAGATTTTTCATATTTGAGATATTCTCTAGACAACACTTTCTTTGGCTCCCCGGTATAATATATTTTAACATAGATACATTACATATAAATTTTAATAGCACCTCAAATATTTTTGTTATGATTGATTTGTGATTCCTTTCTTCAAACAAGGACTCCTTCCGATTGGAAGTGGGATGATTCCGGCCGATGACCGGGAGGCCTTAAATAGTATGGATTTGAGCTCTACAACAAGTGTTCGTTACATTCATAAGCAAAACAAGGGTGTATTTAGTGACCATATAACATATTGGCGGAGAAAATTGCCCATGTTGACTCCAGTTTCCGGAACTTTTGAATATTCAATGTGATTCCTTTAAGTCTGTAATTGAATAAAAACAAGTCTTCCTTCCTGGACTTTAGAAAATAATCACAATTTCACCGAATCGTAATTTTTATTGATATGGATCAATCGAATGATGTAATAGCCAGTCAACCCCGGCCAAAATTGAATTATTCGAATTCGCTTGAAGCAGTTGGTTTTGGTGACTGAAGCTCTGCTAGATAGTTTCAAGTTTATAAAAAGTGCTTTAGTTCTTTATAATGTGCTTAATGCAGTCAAGAGGTGTCTAACGCTTTGAAATACTGCAGCCCTTAGAAAGCTTTCATAGAAAGCAGTTGGTTTTAGTAACTCAAGCTTTCCTAAACAGCTTTAAATCTTTAAAAAGAGTCTTAGCTCTTTATAATGTGTTTATAGCTGAGGCAATTTACTCGATGCCTTTAGAAAGTGCTTGCAGCCGACCTTAAGCACTAGGGTCCGTTGAATAACTCATTTGGCTTTGGTATTTGAAGCTCTGCTAAATAGAGTTAACCTCTTAAAGCATTCTGTACATCCTATATTCAACTTAGAAAGTATTTAAAACTCTGGTAATCTGTGTGAAGGCCTTTGAAAGTGCTCAACACTAGGAGCGTTTTTAGGAACTACTTGTTTTTGGTGGTTATAGTTCTACTGAGAAAGAATTTGAAGCTCTCGAAATTGCTTAAAGCTCTTAGACAGTGCTTTGAGATGGCCTAAAACAACAGATGGTCATTTAGGAGACAATTGGTTTTGGTAATTCAAACGCGTTGAGCCTTTGAAATTGGTTATATATTTTTATAGGGTGCTTGAAGCATTTAGAAAGTATCTGAAGTAGTTCGAATGTACTATAAAGTGACTTAAGGTCCTAGAAGCTTCTTTTGGAAGTAGTTTGTTCTTGCAATTGAAAGTCTGCTAAAGTGTTTTAAGCCGTTAAAAAGAGTGTTGACTTCTCATGATGTGTGGGAAATGGCTTGGAACTGACTGAAAACATCAGGAGCAGTTTTAAAAAAAGAGTTGGTTTTTGTAATTGAAACACTGCTAGAAACACTTAAAAGAAGCTTTAAGACCTGAAAAAATGCTGTTAGTCCTTAAAACCTAATAGAAGCTTACTTAAAACATCGTCTTTAGAAACAGTGGTGTTGGTAATTAAGTAGAGCGAAATAACTTTTAAGCTCATTGGGTTTGTCAGAAAATGCTTGAAGCATCGGAAAACTGCTCCAGTCTTAAGAAAAAGCTGGCATTTGGCTTAAAATATTAGTAGCTGTTTTAGTAAGAAGTTGGTTTTGATAATTAAAGGTCTTATAAAAAGTGTTTTGAGCTGCTTAGAGCTCTTAAAAATATCCTAGGGATTAATTAAGGCATGAGATGAGCTTTTGCAATTTATGTCATTATAATGTACCTGGAGCCCTTCGAAATTGTTTGACGCTGGGGTCCCTTTTAGGAACCATTTCGCTTTGGTTCGCTGTAGCTCTGCTAAGCATCTCAAACCCTTTAAAAGTGCTATAAGTTCTTATAAGGTGCTTGAATATCTGGCAAATTGCTTGGAGCCCTTGTATAGTACTTGGAGCTAACTTGAAGTACTTTGAGAAAATAGTTTTGAATTACATTGTGCTTAAAGCTCAGTAACTTTCGGAAGCGATTTAAAGCTTCCTTGTTGTTTTAATGACTTACAGTTAAGATATAATCATCAGGATCACAAGTGTCCAGTGCTCGTCTAAATTCAATTATTGTGTGGGTGTTGTTCTGTTCGCCTCTCATAAGGGTGTAATTATCGATTGTGTCTCGTACTGGCGCGCTTCCTTGGCTCTTTGATACACCGTGGCAATCCTAAAAAAAATTAAGTTTCATTTAAATTAATATAACATATTTCAGTGAAATCCCTTATCAGCTTATCAGAAGACACAATGCAAATACACAGCGGGTCTTGAAACAACTTCAAAGAACTTCGCGGTAGATTTTCTCATTAAAAAAGTTTAAAACGTATTGATGGATGTGAGACGAAATAAGTTACGAATGAGGGTCCTGTAATGATAAAATAATTTTCGCATAGTTCTGTATTTCCACACGAGTGACAAATTTGTTGATAATTTCTTTAGTGTTGCGTTAACTAAGTTGCACAGTGTATTATTTAAGTATTACAGTTGTTGCAATGAAAATTTGTATTACCTGTAAAGGGTGTTTTAGTGGGGCGAAACTTGTTGGGCGTTGCGATTCTGATATAATTTAAATCCTAACTCTTGCTATAAATTGATCATTTTTATATCCCTTCACATATTGGGTGCGAAAAATAGGCAGTACATTGAAAACAGACTTAAATAGTTTGAAGGTGGGAATGTTGATTATGTATGATATATGATGTAAATTCATTCAGCCCTATCTACAAACATGTCACCATAATACTAACAGGAAATGCTTATTTCGCACCAGAGGTATGTACAATATAGCCCTTTTTCTGTACAAGTTTTGTATAAAGCTAAGACCAGAGACCGGATACAGGAAATCGCCGCGCCACACAACACCGGTCGTCGTTTTTCAGACCGCGAAGCAACTCATAATTTATTTCGAGGGCGAAAACTTCGGTACCGTGCGAAGCCCAAGATCTTATTTATAATTATTCTCCGTCTTCGCTGTTGACCAAGTTCGATACTTGTTCTTCATTATACACTCGCAAGACTTTCTTTCTTAAAAGGGGCATAGTTGATATATCATTTTTGCTAAGAAAGCAATCAGACTTTAAGTTATGATCTAAAACATATTAAAATACCGCAGTGATCCGATTGAAAATGCCGAATTGATAATTTTTTGATTTTCAGTTTGAAAAATCTACTTTAAGCGTATGCGGCAGTTAACGCATACCTATTTTCAAAACAAACAAACAAAACGTTTATTAGCAAAAATACTAAACAGTTTACAAATTGTAATACTAAATAAACTCTTCATTAATTAACAATATTCCAAAAACACCCTATGCAGTACATGTACTTCTCTTTAATTCATTTCAGTTCTGACTATCTCGAATATATAGTGGCAGCGAATTATAAATTAACAACCCCTGATAAATAACGATTTTTGAGTCTGTGTCTTATTAAATCTAGGTAGAAATATATTACTGGAATTTCGCGTATTATAACTGTGAATTTCATTTACAAATGTTATTCTATCAGTTAAATATTTAGATACCATAATTGTGTAACATTTTAAAAATAAATATCAAATGTTGGTAAACTAGTCTTTGATTTACACTCATAAAACTCAATGCCTCTAACATCGCCTTAATACTGGTATACCTATTTACCCTCAAAATTGTCCTCATAGCTCTATTCTGAAGTTTCTGGAGGTTTAATTTACTAGTTTCATTAACATACATTAAAATTGTTGGACAATATTCAAAATGAGGAGCAATAATTATGGTTTTATACACTGTAATCCCCGACATATATGGTAAATTCTGACTTATCCTTCTAAAATAATTAAATTTTTACTTATTTTATCACAGATATAGTTTACGTGTTTATTAAAACTTTGACTTCCTATCAATAGTAATTCCCAGATACTTAATTTCAGGTACAAATTCTAATTTATCTCTTAACATTTTTAACTCTGGTTCTACAGCATTCAGTTTAGTACAAAATAGCATTGCTTTGGTCTTTTTTACATTCCCAAATAATCCATTATATCCCAACGAATTTTCTAATTTTTGCACTGCATTTTACATCTTAACTCTAGCTTGTTCTATATCATCCGCAACAACAGACAGTACAGTGTCATCAGCAAACAAATTTATCATAATATCACTATCTATACAATTTATAATGTCATTTATATACAATATGAACACGGAACAACCGAAAACAGTTCCCTGTCGAACACCATACTGGACCTCCGCCGCCGAAGACAGATAATCACCCACTTATACTCTCTGGTATCGATCCTTTAAGTAGTTTTGGAACCACTGTTTTGCTTTTCCCACAACACCAAATTTTTCAAGTTTCTTCTCAATTATGTCTCTATCGATGTCCTAAGTTCAAGGGTCTTTTCACAAAGAGACATCATGTTTACTGGTCTATATTCTTCACATTTTTTGTGTTTATCAGTTTTTGCAATGGAACCACCACCGATTCTTTCCACTTTATTGGAATTTGACAATCTTCAAATGATTTATTTATTACTTTACATATTTCGCTTACAATGAAGAGACCTCCCTTTCTCAAAATAGATCTTGAAATACCATCAATTAAATATTCTTTCTGTAGGCCTTTAAGAATGTCCTGCACATTCTTGGGTGTTACTGGTGAGAATATACTAAACAGGTTAATGTTCCTTATCTGGTCGTCGTTTGCAGAAGCTACTTTCACCGTATTTGTTGATTCATTGACAATGTCCTTTATACTCTTAATAATAAAAAAAATATTGAAACTCTCTGCTATTTGTTCTTTTTCTGTTTCTTTCTTTTCATTAAAGTAAAACCTCTTTGATTTCACTTTTTTATTTTGACCCAAAACCTCCTTTATTCCTCTCCACATAGCTCTACTATCTCATTTATTTTGCTCTATAATTTCTTCACAGTATTTAGATTTCTTACTCCATATTTCCTTTGTTGAGCCATTTCTGGCTACTCTATATGTTTCCCAATTTTCTGGAGATGGTTCTAACTATGCTTTTTGGGATAACTGATCTCGTTCTTTTAATATATTTTTAAGCTCATTATCAAACCATTAATTTTTTTCTTGTCTTCTTTTTATATTTATAATTGGTGCAGCCACATCAAGAGTCAAGAGTCTCAGTCATATTTTTATGAAATACTTCTACAAGCTTATCCACGTTTCCTACATCTATCCATTCCGTCTTTTTCAAATCACTTTCAAAATTCTGTTGATTGATCTGCTTTATATTCCTGTACTGGAAGTACTCACTACTCATCACAGTTGGCATTGTTTTCTTTCCTTGTATAAGTTTGTCTTTTTTTCTCCTATTGAAAATTCCAGTATATCATGGTCTGTTATTTTGGGGTACCTCTTAACTTCAACTTTTGTTGACTGATCATTGGTAAATACCAGGTCAACAATTGTTTTATGCCCACCATCTATTCGTGTAAAATCGGTTACTCTCTGTACTAAAATCAAATATTTGCATCATAATTACCAATCTATTGCTGTAGTAAGTAGGTTTAGTGACATCTATGTTAAAGTCCCCAATAATATACAGAAACTTATTCATCATTATGAGATCCTCCATGTTTTCTTCCAGTATCTGCAGGAACTCAGCTACACTGGAATTTGGTTGATGATATAGTCCTACTAACACATGGTTTGCAATCTGTAGCGCTATTAGCCATACTGTTTTACTCGCTTCTTTAACAAATAAACTTTGGTATGGAATGCTGTCTCCTACATAAATCAAAACACCCCCTGTATGTCTACTTTCCGAGTTGCATCTTATCACTGAGAAGCTTTCAATCTTTATTTCATGATCGCAAATTTCACTCGTAATCCTTGATTCCGTAGCAATAAATATATTAATGTCATTTCCTTGAACATTAGTTCTCATCTTTATTGCATATAAAACTCTGTCCGTTTAAACAACACACATTTAATGGCTACAATGGGTTATAATTCAGTCTATTTTTGAATTGCTCCTCAGCACGTCTCAGACACTGGCAATCCCTGTTCCAAACCACATGGTTAATATCTAATGTGGTTCCATATTCCTTATTTGCTCGGACACAAATTATACACTCTTTCTTTCCTTCATTGCAATTTTTCTCAGCATGTAAACCAGCACAATTTGGACAGCATTCTTGTTCAGTACAATCACCAGACAAATGATTATAACCCTGACACTTATAACACCTGATAACATTGATAAATTCATATATTGCACATCTCCCTAGACTTATGTTCACTATTCTTGAGACACTTGAATGTATGTATATATGTCTCCAGAAGAGCACTAAAATATCCTTTCCGACTTCGGGACAAATAAAAAACATTCATATAAAAATCATTCCTGTTTAAATCAATGTTACTTTGCCTGATTATCATGTCTTGAATCTGTTTTTGATCCATTTCGACCTGGTCAGGAATATTTACAATTTTCATTTTAGGATTGGTTCTTTTTGACAATTTTACCTCATAATCCTCTCCAATATTCTTTTGAACCAGCGTTTTAACCTCCTCCGAAGACTTACTCTCATGACACTCAAGTATCACTCCTCCATCTCTTAGATGTTTACCAATGTTTACATCCAGGTTAAGTTTTACAGGATCCACCTAACTAAAAAGATCTTTCTTTACCTCTGCACGTGTTTTCTTGCTTTTTGGTTTATTTATTACTACTTCTTTCCTGTTTTTTGCAATATCTCTATATAATACCTGTTTGCCCCCCCCGGCTCACCCGCTTTTTCTTTCAATGTTCCAGGACTTACTATAATATTCAAAGATTCCTTCAGGCTTTTTATTTCAGATTTAATATCCTCCATCATTTTTACCATCAAGGGAATTTTCTTCAGTGCCCCACACCACTCGCTGCAAAGGTATATGAGGGTCCTTTTTTGCAGTGGCATACATCTCGATTCAGAAGTTGATAGTTCAGAACATTCCTTATGGACAAAACAACACAAATTACACTGGTATCCTTGTTGGTGACTACCAATGCTTTCTTTGCACTTTTCTTTGCACTTTGTACAATTTATTTCACTTTTATCATCGTCGATTTCCTCATTTGGCGACGTTGACATTCAAAAAGAAATAATCTCAGATTCGTAAATCTCGATATCTTTATTATAAAAAAAAGTTCTATAATAATTTTCTGTATGATATCGGGAAATACGAGAAAATCGATAGTTTCAAAAGTATCTTATATTTCGGCATTTTTACGAGTTGAATAGTTAGCTTTGCATTTCACCGTTGAATATACCTAAAGGCGTATCTAGCTTTTAACAATAATTTTTCAGGACAGCGATTAAATGAAAAGATTCTATACTACTTTAAACGCAAGTCAAGAAGTATTAAACTTAGAAGATTTGTTTTTGGGGGATATTTTGTACAAAGTAAGATTACTATGATACACTAATCAAATTGTGGATACATTTACTGTGAATGCATTTTTTAAACATTTTATTTAAGATACACCTTTACCTTACGCGATTAACAATTATTTTTGTCTTTACTTACAAGATACGCTCATATTGATTGGATAGAAAATAGGTTAAAAACCTTGGATCTTAGGAAAAATGATGCCTATTCTTAAGAACATAATGTTTATTTATTCTAAGAAATTCAGCTAGTGAACATTAGGAACCTACATGTTTAAGCTGCAGCAAAACAAAATAATCAAAACAGCTCTAAAAGTAATCTCAAACGAGGTTATAAAACAAGAACTACTAGTACGATATAAAAACAAAAAGCTCTTAAGAGTAATTGCTAATATACCTGTGGGCTTCCTATTCTCTACGAAGGAGGACTGGATGGAGAGAAGAATGGGACCCTGGAATGGACTAGTCTGGTTTACAGATGGTCCAAAGTGGAATCTCTGTCTGGAGCTGGTGCGTACCGTGAGGTCGTGGGACGGGAATTATCCACTACACTGGGCGAGCATGCTACGGTTTTCCTAGCGGAAATTTTCGCGGGGGTGTCTGGGAGTCGTTAAGGGTCAAAGTCGGTGATTGAGGATTTTCTTTTGCTCCGACAGCAAGGTCGCACTCATGGCGCTGAAGTCGGTCCGCACGCGCTCCTTAGTGGTGAGGAAGTGCCAGCGCTGGCTGATTGAACTTACAAAGCCTAAAAAGGTTACGCTGGTCTGGGTACCGGGAAACGAGGCCGTCGATGCCTTAGCCAGAGAAAGATTCGTGTGCAGATATATAGGTTTTGATCCCTGTGTGGGGATACCCCAGTGTGTTAAAAAAAGAGCTTTGAAGGATTGGATGGAGGGTTAGGCTTTGAGGTATGGCGGACGGCTCCGGGGATGAGACATACGAAGCTCATGAAACATGGACCCGCAAAGAGGCTCACCAGGAGGTTGATGGGACTACCACGGAAGGAGTGCAGGGCGCTGGTAGGATTCTACACAGGGCACTGTAGCCAGACGGCACCTACTAGCATTTTATCTTTATTATAAAATGCTACTAGGTTTTTCCACGAGCAAAAATATTCTGCAGAGAATCATTCCGATCTCCAACACCAATTATAGATTAGAGTTTAGAGAAACCAGCAATTTTCGTGGCAATATATTTTGGATTGAGTTAAAACAAATTATTTCCAAACTTTAGCGAAATTAAAGGAAAGTTTGTTTTTGTTGATGTTACGGATAATGCGCTTACATTATCAAATTATTCGAATATACCTATTTCTAAAAACAATAATATTAACATGTATTTTGTTTTTGATGTGTAAACATCGGCAGTGTGTGGGTAAATCTCGGGAAAGTGTGAGAGCGGATGTGCCATCATAACCATGCGCAGTTTATTACAACGCTTCTTTGAAAACCGTGTTCTTTCTAACGCCACAATATAGGCAACCAATTCCAAATAAGTGGCTGCCTATATTCAGGCGCCACGCGGCCGAAGGTGGCATTAGATTTTCAAGTCGATGATGTCGACATAGGATATGTTTACACATCAGTGTCTCGAGTTCTTTTAATTTTAAAAATGCTCAATACACTTGCCTGTCATATTAGTATTATTCAAGAGAGGTAGATTTGGAACATTATTATTGCTAAGAAATTAATTAAGACTTTCAACTAGTTTTCGATACGATTCCATAAAGTTACTATTTTCATAAACTTTTTCACTTTCACCGAGCCAATGCCAATGCTTCAAATGTATAAAATTAAAAATAATAATTTAGATATTTATTGTTGCACATGCTTCTAACTATTTTAGCTTCTATTCAAAATTAATTCGCTATTCAGCTAATAGAGCCAAGCGACAAATTGCTGTCACGAAACTATTACGTATTTGTATGTTTTGCGGGGAAACAGTGGTAATTGGTAAGGTACCTATTTGGAATTTTAATGAAACCGTGAATGGACTCGAATGAGCTATAATTCTATTGCATAACATCGGATAATAGGAGAATTCGAAGCCAAAGATAACCTGACCAATTTAATCGCGTTTGAAAGCTAATTCTCTCTTATCAAGTATCTATTATCGCCCTTATGTACAGTAAGTCTCAAATTGGTGGTGAACGTAAACTATACGAGATAAAAGAATGGCTAAATGGGGAAAATTTAAGAAAATTTTTAGTAGGTACTTTCAGGGAGCCTGAAGTGCCATTTTTTGTTGTTAAGGTTTTTGAAATATTTTGAAAAGTTTTAAATGTGGTATTTTAAAATACCAACATCAACTGTTTTTTACTTATGGTCGCCCTATTTGATGTTACCTGCTTTAACAAGCGCATATCTTTAGCGTTTCAACGATGTCACATATAGCCATAAAAACGAAATAATATGATTTCTAAAATTAACTTAGCAGCATTGCAAAATAGAATACTTCAAAATATTATTTATGTATCAAATAAACATCATTATTGCATAGGCCACTTTTCTTTGTTAATGAATATCGAGATTAATATCGAATGCAAGAAGCTCTCAAGCCATCAACCGTTTACATTCAAAATAAAACTAATATCATACTATAATTAATAACAAAACAAATTAAAAATGCAATAAGTAACGAAATGTAAAATGTAAAATGGCTACTTATTCATAACAATTCTAAGAAAAGGTAACTTTAAAACTTTAAAATGACAGTAATAATATAGCATTATAACCACATTTTAATGAAATTGCTATGTATTATTGCTTTTAGCATTTGGTGAAATATTTCGTGCTTAATTTATTATGATACTAATTGGAATATTTTATTAGTTTTATTTTTAAATGTAAGCGGATGATGGCTTATGAACGGCATGCGTTTAGTATTCATCTCAGTATTCATTAAAATGAAAAATTAGCTATGAAAAAAATTACATTTAATTTTTAAATAAATAATATTTTGCAGTGTTTTATAGTGAAATGTTGCGAAGTTTATCAAGTATCAAGTATCTATTATCCTCCGTATATACAGTAAGTCGCAAATGGGTGGTGAACGTATTGGGGTCACGGAAACTAACGAGACGAAAGAATGGCCAAATGGGGAAAGTTTCAGATAATTTTCTCAGTAGGTATTTCAGGAGCGATTCTTGTTGTATAGGTATTTGAGATTTTTTCAAAATGTTTAAATGGTGTTTTTTTATTTAAATACTATTATCAACTGTTTTTTCCCTATGGCTTCCATGTTGGATCGTAGGTGCTTTAAAAAACGTTTATCTTTAGCCTTTCAACGATGTCAAAATGTCACATAAACAAAAATAAATATAAAATAATATGATTTTTAAATTAACTTGGCAGCTTTGCCCAATAGAATATTACAAAATCCTATTTATGTAACAAATCAATGCCATTTTTGCATAAGCAACTTTTTTTTATTAATGAATACCGAGATTAATATCGAATACATGAAGCTCACAAGCCATCAACCGCTTACATTTATAATAAAGCTAATAAGATACTATAATTAATAACATAAAAAATTAAAAATGCATAAGCAACGAAATGAAAAATGTAAAAAACTAATAATTCATAATAATTCTAAGAAAAGTAAGTTTTAATCCTTTAAAATGACAGTAATAATTTAGCCTTATAACCACGTTTTATTGAAATTGCTAATGTATTATTACTTTAAGCATTTCGTGAAATATTTCACGCCTAATTTATTATGATACTAATTAGAATATGTTAGTTAGTTTTATTTTAAAATGTAAGCGGGGTGGTGGAATATGATGAGCGACATGCATTTAGTATTCATATCAGTATTCACTAATAATTAAAAATTAGCTATGAGAAAATGGCATTTATACTTTAAGTAAATAATATTTTGCAGTGATTCATAGTGCACCGTTGCTAAGTTTATTGAAAAATATTTTATTTTGGATTTTGTTGCTAAATTTAATTTTCTCTGCTTTGTGTGATATATCGTTGAAAAGCTCAGAAAATGCTCTTTTAGAGCAAGTAAAATCGGACAAGGTGGCCATCAAAAAAATGAGATTGACGATGGTCCCAGAATACTTAAACGTGGTAACTGAAATTTGTACGTACGTATTCTACATAAATAGCTGCTTTAAAAATAGTTTTCTCTGGATTTTAAAATTCTTATAAGTAATAGAGAAGCAAGAAGTTTTTAAAATGCAACATTTATTCTTTTTCAAAATTCATTAAACACCTATAAACAGCAATATTCGCAAGCATCATTAAATTAGTAAGATAATTGTCTGCAATCTACATCTTTTCCTGGTTAATCTGGCTGGAGGCTGGATAATAACAGAGGGTTGATTAGCAGTGAACATCATGCAGACGTTTTTCCGAGGGCTTTTCCATTACTTCTTAAATCGTCGCCTAGCAGATGAAAAGGCGTATCTCAAAAATGCAAATTTTACAGGAGAACCGTTTTAATTTTTGAAACAATTAAAACTTCTCCAATAGACATACCATAAGGTGTTTGTGGTTGCTGTTAAGTTTTTAGGTCTGAAAACGAATATAAGTTCTTAACACTAAACATTTCTGAAACCAATTGTTTTAAAAGACGTAAAATAAGTAAATAAATAAATACAATTCAGATACGCCCTTTCGTGTGATATTCCAATTTAGGGTCTTTGGGTTGGTCAAAAATATACGTCCTGTTAATATAATGCAAACATATATTCTTGGTGGAAAAAATTAACATAAATTTTCAAAAAACGTTAAACTATTTCCTGATTATTCTTTAATAAATCTAAATTTGCTGCACTGTCATTTCCTGTAGTTTGAACTGCATGACACGCTGAAATTTCAGTTGATACAGTATCATTTTTTGTACGAAGAATTGGGAAATTTTCTTCAGTTTTAGAAGATGTGGTTTCTTGATTAATTTTTGGCTTCTTTAAAAAATGAGGAAAGGGTAGATTGCCCAATCAGAATCTGAATCACTGTCTTGTTCGCACATTATTACTGTCCTGACTTTTTGCGTTTGATCATCCCAACGTACTAACACATAAATTATTCAAGTTCAGTATACTAATAATGGAGACTTTTTAAGCCCCTTATTTTTACTACCTTAAACGCTAAACGTTATACAGAGCATGCGCAGTAGCTCAAACATATCCGACTACACTATTAACCGATTGCGTGTTACCTTATTAGACGGAGGATAAACGTAACGCTAATAAGCAATAACGCGAATACAGTGTTGCCCAATATAGACAACTTGTATAGGTAATTATCCAATTGATATTAAAATATGTACTAATTAGAAAAAAATACATAGCTAGTGGTTGTAGTATACAAATATTTTCATTTTGTATCTGCTTTTTGTTAATTATGTTGTAAAACAGATTTCATAAATAATTATTGGCAACGTTGAATGTTGGGGACTTATCCTTATTTACCTATGATGATTTGTTGCATATACGTATATGAATTATATGATTCGTTGTTTGTTGTTTTTAAATTGTAATTTATAATTAGGTAAAGCAGAGGCAACTGTCTGATTAGTGATTAGGTATCTATTGTATAATTTTGTTGAAGATTGAAGACAGGTGCAATGAAGGCTCTAAACAAAACATCGGTCTCGGGACTCCAACATCATGGACGGGATTTTGAAATAAATCTTAACAATGATTCTTCTTATCAAATCGTGATTTACTCCTTTAAGATCGCGTCTTCTAATTAATATAATAATAATTTCTTCCAAAATAAATACATATTTAATATTTAATACAATCAGGTTATGGTTGTATCAATGACATATCAAGAATATGTCATTGGTGTAAATACAAGTAAAGCGAACACCGATGAAGGGAAGGGTTTCAAGGGTTAAGGTAAGGGAGAAGAAAAAGCAGCGGCCTAAAAACTAATATTTGACATACGCAAATAAGGTACCGCATTGGAATATTAAAATAACGCTTAGCATAAACGTACATTTCAAATAAATTAACATTTAGGAAAACTACCTACACGTTATTTTTGTTGACCTCCCCTGAAATTTGTTCTGCCGGCCCCCATGATAACAACTAAATATCGACTAAAGGCATAAACTGAGAGCATATCTAAAAAAGTCAATTTTTTGAGATACACCTTTTCGTGTGCAAGGCGATGAAATGTAGATCGTGATTTCAGGTTGAAATAGAGATCACTAGAGTTAAATCGGAAGTTTTATTTGAGTGCCATTTAACTCTAAGTCAGACCGTTTCTGAGAAATTATTTAATTTCAAGGAGACTATATGTATTAAGCTAAAATGTTTCACTTCATCGAAATAGACAGTCTGTAGCACTATATGTAGTGGCATGTAGTGAAATATTTATTTGTGGAAGTGCTTGTGCTGGTATGTTTATTGATAAGCTGACAGTCGCTGATTAGCTCCGAACAGTCCGAACAACCTCGATACTGGACTTGTGATTGCGGACTCAGGCAGCACTGGTCGCAGTGCAGTAGGATTACAAAAAGGATTTATTATAGATGAAAATAAATTAATGGTACTGAAGGAATATAAACAAATATATTTATGAATTAATATTTTTTCGAAAACAGAGTTATCATATGTTTAATTCATAAACCTGGGAACGCAATGTGTCCCATAGTCTCGGCTTTAGGATCACGAAATTATAATATATCCAAGCGGCTAGCAAACCAGTTTGAGAATTTACCTATAAAACAACATAATTCAGGAGTACTAAATGCCTTAGATTTTATAAATTAAAGGTACGAACTTTAAGGAAAGTGAGATTTTAATCTCATTTGATCCTAGCATTGTTCCCTAGTGTACCAATCTCACAATACCTTGGTGAATTACTTGAGATGAATAGTTTTTATAACCAAATCAAACAAGAGTATTTAACTATAATCAAACTATTATGAACAACTTGAAAGCACTGCCATGGGCAACTGTGTATGGCGGTTCTTAGATAATCTTTTCATGCGTATATTTGAAAATGAAATCAGTCAAGAGTTCGAATGGTATGTTGCAGGTACGTGGATGACATTTTCGCGATTTTCGGCACAAGTGCTAATATTGAAGATTTTGTACGAAAACTAAACAACTGTTTCCCTATTATTAAATTTACTTATCAAGTCGGGGACAATGGCCATCTATCATTTTTGGATACTTAAGTAATTAGGAACGATATAACATACTAGAATTTGATATTTGTAGAAAGAATATTACCACCAACCAATATATTCCTAATGACTCCCTCCACTACGACCAACAAAAATGGTCAGCTTTGATTTTGTAGTACATCGTATGGTTAATTTTTCTCTCAGCAGAGAAAGATTCAATAATGAAAAGGAGACAATTAAGAGTAAATTAAAAGTTAATGGTTTCAAAACAAGCCTAATAGATAGACTAATAAGAGGCTTGGGTTTAGGAAGACCATTCGTGATTCCACTTTTTTTATTAATCAGGATGAAAATACAAAATATGTCTCGATACCATATACTCTTCGGTGTACTAGACTAGAGGATTCCAAAAAGATTTTAAGGAAGTAGGTTTAAAATAAGTATACAGAACTCAGTTTAACGTTAATAAATTACTGGGTGGTCCAGAGGACAAAATTGAAGTAATGGAAAGTAGAATTTATGAAATTGGATGTATGGATTGTAACCAAAAATGTGTTGGGCAAACTAGATCCAAACGGGATTCAAAGAACACATAGCTCATTTAAAGTATGGTAGAACAGAAAAATCAAGTTTTGCCAATATGATTTTGAAAATAGTCATAGGATACAATTAAAAATTCATTCATAATATTATATCTGATAGGAGATTATTAGACAAATACGAAAGCATGGAGTATGGAAATTATTAAATGTAAGAATAGTTTAAATATAGATAGTATAGTCCATTGAATTGGTTGATCGAGCGTGACTAGTATGATTACAGGATTGGTTCTTTTGATTTCGCTTGATTAAACAAAGATTTAGTATAAAATAAAGTTAGGTAGATTTTAAGTGTAGTTTTAATAATTTCCTGATGATGGTAAAATGGTTAGTGAAACGCGCGTAAAACTCTGTTTTAGTGCATTTTGTCGAAGATTCCAAATCCCAGCATAATTAATATTTTGTATCTCATAAACTGAGTTTATATCGGATGAAACTAAAAAGAAGACCTGACAATTAATATATTTAATAGATTTACTGAAAGTTTTTCAATTGCTTTAAATTTATCGATCAGCAGCCTTGCCTCGTTCCATCAATTGAAAATAACGAAGGTAGCTTTACATCGATGAATTTAAAAACTTGTTTCAAATTATAAATAAAATATAGGTTTATAAGTAATCTAGATGACTAAACAACGTTATTTACACTGTTATTACTACATCCTTTAACCGACATATGCGGCACGGCACGAGCACATGCAAGAAAGGAGCAGGTGACAATGGCAGCTGTTCATTATTTTGCTGGAGGGTCTCTAGAAACGAATTACGCACTATTATGTAGAGCGAAGGGGAGATACGTATTCTTGAAAGTTTCGAATGTAATTCGAAATATTTGTTGTAGTTGATGAAAGAACATCAGAATTCAATTTAATAACGTAGCTCCATCTATCCGTATTTTCAAAAGCAATTAATGTTTAAATATTGTACATTAAATTTATCTTTACTGCATTTAAAAACCTCATTCAAGAGAGCATAATATATTCAACTAACAGAAGTAAAAGATGTATTAAATAATTAACCAATTTACATTAATATCGCCTGATTAAGGTCCTAGTTGACTGCTCAATCTACGCCAATTATACCCAAGATTTTCAGAAAAATGTTCGCTAATAAGAATGTGCTTTGCCGCCAGTGAGGTTCTGAGCCTCTTTTACCAGGCAAGTTACTGTGGTTTGGATATTGACAACAAGATCTGGTAAAGCTTCGAAAGTTGCATTAATTTCTGGTAATGGTAAGCAAAATATACACTGCTAGACCAAAGGTTTGCAAAAGTCGAGAATTTTCGTCAAATTTAAAAACGGAAAGTGGCTGGCTGGACTTAAGGAGAGTAAGCTCCTGAAAAATAAAAATGTTGTCATGGTTTACATTCTGCCTAAGACTTTAATAACAAAAATATGAGTAAAAACATAATATGGTTATTTCTTACTTTTAAATAAATTTTAAACACGATGTATATAGGGATAAAAATCAATAATAATTCCCATTTTACACCACTGATGTTACTATTAAAACAATACTATCACATGTTTAATAAAAAAAATACATTTTGAAACCTCCGAATAACCGTACTCATCGATAACAGGAAAATATGGTATTTGTCAAGCTTTCGACAAAATTAAACATACGTTTCGGTACATTGGCATAAGGTTTCCATTAACACAAGTAAAATGTCCAAGCACACATTACCCCTGGTATGATAATTCATTGTTTAAATTAAGTTATGCGTAAAACACTTTTATAGTCAATAAACAAATATAATAGTTATTTATGCAACAAGTGTGTAAAATGACCCTTTTGTATGAATGGAAATATATAAATAAAGATTACTCTACACATGAGTAGCATCCAAAATTTTTCCTACTACTAAAAATTATATGAAATTAAAAATATTATTACATTACTTTATACACTAATGCGTAAAATAAACCATTTACGCAGTAGTGCCTAAAATAAATCATTTTACGCACTGCACTAAATGTCAAAAAAATGTCAGCTTTACGTAAAGTAATTTATTTTATGCACTTAAGGAAATAAAATACATACTTTTCAAAACAGAACAATTTCATAAAATATAAGAACAAAAAATAACGCAAAATAAAATGCATTAGTGTATGAGTCTATATTATTTTCTCAGCGCCGAAACCTAATAAACTATTAATAATATGATGAATAAATGATTGAATAGGTATATCAAAAATATAAATGACTTATAAATACTTAAAATTTTTTCCTACTTTTAAAAGAATTTCTTTTTTATTCTACATATACTCGTAAAAGTCTGTTTACTTAAGATTCGATTTTACAAGCAATTCTCGCTTTATCGTGTCCGGTGTACATCTATTTCTGCAATCCCGTCAAGAATTCCCCATTAAGGAAAAAAATCTCTCCGTTTCCGCATTACTTACAGGAAGCTAAGAAGGAACTAAAGGAGAATTCTAAGTTGTAGTTTTTAAAAAGTGCCATCCATTTGTCGTTGGTTGACCCATCAATTTTTCGTAATAGGGAAAACAATTTTTAGCAGTTAAATAATCTCCATATACCTAAGCCATCCAGATCGTATTTTATGTGTAACAATTCCACTATCCCCACCAGAACATTAAAATCAATGGTGGTTTCTGTTTTGAATGATAATCGTGTTATCTGAAACAGGTATTCAGATTCATCATCCTCAGAACCATTAATCTAAATATTTAATAGCTATGCCACAAAACTAGATAAAATTCTTAGCGATGGAGATGCTTTGTTGAGAAGTAAATTTCTTTAAAGCCTCACCTGCCTTATATCCAAAAAACTTACCAGTTCATCTTTGATTTATTTTGTTCCTTAACGTATCCATTACAAAATACAATTCCAAAACAGTTAAATCTGATTTTTCTAAAGAAAGTACCGCCTCCTGGAACACGCGCAATTAATTCTGCAAAAAGTACAAGTGAGTTTCAGTTACGGAAGGATAGTTATCTTCATTTTCTTCGCCGTTTTTAAATTCTTTAAATTTTCACAATGCAGCCCCACATTTTTCCTCGCCAGCCTCGCCTAAAGGCTCACTTATGGCTGGCCAGCGATTTAGCATTCTATCAACTGCTGATAGAGGCGAATGAGATCTAGTTTTCGCATGTCGCAAAAGAGGCTCATGTTCCAAATCAAAGAAAGTAAACACCTCGATCATATCTTTGCATGGCCGCTAAGATATTTATATATTTTAATAACTAGAATCTCTACATCAATATTCAAACTGTTACATGCATGTCTAACAGAATTGTGGCAAATGTGGGCCGGACATCCCGCAGCCAATATATAGGGATTATTATTTTTCAATGTTTGATGCACAGAATGATGTTTGCCGAAATTTACACTTGCATTGTCTGCACTAACATTATTTATATCTAATCCTAAGTGATTTAATCTATCTAAAATTTGATTAGATCTGGCATCAGATAATTCGTCGGAGTCTTCATAAAAGTTTAAAAGGTTATTTTCAATACTATTTTCTGGTGTCCAAAATCTGATACAAATAGGAAAACTTTAGGGAACATTTATTAGGGGCATCGGATGCAACTGAAAAATGTACCCTTTGTTGCTGTTGTCCTTTTAAGGCTCCAATTAAATCGAGAGACAACGGAGCCAATACATTTTTTTCGAATGCCAACCTCTTTGCTCTGCTACATGAAATTTTCGCAATTTCTGAGTAAAAATTTTATCCATGTGAAATCGAGACAATTAGCGTCCCGACGTATAGTCCATCGGAACACGGGACAAAACTCCGATATCGGGACTGCATGCCCCGTTAAAATATTTGCCTATGTATTATCCAATATGATAAAGTCAACAAAAAATTCGTTAATCGCAATTTTCGCTAAAAATGAAATTGCCTTATTTTACAGGTTTTTAGTCAACATCTGGTATATGGCATTACCTACCATGACAGCATTTTTATTTTTCAGTAGCTTACTCTCTCGCAATTCTGTACTGCTTCGAAGATATTTTGTCCATTAGCGTGTTTAAAAAATAAATTTCAGCTTTTTGATGATTTATAATATGGCGACCTTGTAGATTACAAACATATCGTTGAAAAATTGGAAATAATAGGATTTTTACATATAATTAACTTTTCTGCAAGTTTACAAACCATTCTATTACAAAGAGCAGTCCCAATGTTTTGTATCTCTAGCATCCATTGCTCCCCAAGAGAGGAAAATCATAAAGAACCACTGTTAATGGGGCTCACAGACCCAATGTGGCAAACAAAAAGTACGACGACCATAAATGCTGATTATATCTGCGGTTTTATTATTTCATGGTGCATTGGTCCTAATCAAATATTCCCCGTGTGAATTTTTATTGGTTTATGAATTTTCATCGATTATACAGTGCGTGCTTCGTTAAAATAAGGCTAATCCCTAAAATGTGGCATGAAAACTGAATTCGTAGGGTAGTTAATTGAATGGCAAATGAAATCATGAATTTTGAATGAAAATCTAATTTTTAATAGCCAAGATGGATAATTCTTTATGCATGAACAGGGTTCAAGAACATGGCGTCATCGTCACGACGCAATCTTGAATACACCTAAAATATTTGTTGTTTGGGTTAGAGAGAATATCATAAGAGTCGTGAAATAATAGCAACTGTTGAGGAGACAAATATCGAAGCTGCTGTTTTGAGCGAATTTTTTACCTTAATTAATTTTTAAGATTAATTTTTAAGGTGGAAGCGGTGAAATCCTAACCCAATTAACATACGTACCGTCGATTGCCTCTGGACTAGCTTAGAATTTTAAAGAAATTATTTCATGAACGTAGAGGCCTATTTTCGTGAGTTTTTTTTCGAAAGCCGAATACAACCACATGTGCCCAATCTGAATATCAGAAAAAAAACCCAAATTAAACAAAGCATCCAGATTTCCTTTGGTTTAACGTTGAATAATTATTTCCAGAACAAGATATTGCTTCGCAGGCTTGAAATGTATGGTTTTTGGGGTATTATTCTGAGGTGGTTTTATTCATACATATCACAAAGAACTTAGACTGTTGTCTCTCATGATAGTATTTCAGGCAGTTTGAATGTTAGCGCCTGCGTTCCACAGGAATCTATTTTGGGACCATTGTTGCTTCTAGTGTATGTTAACGATTTTCCGGCGGTTGTAGAGAATGAAATGCGCATTTCATTTGCCAATGATACTATAATAGTTTAGCATTATAAAGATACAGACATACTAACTACCATGGTTAAGAACGATTTAGCGAGAATTAAAATGTGGTGTGACTTAACCGCCTATCAAATAATGGAAGAGATTCACTATCAATTTTAAATAAAACTTTCGTAATATTTATCTGGATAACATTGTCATGGGCATAATCATGGGGGCCACATTTCTGGGTCTATACGTTGATGATCAACTCAGGTTTGACAAACACATTGACATTAATTCAGCATACTTTGCTGTTAGAACTGTAAAGGTTGAGGTGGGTAAATCGGTTGCTAGAGGGGTGTACTTTTCTTTAATTGAGCCACATATTAGGTATGGCATCAACTTCTGATGCAATCGCTCATTAACATTGTTTAACATCATATTTGCTCTCCAGAAGCGTGCTATAAGGTAAATATAGTTAACGAAATTTTTGCATTTGTATGCACGCGAATTTTAACTATGCTTTTTATTTAATTTTTGAAACTGTGTGCCTAACACAGAAAAAGTACTCCTCTAATATTAATGCTCCCTCCTTAGTCAATACTAGAAGTTTACCTGTCCTTAATGTACCAATTTCCACATCTTCACTTCCAAAAAAAAATCCATCCATTACATTAGTAAAAATTGTTTACTAATCAACTACCATTTAGTGTAAGGAAGATTACTGAGTAACGAATTTTTTAAAATCAAATTAAGAAATTAGTTTTGACTATGGCTTCTTATTTTGTGACGGAGCAGTTCTCATCTCTTCTGCCTAACAGTTTTTAGTTTCTAAATGTTGAACAGATTTTTGATTGATTTCTAAGCCTCATTTAGGTTAACTTGCTGGCTTGCTTTACGTGTGGGCCTCGCTGGACGGCATTCACCCAGAAACTTGGTTCTAAATGCCTCGGATCACCCAACTAAGGGCATATGACCTCAGTCACAGTCCACTGTCCCGTTTTACCCAGTCTCAATTCACGTGATTCTATGCTGATGCATCTAAGGAGTTTTGCGGGAGACAGAAATGTGGATTTCTTCTGGCTAGGACACCCGATTCTTCCTTGGGGAGAAACAACGGTCACTGAACGATAACCACGTGTTTACCCAAAATGAAAAACGAAAGTCCTCATTTAGGTTAAGAGATGTGAAATCCTATCAATTAATAAGCGATCTAAAATAATCCAAGGTGACGTCACAACGGATGTATAGGGTGCATTTAAAAGGGGTTTGATTTGCACCCACGCGTTCATACTGACTAAATATATGTACTTTTTCATAGCCTAAACCTTCTAATGTTCAACCATATGTTGATGAAAGCCAGGCTTATTTCCACAGTCATAATGACGAATATATTTCTGCCCCTAATCGTATAACCCACGATTTTATTATTTTGATGAGTCTTTCAATCTCATGCATCTTAAAAACTGACTTAAAAATTTCTAATGTATTTCGGTTGTCTTAACGGAAATGTGCAACATATCAAATATTAGTTGCTGATATGGAATCGACGGCAGTTGAGCCACTTACCTGGCTCTGCCTCTCGCTGGTATCACTGTTTTGCATCAAAATGCGCCGCGCCAAACTATGTTGTTATATTAATAACTTTTACTTGTGTAATCTCTAGACTGACTTTGAACTAGTCTGGTCACGTACACGAATCTAGAGAACGTGGACAATATGTTGTGACCAATAGGTGTTATTTCAATTGCGCATAAATGATGCCGTTGCAATCCTGTGTCAACAAACAGAACAATTTCTGCTTCATGTGTGGTGAAGTGACCCTGAATACCTAACGAAAGATTTTAAGTCCACTATATATTTGGTTGCAAAGTTGAAGATCAAGATAAAGACTGGGCTCCCAAAATCTGTTGCAATACTTGCCCTAGAACTCTAACCGGTTGGTTAAATGGTACTCACAGGACTATGGAATTGGCGGGAACCTTAGAGAACTGAGTTAATGATTGTTCCTAAGTGACCAAATATTATGATTTTTTTATGCGAATCGGACAGCAAAGCCGGAAACCAACATTACGTAGTTAGAGAATGACCAAATCGAGTCCAGTCTGAAAAACGTCCTTAATGGACCATTCGTTGAAAGCAGAAAATCTATTTATCTACTCTGCACATCAAATTAGTGCCTAAATTAATTTTTATTAAAGCCCTTAATAGAGAATTAAATTATTTTCTTTATTTGAGTGAGAAGTTCTCGCGTATAAATCAGACAATTTTGGATTCTTACCTGAAAACTTAGATGTAGTTTTAGATGAACACGGAGAAAGATTACACGGGTAAATTGCTGGAAGAATGCAAAAAACACGTTGGTGAACTACTGCTGGACTCTCAAACGTGAAACTTATCCCAGTGAATACAAGCAAACAAGATAACAAAACAATTTCTTTGATTTATCCCCTTTTTTGAAGTCCAGAACAAAGTATATCCTGTAAAAACATTTTGATTTAGTTTCTTTTAATTTTATAATATTCGCTATATTTTTATGGTTTGGTTTTCTGATATTTTACATTCTTCTTCTCTCCTCTAAAAACGTACGTAAGGTGATAGGTAAAACTCGGCGCTTTAAAATATACACAAAAAAGCCAAAAAAAAAAATCAGTGAATGATAAAAATTTTCAAAATGCAGTAGAGACATTTTGAGAATCACTCAATGTTTTTGTGGAGTCGATTACATAATATGTAGAAGTTAATTTCACTGTTTTAGACGATAAAATATTATACTTCGAAACTCATACTTTGTGTAGAAGCGGAAGATGCAATTTCTCTCACCCCGTAGAAATGTGTGCTTACTCTTGGTACTATTATTCAAGAGTGATTTCGGTACTACTGGTCATGAACACTGCGCGCCTGAAAATATCCTCAACTGCATTTTAATTTTGCGCTAATAGCAATAACTCGACATATTTTATACGAAATACAAAAAAAAAAAAGTTTTCGTTAGATATGATAATAAACCCATAATAAATATGACACAAAATAAATTCTAAAATAAATAAGTTTGATGATCGAACATCAAATATTATTGAAAAATGATATCTTTCCTTACCAGCAAAACAGGTTTATGCATATGATCGTCCACCCATCCCATCACTATATCAGCTCCTTCCATCCCTCCAGTGGGACTGAATCCTACCCCCACATATCCCAATGTCGCTGCTTCTACTCTGAAAAGGATCTCTTGATGCCTTGGCTGCCATCTTAAGGTAACCAAACTGTCTTTGTCTAAAGAAATCGAGTGAGTCCACACTATATCTGATGATAACTCCCTTTTCAACCTTGATTGCTTTAAGTCTCTAATTTCCCTGTCCACATCATTAACAGCTTCTTTGTAACTATTTAGTTTGCGAGACGATGTTTCTCTTGTTGTCGTTGCATATCTTAAGATACTGTCTTCAAAGTCTTCAGATTTATCATTGCGCAATGGCAAGTCGTTGATCATATCACGCAACAACTCTCGTCGTGTTCTTGCATATCTTAGGCGATTATCTCTAATTTCGCTAGGTTTATCACTGAGCGAAGGAAAAGTACTATCTATATGGTTCACTGACAGTGACTCACTATTGGTTTCGTCGAGATCGTTGACTAGTTGAACGTGTTTAACATATTGGTCAAGAAGGTCTTCCGCATCGATAATAACGGTTAGCATCAGGATGCGAAATAAGAGGTAGAATAAGTGGCGGTTGTGGTAGTAAGCCATTTTGGTTAGTGGTGTGGTTTCCAGATTTACATTATCTGTAAGCAAAAATATGTTTCAGAAAATAAAGTATTTCATATTCATCACCTTAGGTGTGTGGTTTGCATGTATTTATTGCGACTAATGTTTATTATTCAAATGTAGTTTTTACCATATTTAAAATGAGCGTCTCGAATTTGTATACGTTTATAAAGCAGATTTTCTTCTTGCCAGTAATAAAAAACACGGGACCTTGATTCTTGTCTATACTCTCCACCTGTTAGAGGCGGTCATCTCCATTACATAAATTAGATCTTTTTATACAACAATAAAAATACGCCCGCGAATTAGTTGGAATTCAAGTTAGGTCCCAAAGCATTTTGGTGGATTGGAATTTAAAGCAATCTTTACAAGAATTCGCTTCGTTAAAATATTCGTCAGGTAAAATAGTAGCCGTTTCTAAGAAAAGTAATTTGGGATTATTTTAGTGGTGTATAATTAAAAACGGTTCGAACCGATAGGCTTTTTATGTAATTTAGAAAATGACGTAATGTTTAAACTGAAGGTTTTCTTTTGGAGACAGCTATTAATATTTAAATTACTGTCATTTGATGTTGTAATTTTGATCACAGAAGATCAACCGTTGTGCTGTCACAAGAATCAAGCATCTCTATTGGGCGAACTTTAGTATTTTTATTGCATTATTTAAAGTAATATTATTGAGTTCTAACTAACCGTAGTTAAGTTAGAATATTTTATAGTTGTATCTGAAATTTTAGTTTTGCAAGTGTTTAATTCGCTTTAGTAATAAATAATGTATTAAGCTGTTATTCTTATTCTCTTTAACTCTAATACTTACAGCACCGTACATAATACCCATTTATCCGGCAAAAATTGGATTCTTGCTCGGATTTCGAGTATGTACAGTGGAGCACAACGAAAATTTTTCACCTCGATTTTCAGTAGTTAATATATTTCAACCTTCTAGCGAAAAGAAAGTCACCCCTCGAAATTTGAATAGAGAAGAAGGGTCGTGCGATATTTCTTTTTGAAGATCTCATCGAGTACTTTATGGCCCTAAAATTTTGTGTCAATATTTTCCACCATAACGAAATGAGAGTTTGAATAATAAACGAGTCAATTGGAAAAAAAAATTACTTAAACATGAGCTATAATCTTATTAGATTGGCATTTAAGCAATGCTTCTTCTATTTTTTTTGCATGTGTCCGATGTGGCAAATCGATTGTTAATTTTTAGTAAAATCGAAATGGTTTATTCCATGGTAGGAAGGGTAGAAACCTTTTTATAGAAATAACGACTCGTGACCGTGTGTAATGAATGACATCTTGAAAAGTGTCCGCTCTTTTGTATTGCAACTGTTTGCCAAATTTTACGATACTGGATCAGGGTGTGACAGTTCGACTTTGCCAATGTCAAATATTTTTAAAATTTCATTTATATGCCGCATTTAGGAAAAAAGATGCTGTATTTTGCAAGCATCGGTTTATTAATTCTAAATTTATTAATTTGATTTGCTAACAATTCGCTTGAAAATGCCACTTTCCTAATATGAATTAACTATATTTTAAGTATAGGTTAGCTATATATTTGTATTAGCATTTATAACACGTTGTGACTTTAATTATTTTAGTTGATAAGCGATGCACATTATTATTAAGATAGCTTGGCTTGATTTGTATCACATTACCGTGGAACGGTCAACGAACCGATTTATATTTTTAAGAATTCTGTTAGCCGGCAAATACGCTGCATTTGACTTGTTGATCCATATTTTAATTTTGTTGGCATATTTTATAACCTTTTGGGAACCCTTTGGTTGCGGAGCACCAATTACCGGCTTCCATTTCTGAAGATCGTTAGATCGTTTTTGGACCTCTGCTTTTAATACATTTATCGCTTTATACGGCAGACTAGTTTTTGTGAGGTTTATGCCAAGTAATAGGGATGGGCTATCCATCCGTGTTTGTCGCTCTCGATTTAGATTTTTAAAGGTTTATTATTCTCGTAGGAGTATTTTCTAGCATTTCTTGAAAACTTTAATTCTAGCTCACTATTCGTGGCTTCCACCGTCTTTTATCATCCCAATACACGAGAATTAAGGCATTTATTGTCTTGGAATTATTCCCCGTAACGAAATGGCTCGGTTTGTTTCAGTCCATCCCTACTTCGTAATCGGACGAAAGCAAAGGCAAATTGACGAAAAAGATCGAGAGTTCCTTCTAGTTTGATTGTTTGGCGAGGAGAGAAGCTTTCTGTTCTAGTGCAGTCGTAAAGAGACTCCACGTTTAGTTTCTGATTTAATTCAACCCATTTATTGGGGATATTCGGTGGAATCTCTTGGTGTTTAGACACGACTGATTAATCGGGATCTAGATACTGCTGTCTTAGGTAAGCATTTTCTCTGGATTTCTTTTTCTATTGCCTGTAAACCGTGAACGCCATGATGCTAACGGTTTTTTTTAATATTTATAGAGGCTTCCCACGTTCGTCATATAAGACCGAGACCGTCGAATCTCACATAGTTAGCCGTCACCCATACACGATCGAGGTAATTATTGCTACCGTTTTGCCTAAATTAATGATTTAATTCCTTATCTGTGTTACCTTTCTTGTGCATATAACGCCATTTGCTTTTGCGTTCCACATGTTATCTTATCTACTCCATTTTATCTAATCCGAATTTTTATTTTAATGTAACTTTAATTTTGATCATATGGGGAAGTTTATATATTCTTTTAGGGGTGATTCATCCTTATCTTTGTTATATTCAAGTTGTCTGTACCTTGGTACATCTTTTATTTGCCGATGGTCATTGAAAATTCATGGATAATTTTTTTTGGGCAATTTGTTTTATAAAGAAAATATATTCATGAAAGGGGGGGCTATGGTTTTTATTAAAGTAAGGGGGCTTCGTCTAATGCGCACTGAGTTATTTCAGGGCTTTTTCCGAAAGGCTATCACCTTTTTCCGGAGGGCGCTCACCTTTTTCCGGAGGGCCACCTCTACCTGCCGCTAGAGTCACCTTGTTCTAGTGGGTTCAAAGCAGGCTTTACCAGCAGCACTTATCTCGACCCCAAGCTATCGAGACCTCGGCTAGATCTTCCCTCGGGGCCATCGAGAGCCAATTCCTGAGGTATCTATAAGTGCCCGGCGCCTCCACCAGAGTTCGACGACCGGATTTGGGGTATTGTACCGAAGCTTTATCGTTTGTTTATCTGTTTAATATAATCGCTCTTAGTTTTCCTCCTTTAATATAAATCAAACATTGACCGCCAAGCTCTGAGAGAGCTAATTATTTTAATTTTCATTTATTCACTGGTTTATCGGACCAGTTAACCTGATTGCTCTGAATTGTGTTTCTTTTTAATAAACGTCAAGCGTTGGATCACTAATTTAAATATTTTCATTCGTTAATCGAGTGATATAACCGCTCTGAATTTTATCTTTTTACAATATGTATCAAGCACCGATAGCCACGCTTTATTCTAGTTTTGCTCTTTTATATCGAGTCTTTTGATTTAATTATTGTGGCAGTTCATTGCTGCATATTATCATTGTTACATTCAAAATCGGTGCAGCTATTAGCGCACGCATACCTAGTGGTAATTAGCTTAATGAACGTCAAAGTGATCACTTTATAGTAGTATTTAAGGCATTTAGTTGTAAGGCGTACAGAACCCAGTATTAGCAACCGAATTCGTCTCCGTACAATCTCCATATTGTACTCTGTTTATTTTATCCTTACCATAATAGCCATTTAACATTCCTTTTGTCTTTAACTAACCACATTTCAATTTAACATTTTTTCCTCCAGATAGAGGGTTGCTGTGTTTTCAAAAAAAGAAAGAACTTAGAAGCAAATGTATTGTTCCTTAAATTTTTGGATTGTGTTTTTTTTATGTTAAGTTAATTGATAAATTATCGATTTTATAATCGCGCCTATATTCTCATTTTCTTGTTAGTTTGAAATTAAGTACTAAGTACCGTTTGATTTTATGAGCTGACCTAGCACACCCTCAGCAGAGCTTTTTCCGTTTAGTTGGTTAGATCGGGTGACGCTCAAACGACCCTATGACAGGGGCCGAGCTTTGCAATACAACTCTCCGGGGCTAGGGTCATTTTTAATTAATTGGGAAAAAATTTTTACTTTCATTTTGGGATTCAATCAGAAAAACTTGTTGCTAGGGGCAACATTAATCTAAACTATTTGTTCGAAATCTGTTTTTCGGATCAGTGTTCATTGTACCATAATGGTATTGCCCATAGGCCTAACTGCCGATATTGACCAGATTTGATGAAAATCCCAGAGTATATAATTAAGTACATTATATACGCATCATCCCCAACAATTAAATATTTGGGTGGGTATTTACGCAGATCGCTTAACTGGTCCATTTTTCCCCGAAATTTTAATGGCCAAATGCATCTTAATTGACGGAGATTGCAGTTCGTCCAGCACATAATAGAGATTGATGAAGACCATGAAATCATAATAGTTCAGCACTACGGTACACCTCCTCATTTCGCTCAACCGGTCCGTTAATTTTTAGATGAAAACTATCCCCAAAACTGGATTGGAAGAAGGGGCCATATTGAGTGGCTTCCATTGCCATGGCCATCTGATTTGACCTCAATGGACTTTTTTCTATGGGGTCGTTTGAAGTCTAAAATGCTATCTAGCCTGAATCATTGGATGATATACGAAATGGTATTTCATGTATAATAAACTTATCGGAAAAGTAAGTAATGACTTTTTCTTTTGCTTTCCTTTTTTAAGAAAAAAATTGTAAATAAAAACCTACCCTTTGCAATTTCGGTGTAAAACGCACTCCCGCCAAAACGATTCAGTGATATCTCTCTTTTAAAGGGTCTTTAGACCCTCATTTTGAAGTATGTAGCTCTTACGATTAATTAATTATTAACTAAAAACTTCGTTGCCACATGTTTTGACTTCAAATTTGGGGGTTATAATCTGGGTAAAAATACCACTAAAATGAGATGTCACTCGACACCTCCCAATAAAATATTTGGGGGTAACTGTCACCTCTACTTAAGGGTTGAAGTTGAAGGGTTGAAAATATAATACAAAAATTGTCCCCCTAAACTCAATAATTGACGGGTCCGAGCGATTTTCCAGATCTTTATCTTACATAATGAAAATCGAGGTGTTGGTTGGGCCACTCCGTGCAGGATAGGGATGGCCAAATCGAATGATCAATTTGTGTGCACCGATTAAATTCTCTGATTCTCTGGTTATTTGGTTACTAGTACGATCAGTAGTTTCAGTCTACTGAGACTATTCAGAGTCAATGAGAACTGCTCAAAATTATTGTCTAATTAATTAGTACCCGAAACTTCAGAATGTAATTTATTGTGATATTTAAAGGAAAATGTCTATATGCTTTGACCCGAGATATTGCCGGGGATGTACAAAAAGTAGGACACGTCTGCTTTGGCTAGGCAACACGAAATTTCCGCTAAATACGGGGGAAAATATTACTTGATTTGATGCTTTTTAAATTTAAATAGTAAGTTACATGAGAAGAATTAGTTAGGTGTTCAGTGACTTTAGGGAAGATCTGCGACTGTGTAATTAGTACAGTCTCAAAATGTTACATTACTTTTTCTGTTGCTGCAGTAGGGGAATTAGAGGTGGATCATTTAACATTATTGGGCTTTAATTTCTTTAAAGTATTCTCGAATTAATTGCAAATTTTTTGCAATATCCGCCTAATAATAATCTTTTTTTTAACAGTTATTAATTATTGAGAAAAATACAAAACTTTGCAAATAAAGTTGATGACAAAGCCTCTAGCTAGGTCAGTGAAGGTAGAAAATAGTCGATTTTCCATTAAAAATGTAGCTTTATACTCAAAGTAACCGTGAAATTATAAGAAGGAAGCGATTATTGTTATAAATATATTCAAAAGGCATTTTTAACACATTTTATCTCAGAAATTAAGTGTTTCCAGATACATGTTTTTAGGACATATCTTGAAGATACCCTGCATACTAGATGTGACGCGGTAGCAATATTTGAAAGGCAATCAGTTCTACACATAATAAATGTAAACTGAACGGAGGGAAAAATGCACAAAGAAAGTTCTTTTTGACTACTATGAGTAGAGCGAGAGCATAATCCATATTACTGTATTATCATATGCCAATATGGTAAGGTTCTAATTTATTTTGATCGCAAACCCGCCCATAATATTTTATGTTGGGCTGTTTGCACGAAAATGGTGGCATCTAGTTTAATAAAATTCCTTTTTAAGAATAAGTCGATATTTTCATTCGATTTTCTTAATCGGTTTTTATGTAGATCTAGATCTATGGCAAATACGAAACTTCAGAAAGGACCTAAATTCTAAATAGGTAGATCTCTTTATTTCCCAAGAAATTTATTCAATTCAATTTAAAAATTTGTCCCATATATAAACTTTGGATGTTGCGCCATAAAAATGAAACTAGAAATATGCGCGAATGTAAAAGTGACCAGCGAACCCGAATATTCATAAGCCATTTCCTCATAAAACCGAAGAGAAGTCAAAGACTTATTTATATGTAAATAATAATGATAACTTTTTCTATCTTGTTCACATGCCTTGATTAAAAACTTGTTCATGTCCCATTAAAAGGAGGAAGTTCTAATTATGAGTTGTTTCATTTCTACGTGTGGTTCGCTCTTAATTTATTTAATAGCTGCTTGCTTAATACAATTTTGTTTTTATTGATGGCAATAATGGATTGCTTACAAACGGGAATAGGTGGTTTGTTTCTATAATGGTTTGTAAATTGAATGGCAACTTGTATCAACATATTGCTCGGAAACTACCAAGAATAGTAAGTGCGTACACCTATATTGAAGCATTAAATAGTTTTGGTGCGAATTTTAAAACAGTTTTTGTGGGTTTATCTTGGTCTTAACCCCCTGTCTAATATGTTGAACTCCACTAAATATGAATTTAATACCAAAGGCAATGATAAGACGATACTTAAACTGCACTTACTCTATATGAATGATGTCAAGCTAATGATAGCCATGAAGCTGGATCAAATGTTACAGATTGTTGAAAATTTCTCAAAAGGAATTCAGTTCCAATTTGGAATTGATAAGTCCCGCATCAATAAATTCGTGCGTGGAAAGCTGAAAGTGGGAGAGATCAGTCCGGCGAGTGAAGAGATAATTTAATCGATACGGTAGGGAGAAACTTATAGATATCTGGGAATGAAGCAATCAGGAAAGGAAATAACGTCTGAAGTCGAGAGAAGAGTTAAAAGACTGTTAAAAACACAACTCAGCAGCAAAAACTTAGAGCAACTTTTACTCGTGCTCGCTGCATGGATATTCATTGGAATTATGTCATGGAGTAAGGGGTTACAATGCAAATTAAATACCTTGCTAACAAAGGTGCTGAACTACTACCCTAGAATCGCCGAAGAAAAAACAATTCGTGTTTGACAAGACGGAGGAAGACACTACCAAACTGTGGGACCATCAGATCAACAATTTGCGTAGTTACTTTTAGTCGAAAGATTAAGAGTCGGAACTCTATAGAATTATATGTGCTGATGTGCGAATATCTCGAGCCTCAACTCTCGATGAGGGAAGACAAGTTGCAGAGATGGCGAGAAAAACGACTTACTTCATGGAATGCATTCAAATGAGGTTATACAGGAATATGTCGCCAGAGGTGCCTCGAACTTCTGGCTTGCCTCAGGAAAGATGTTCCCATAAATTGAAGGTTTTGTTGGGGAATTCAGGATGAGATGGTTCTAACATGAAACTAGTTGAAATGCATCGTCGAAGATCCCCAAATCGAGAGCGAGATGGATACAAAAAAATGGAGTCCTTACAACACGCTATTGCAGGATGTCAGCTTTTCTCTGCAACTGTAAACAAGGGTAGGCATTATTGCCACGATTATTCATCAGAGCCTAGTCAGCATTCTGGGACTTTTTACCCAGGATCTTTATTACAAATATAAGCCTCAAATAGTTTTGGAAAACTATGACTTTCGACTCTACTGAGATTGTACAATCTTAACTGATGCAAAATAGACTAGATGTTACCCTCATAAACAAAACTTACAAAGTTGCAACCTTTGAATAAGTGTCAGTACCCAATAACCAAAATCTGCTCGGAAAGAACGCTGACAAGATTTCTGAGAACTGAGTGTTGGAGGTCAGAATAAAGAGGCAGTGACAGTTGAATTACGCGAAGCAGTGCCAATAATAATTTCACCAAATGCAGTTGTCCTGAAAAGCCAAGAAAGAAATATCGATAAGTTCGGATTGACTAAAAGCTTTACAAGCCCATCAAATTTATCGGAAGCACCCAAGATCGGAAATATCAGAAGTGTCATCGTAAAGCTCTGCCGTAAGCTTTACTGTATTATAGAATATACAGTAAAGGTTACGGCAGAGCTTAATCCCTCTGATGCTTAGCGTATCTGGGATTAAGTAAATTTTCCCGTTTAGAGTGACTGCCAATGGCGAAAGGCATGCAAATGGGGATAGTAATAGTAATTTAAAAATAATGATAATAACGATAATAGAAACAGGAAAAACCCGAGAAAAATTGAAAAATGATAATAATAATAATAATTATACTTAATAATAATAATACGCGTTCTGAGTAATAAATTCATAAATATACCGTGCATAAACAGACATCATATGACTTTCCCTAAAAATTGTTCGCGATTATTGACTAAATTCCATTTTCCTAATTATTGTTATTGGATTTTGAGCACCAAAAGTGCGATGCATGTTACTCTCTGCACTCCAAAATATTACACTAAATTTCAAAAGGGATTCGAAATTGGAATAGAGTTTTCTCATTCGTTCTTCTGCTCATTAGTCGAATTCCGTAGCAGACAGAGCTTAGTTTCTTACTTAAAAGACTTATATGAAAGCAACAATATAGCTTTTTATTGATATGCATGTCTAGGAACTTTCTATTTTTGACCACAGGTAATTTAATATTATTTAACGATTTTCCATAGTCAAAATTATCTAATTTTTGATTGTTTTGTAGTTTATTTTCTGTAAATCATTTGAGAGGTTGCAGTTTTGTTTGCTATCTGTTACAAAGGACCATGTGTAGGACCATGCCTACACATCCTTTGAGAAATGCACCAATTACAATTACCTTAATTCAGCTTGAACCAAACAGGATGACTACTTAATAAACATGTAGAAAACATATTTTTAGTCATGAGGTATTCAGGATGGGTGGTTAGGGGAATCGTCGTCCTAGAAGTTCGAGGAAAAAAAGCCATAATGAAATCGACCAAAGGATTTTTTATACGGATGACGCTGATGGTGTAATCAGTTATTAAAATTTAAAAAGTGGGGCTTTTCGAATACTTTTAGAAGTTACTAGCTTTGTCTACTTCTTTTGTTACGAACATGTTTTCGTAGCTTTTAAGGTAAAGTAGCTCATAGCTTTTATGGTAAAACAACGATGAACTCGGAAGTTACAGCGATTCTTGTGCTAAAATAAACAAGTGTCTTGTGCCGCCCACAAGTTTACCATAGAAGCATGTTCTCAACAAAAGTAGTAGACAAAGGCTAGTAGCTTTTAATGAATAACTGGATACCTTTAAGGGTTAAAATGTAGAGAAAATATATTTGTTAATATAAATGAGAGCACCATTTTGCATCATTCGTAGAAATTTAAGATTTTTTTTTAAATTCTCTTCTTCGAATTATATAATTTTGTTCTTCAAAGCTCTAGGATAAGCGGTTTCTAAGGCTGCCATACCAGCCGTAACTAATCACACTGCATATATTTATAAAGTGTTATATAGTTGAATAATGACAGGATAATATGTATTTCTTGTTGTTTCTTTGCACTGCTATTTTGTTTATTTTTCTTATTTACAATAATACCGAAATTAAGCAATTTATTATTATTATTATTATTATTATTATTATTATTATTATTATTATTATTATTGTGACTATCATTATTTTTACATTCCTTAAAAAGGGAGAGTTTTATGAAATATTTTCGAATTTAACAACTATGAACAATGAAACATAAAAATATATATTATAATGAAAAATATTGGTTTTTACGTAATTATATGAGCAAAAGATCTCACCCTGTTTCATTTTGGTACTAGCCTACTCGATAATGTAGCGATTCATCGATGATTTGTTCTCTTAACTCTTTAATACTCAAGTATTTGGTTTTAAACGCATTCGTTTTTAGATTTCCGCAATAAAAATGATCAATGGGAGTAAAATCCGGTGAACGTGCGGGTCTTTTAATGCTTTCCTGTCTACCAAGCGATCGCCGTGAAAAATAAACGGTCGTTGCCGCATCTGGATGACGGATCAAATATCGCAAAACTGAAGGAGGGTCACACTAACATCATTTGCAAACTCAGAGATCCTCCAAGATTAATTATTGCCCGTTTGCGCATATCGTAGCTTTCCGTGTAAATAAAAATTAGATCTATATAATTCAATACCTTAAATATCCTAAGCTATTTTACATTTCCTATCTAGCTTTTTATTCATTATAAGTACTCATAATTCTCATTTCCCTCTTGTCCTGTAAATCGCTGATTTATTACCCTACTTACATTATATAAACATGTTTTTTAATTTTTCAGAAATATTGTTCGGATTAAAATGTAGACATTTATTGCTTGCGACAATTTAAAAATTAAGTACTCAAATCCCAAGAAGATTTACGTTAGATTAAACGTCACTATTATTAAATTGGGTGCTCTAGTCTCTAGCGGTATTCTATTCTTTTGTATAAAGGCAATCATTGTTGATTAGGGTTTCAAGAAGTGAAACCTCTTGAAAACAGTTTAAACGTCAGTATTATTAAACTGGATACTCCGGACTCCAGAAGAACTCTATTCTATGGATAATAAGTCTGGTTGATATATTTATAAATATATACTGAGTCATCACCAGTAAACCTACATTTACTACCAATTACTTTAGCTGCGTTTTATTACCATTAGCAGTGCCATTTACCGCCTCTGAAACCCTTTGGCTTGCCAACCATCTTTATTAAAATAAATAAGTCACTAAATTCACTCTACGACTTCGGCACAATTGTACGTGGAACGCCTTATAGATAATTTTTTTTGTTGAAAGTATATATTAATTAGTTTATTCCCTTTGTACTAGCTTCATATAGTTACAGTAACATTAATATTGAGAACTTTGCGTTTGTAAATGGGAAGAAGATAAAAATAATATTGCCTGCCCAGTTTAGTCGCTGCTCGTTTCTCAAAGATTGTTTTTGCTTATAGAGCCCCATATTGTCATATATCATCTGAAAGTAATTAATCAAGATTATCGCAAATTCCCTCCTCAGTGCGTCTGAACAGATATCTTTTAAAATAAAAAAACATGTTTTTGTTAGGGTAGAAATTAATTACGTTTTGTTTAAGGTTCCCTCAGTTTGTTTCCTATAACATCAGTACTATTGTTTTTGTCGATTATGGTGACAAGAAAAATTTATCCTGAAGAAAAGATATTTAAAAACGAATAATTTTGTCCGGGAGAGCTTTTCGAGTTAACTTACGGTAGAATATCGAAATTTGAATTTGAATAGCAGTTGTTTACCTGTTAGAAAAAGAAAGTCTTGAGTGTCATTATATGTGCCAAATTTATGAAATTTTATAAAGTAAGAAATCGCCCATTTAAAAAAAAAAAGTCAGAATAAAAAGGCAATAATCATTTTACCCCAGATAATTTTCTGACTCAAATTGCCATGGAGTGTCGAAATTATTTGAATAAAGTTTGTTTACCTATAAGAAAAGGAAGGTATTGAGCGTCATTCTGTGCCAGATTTATCGAATTTATAAACTAAGAAATTTAAAAAGATCAGAATGAAAAAGCAGTAATCATTTTACTCAGGAGAGTTCTTCAAATCAACTTTCGATGGAGTATCGAAATATCAATTTGAATAATGTTTATTAACCTATCAGAAAAAGAAGATCTCGAGCGTCGTTCTGCGCCAAACTAATGCAATTTTATAAAGTAAGAAATTACTGATTTAAAAAAAGACCAGAATGAAAAGGCAGTAATTATTTTACTCGGGATAGTTTTCTGAGTCAAATAACGATGGAGTACCTATCGAAATTCCCTTGTTTACCGATCAGAAAAAGAAATACTCGAGCGTCATCATATAGAAATCATATATTTAAAATAAGTTTAGAATGAAATGGCAGTAATCATTTTACCCGGGATAGTTTTCTGAGTCAAATTACAATTGAGAATAGTTTTTCGAGTCAAATTACGATGGATCATCGAAACTTGAATTTGAAAAAGCTTGTTCACCTATTAGAAAAATAAGGTCTCGAGCGTCATTCTGTGCCAAATTTATCTAATTTTATAACGTAAGAAATCACATATTTTAAAAAAGGTCAGAATGAAAAGACGGTAATCATTTTATCCGAGATGGATTTTCGAGTCAAATTACGATGGAGAATCAAAATTTGAATTAAATAAGTTTACCTGAATGGCCGATTTAGGTGCCGATCTGGGGTTTTTTTCGAGGGACGAAAGCAAAGGACTGAAATTAAAAAAAATTTTGATATCGAAAAATTAAAAAAAAAATTGGCTCCTACCGCGGAACCTATTAAAGATAGGTTCTCACCGAGGTCGGATTCGAGTTGGGCATCGTCAAAACCCCCCCTAATCCGAATTTCAACCTTGCTGGTCAAAGGGCACCAAGAATCCCTATTTAGGAGCCCCTAGGAGACTTAGCGATCTCAAATTTTAGGTAGGGGTTCGGACCGATGCCCTTCACCACCCTGCTGAATACGAACATGTTTGGACGAAATTTAGGTCAAAAAGGGCCGGTAGGAGCCGGATTTCCGGTAGGCTCCAAAAGGGGCAAAAAACCGTCTCCTAAATATATAATGACCTACGAAAACGTTTTTCTTCAAATTAATATTTAGGGGTCCAAAACCACGATTTTCCACTTTCAAAACCGATGGGGCGAGCGTTCTCCTAATAGGAGCCGCAGATCGAAAATCGCGTAGAATACTTTTTTTTAAGTCTAATCCGTGCGGGGGACAATTTGAGGGTCTCGTTTCGAATTTTTTTCTTCGACCTCATCCGGCTCCTACCGCGGAACCTATCGCACGTAGGTTCCCGCTCGCTCAAATTCGGACTCAGCGTCACCAAAAACCCCCCTAACTATCATCCATTTATCTCAACGGGTTCGCAGGGCCCCTGAAATACGGGCCCCTAGGGTCCCAAAATTTCTTTTCGTTTAAACGGTCCCCTTTTGACCTACCACACCGACTTTCGACGTTTTCCACCTATTAAATCGATTTTTTTTTATTGCGGGGCCTCCCCCCTAGGGGCTACATTTTTTTTAAGTCCATATTCGTTTTCCCCGACCCCGAAAACCCCTGGGACTCTATTTTCGCCTAAATCTGAGCTGTCTCGTGTTCGGTCTAGTACCAGCTCACGTTCACGTGAATAAAGCTTGTTCACCTATTAGAAAAATAAGGTCTCAAGCGTCATTTTGCGCCAAATTTATCTAATTTTATAACGTAAGAAATCACATATTTAAAAAATGGTCATACTGAAAAGGCGGTAATCAATTCAGTCAAATTACTATGGAAAATCGAAATTTGAATTTAAATAACGCTTGTTTACGTATCAGAAAAAGAAATACTCGAGCGTCATCAAAGGGAAATCATATATTTAAAATAATTTAGAATTAAATAGCAGTAATCATTTTATCCACGATAGTTTTCTGAGTCAAATTACGATTGAGAATAGTTTTTCGAATCAAATTACGATGGATCATCGAAATTTAAATTTGAATAAAGCTTGTTCACTTATTAGAAAATTATGGTCTCGAGCGTCATTCTTGATCTAATTTTATAACGTACGAAATCACATATTTTAAAAAGGTCAGAATGAAAAGGCGGTAATCGTTTTATCCGAGATGGATTTTCGTGTCAAATTACGACGGAGAATCAAAACTTGAATTAAATAAGTTTACCTATCAGAAAAAGAAATACTCAAGCGTCATCAAAGAGAAATCATATATTTAAAATAAGTTAGATTGTAATGGCAGTTATCATTTTATCCAGAATTGTTTTCTGAGTCAAATTACGATTGAGAATAGTTTTTCGAGTAAAATTACGATGGATCATCGAAATTTGAATTTGAATAAAGTTTGTTTACGTGTTAGAAAAATAAAGTCTCGAGCGTCATTCTGTGCTAAATTTATCTAATATTATAACATAAGAAATCACAGATTTTAAAATTGGTTAGAATGAAAAGGCGGTAATCATCTTATCCGAGGTAGATTCTCGAATCAAATTACGATGGAGAATCAAAATTTGAATTAAATTAAATAAGTTTACCTATCAGAAAAAGAAATACTGGAGCGTCATCAAAGAGAAATCATATATTTATAATAAGTTTAGAATTAAATGGTAGTAATCATTTTATCCAGGAGAGTTTTTGAGTCAAATTACGATTGAGAATAGTTTTGCGAGTCAAATTAAGATGGATCATCGAAATTAGAATTTGAATAAAGCTTGTTCACCTATTAGAAAAATAAGGTCTCGAGTCGTTCTGTGCCAAATTTATCTAATTTTATAACGTAAGAAATCAGATATTTAAAAAAAGGTCAGAATGAAAAGGCGGTAATCATTTTATCCGGAATAGATTTTCAAGTCAAATTACGATGGAGAATCGAAATTTGAATTTAAATAACGCTTGTTTACCCATCAGGAAAAGAAAAACTCGAGCGTCATCAAAGAGAAATCATATATTTAAAATAAGTTTAGAATTAAATGGAAGTAATCATTTTACCCGGGATAGTTTTCTGAGTCAAATTACGATTGAGAATAATTTTTCTAGTCAAATTACGATGGATCATCGAAATTTGTATTTGAATAAAGCTTGTTCACTTTAGAAAAACAAGGTCTCGAGCGTCATTCTGTGCCAAATTTATCTAATTTTATAACGTAAGAAATCACATATTTTAAAAAAGGTCAGAATGAAAAGACGGTAATCATTTTATCCGAGATGGATTTTCGAGTCAAATTACGATGGAAAATCAAAATTTGAATTAAATAAATTCACCTATCAGAAAAAAAAATACTCGAACGTCATCTAAGAGAAATCATATATTTAAAATAAATTTAGAATGAAATGACATTAATCATTTTACCCAGGAGAGTTTTCTCAGTCAACTTGCGATGGAGTATCGAAATCTGAACTTCAATATCACGTGTTTACCTATCAGAAAAACGAAGTCTCGAGCGTCGTTCTGTGCCAAATTGATCAAATTTTGTAAAGTAAGAAAATGTAGTAATCATTTCACCCGATAGCTTTTCGAGTCAACTTACGATGGAGTATCCAAATTTGAATTTGAAGTCTTGAGCATCATTCTATTCCAAATGTATTTAATTTTATAAAGTAGGAATACATTCGAAAAACCATGTATTTAAAAAGGGGGTTACTATATATTTTTTATGATACATTTTCTGTTACGTCAAGAGATTGATTTTGGATACTTTATATTTTAGGCATTTTGAGACGTTACAAAATCTAAATGGTTTGACTGATGTATTGATGGCAGTATTGTATTCTCTTATAATGAGGCTCACTCCCGAAAAATAAGTGAGGTAGGAGCTTCTTATATATCATTGGCCAATGGACTTATTGTTTCGCTTTCAGTTCTTAAATCGGTCTGATTAAGATGTCATTACGCCACGCTTAAGGCCATTACGTTAGTGCGTCTTATTAGAATTAATAATATACTTTGTTAGATTGCTCGTGCTAACCGACTTGATAATTGGAATATTCCTCAACGATCAAATTCAGCGTGTGTCTTGTTTTTAACTGTTTTAGTTTGTTTAACTTAATGCCTATTTAAGTATTCTTTACGCCAAAGACAATGAGTCATAGTCCTGCCTGATCAACATAATATAATGCAGAACCTGTCTTGGTTTTAAAACAATAGTTTTCAGGTGCATTGCACTCCTCGCGTATTTCAGGCGCAAATTTTGCCATGCATGAAAAGGCGCCTTGAGTTGAGCAAAGAGCATAATGATACAGTTTCGATGGATTCCATATTAGCTTTGGACTTTGATTCGTCTTGTTCGTTTTTTATAATAGGCAGGATATTTAGAAAATTTAGTTCATCTGGAAATTCTGCAACCTTTGTTGATTCAAACTCAAAATATATATTTTTAACTGATATATCAAAATATCTTCAGAGTTTTACTCTTCTGTAATATGCAGATTCCAGTGTAAAGTTTGTTAATACGAATCATATTTTCAACTGTATGAATAAACTAAACAGTTGGCTAATTTGTAACTAGTTCTTTTCATCTTACTTTTTAACTTTAGACGAAAACTGATTTTTTTTACCGATCAAATCCCTAATTTTTTATTTCGAATGCGATAGATTAAATTTTTGGAAATATTTTTTTTAAGGTTTGAATTTAAAACGATTGTTTTCAGGTGGACTTGGGGCGCAAATTATTCTATGCCCGAAAAAAGGTGTACCGAAGATGAGTTAAAAATATGGTGATATAAACTACGCTCCTGGCCTAAAAAAAACCGGACAAAAAATTTTGTTCAAAGTCAATCTAAAAAAAAAATTAAGTTGTCCATCGATTTTCATAATTTTTCCTCAAGGTTTTGGCGGTTTTATCATATTTATAATCCTCCTATTAATTGTGCAAGATGCTTTATTTAATGCATTTGGTGTTATAGAATGTAGAGCCCAAAGTTGCATTTAGCTCACTCTGTGGAAGAATTAACCGTCAAAAAGATAAGTCTATGTGTGACATTTTAAGGTTTGTTATTTCTTAATATTTATTTTTTTTATTAATATCTTTATCTTTAAAATAAAGGCAATTTGTTAAAAGGAGCTATGGAATTTACAGCAATAACAAAAATAAAAACATTATATTTCAATCAAGTAACATTGGTATTTTGTTGCTTAGTAATGTTACGATTAGTGTTTATGTTGTTTGTATTTTTGTATCAAAAGTGTCAGTGTACTCGCATTCGACATTTGATTTTTGGGGGTGTTGCACGAGCTGTTGCATTGAATGATGATGTTACTCTTCGGCAGAGCCAGAAGACAAGCGTCTAGATCAATGCAAAAGCTGCGGACATGCATAATGGCTGAATGTATCAGAATTACCCATGTCTTGACGGGCTACCGACGTGCTTTCAACATCTCTGACGGTGTAATAGTCAGACGTTCTGCTGCTTGTCAATCGTCCGCTCGGGTCGATTCCCTCCGGTCGCAAGGTATGTTTTGTTTACTTTTTTTTAAGGTTTGCGTTTTTTATTAGTTAATTTTTTTTCTTAATTTTGGGCAAGCCTTGGGTTAGTTTGGTTAGTTTTTGTTAGTGGCGCCCCCGTAGCGAGTGAAGCGAGGAGGGCCATGCAAAGCCATAATAATACCTATTTTTGGCGAAACCATTACGCATGTCCGCAGCTTTTCCATCGAAAAGTTAGTAGATGATCTAGACTCTTGTTAACACTATACAATGTGGGATCAGTCGCTTTCGTCAACCGGTGAGTATGTGCGAGCGTATATGGAGGAAAAGAATAGAACGCTTCCAAAAACACCTTTTGGAGACGGTAGTATCATGGTATGGGCCGAAATTTCATGACATACCCGTGCAGATCTCGATTTAACTGCTCACCGCTCTATCGTAGAAAGTTAAGCGAACCACCTCATTCTCTTCGCTACATTCGTTGGTCATTTTATTTTTAATACTTGATGATGCCAGGCCTCACATCGCAAAAGTTGTCAACGATTATTTGGATGAAATTGACATTCATCGTTTAGGCTGGCCTCAACGTAGTTTTGATTTAAACCCGATTGAGCATGGGTGGGATATATTAGAGAGGCTAATTTTTAACAGACAAGCGGGTCCATTAGTCCAGAAAATTGGAAATATATATTATTTTTTAAGTTCGGCACACACACAAAAGGACAATACTATATCACTCAACGAGCGGTCCGTGCGCGGAGAAGATGGTGGACGTTTCACTTGAAGTGCTGTAGGTTTTCGGGAAAGGCGTTACTCGGAAGTCCATTCAAGAGCGAGGCAGTCCTCCAGATAAAGGAGTCCCGTAACAGCGACGTCCTAGGTGCTCGCAACTGAATCGTATGTTGATGAGCAGCTTGTGTCTGACGGGTATTTCTGTTTGGCACAACTCTGAGCGGAATAATAAGTGCCAGCTCGTTCGAACACCTTCCATAATAGCATCGATAGTAAAGAGATAGGTCCGACACTTTTCTTCGATGTTCAGGGTTATCAAGGTCTTTAGTCAACTGTGTGTCATCTACAAGGCGGACTGCTCTTCTCTGTATGGAGTCCAATATCTTGAGCAAGTGTTTGGGTGCCGAGCTTCACACATGGGAACAGTTTTCCAGAGATGGTTTTAACTGGGCCTTATACAGCGGTAAGAGCTGATGAGGTGCATACAACTTGTTTGCTCTATAGAGTGCTCCTAGCTGTTGTGCTGCTGTCTTGGCAATTTTGGTAACGTAATTACGCCAAGACATATTGTGTTCTAAGTTGATGCCCAGCAAGCTTATGGATGAGGCCAGAGTCACTGCTTGTCCTGTCATTCATAAGTCAGGACCTACGGTCATTTTTTTTTTGAGAAGACAGCTGCTTGAGTCGTGCCTGCTTTAAACTGAATATTACTTTCCTCACCCTATTCCACGATCGCATTCATATCATCATTGATGGCAGCAATCTGATTTTCTCGCTCGCGTTGGGAACGAACAGCGGTCATTGGAGTTCACGACATGGTTTTTTTTTATAGCAGTGGCACAGATTATTACTCCTACCAGATGCGAATCTCTTAATAACTTTCCTATACAAAGTTTTCGCGATCTGGTCGCCACGTATAGTGCAGCGAGCCGCTTCGAGCGTAGATCTGGAGGACGTAGTTTTCCAACATTGGCGTCGTTTAATTATGTGGAAATATGAAGTTGGCGAGTTGCGCCATGAATTTCATTCCATTCATTCATTCTATTTTAAAATATTAAAACATAAAAGGTATTTTGTTAATACTTTTGAAATGATGAATACGATGGGTAAATAAATAACTAAAATTAAAAGAAAAATACCTTTATTTGGCTCTTGTAATATTAAAATAAACATAATGAAAATATATGTATAATATACATCCATACACACATACCTTCTTTTTCTATAATAATGTTTCCGTCGGTGTTGGTAGGATATGTTTCTGTTACATTTTTCGAGGGTGCATCTAAAATGGCATTTTTATTATGGTGTTTCTTATTATAATTTGTTATTCTATAATTTTATTTATTAAATTTAATAATTATATATAATTAGAAAAAAAACTGTCATGATCAGGTACATACCTAATAATATAAAAATCTTTCTTTATGGTCCTTCGTCGTCGGCGTCCATAGAGGGATCGCATGAGTGATCTGAACTACAAAAAACCGTTGGAATTGCATTTTGAAACAAACGTTTTCTTCCAGATATATTAATGAACTTCTTTTTAAAATGTTTCTCGCACAAACGAAAATTATTGATATTTTTTCCAAGTAGATCTTCTCTATGAGAGGCTCTAAGCCAACCTTCATATCTGAAAATAATTTTAAGCAATTGTTTATGTGAAGTAGATACAAAAATATGTTTAAGGTTTATCATCGAATTTTGTACATACCTGGAACGATCTTTAGGAAAATTAAAAAGCGAATACTCGTCCAGTCCTGGAAGAACAACACCGGTATACACACTTGTAACCAGGCATTTTACATAAAATAATGCAATTAACAAATATAAAAAAGCATATAGTTAATTAAAATTACACTACAACTTAGTACAACCACAATTTAAATCATAAAGTCACGCAACAAAACTTCTATAATAACATTTACCCGCTATCTATTTCACTGAGACGATCGCATACGCTAGCATCAATGTACTAACATTCGACGCCGGATTAAATACGATGGCCGCTGCCACTTTAAGAATTCTCTAAATCGGGTCACCGTCGGAAGCGTAAGATTCGCATCTGGTAGGAGTAATCTGTGGCAGTGGCACCCACACTAAAGCGAGATCCTATGGCGCTCGACGACCGGTGTGTGTGCGAAAATGTTGATTGACACAGTTCTTGAATAGTTGTAGGTTGTAATTAGAGGGAATGAGGATATTAGAATGCTCTCGTCTGCAAAGCTGTAAATAGATTTGTTGGTCCTCTCTATGAGATCGTTAAACAGCGTAGGAGATAACATGCACTCTTGAGGAACTCCGGCATAAATTTTAAATTCCTCCGAGAGATGTTCATTAAAACCCACTTAAGATCCCTTAAGAAAATGGAAAGCAGTGCTGGTGGTAGTCCGTATGCTGTCAATTTGCGTAACAATCCGTCATGCCTCACCATACCAAATGCTTTCTATATATCGAGAGCCACTGCACGAGATTCGCAATAGCTCACGATGGCTTTGGTCCACAGGTAGGTCACGTAAGTCAGGAGAACTCCCGTTGATCTGCGCTTGCGAAAGCCATACTGGCGATCGCTTATGATTCGAAATATTTTAAGAGCTGTTCGTTGATCAGTTTCTCTATGAATTTGGGCATGATGGGAACTAAGGCAATTGGACGGTACTTATTTGGAATAGCTTTTTACCTTTCTTCGGGATGGTGCAACCACCTTCCGTCTAGAAGGAAAGCATGCAGTTTTGTATGATAGGAAGAAAAGCTTGCATAGTAGAGCTGTTAGTTCAGCAGCACATTTCTTAGGCACAATTGCTGGATCGCCATCCAGTACTTTGGCCTTGTTAGTGTCTAGGCTTTCGAGCATTCGTTTCACTTCGCGTCGCGTTGGCGACATACCAGACTTGGTCTTGAGGAATTCACTCTCGGGATAGTTTAGGGAGCCTTTCCTTGATGACCTAAGGTAGAGTTTGATGCAAATATTTCGGCAAGAAAGTTCGCTTTTTCTTTGACCGTTTCCGCTATCGAGCCTTCACCTTTGGCCAGTGGTGGGATTGACGTCTTTGAGAAACCCTGATTGACGACAGCTTTGGCAACTGACCAAAAGGATCTTGATCCGTTAGAACAGTTGAGAAGCGTGTTCTTGATCTGCTCATTATACCCCTCCTTGTTCTCGTCAATGGTCCGCTGAAACTGGTTTTTCTCGTGACGAATATATTTCGATTTTCGGCTGTCGGATCTCGGCGCCATTTGCGGTAGCCGATATTTTTAGCAATGATTGCTCTTGAGCAGTTTTTCTTAAACCATGGTTTACTGTTTGAGATATGTTTCAAAGAACAGAGGATGAAAGCTTCCATACCAGCTAGGATAACTTGAGTTATCTCATCAGCAAATTCAGTGGTGTTTTAATTTCTAAAAGAAGATATCTCACGAAGATCACGCCACTTTGCAGATTTCTAGTGCCAAATCTTTCGGGATACCTGTGGCTCCTGTATTTTGATAGCAAGTTCACAGGTTGCGGAGATAAGATGAGCCCAACGGAGGTTGGTCAGTTACGGTGTAGAGGCCAGGATTAGTGGTTAAGAATAGATCCAGGAGGCTAGCAAATTCTTTTTGACGCTCAGGGATCCTGGCAGGTTCGTTAACCAGCTGAGTAAGTCTGTGACTTATAGCAAAAAGACTCGGCTCCTCGTCCTTCATCGTCGTTTTGGTTGGAGTGTTTCAACCAGTCGATGTTATGTGCATTGAAGTCTCCTACTATGACAATTTCTGCCGTTGGATAGTTGATCTGGAAAAAATAAATTTGATTACCAAGATTTGGTTGCCCGATGTGTGCTTAATTTGACCCACATGACATAGAAGTCCTTAGGTTCGTATGTTTCTTCTCGTTGGCAATATAAATCGTCTCGTATAAAGACAGCCAATCCAGAGTTATGTCGAAATCGGGAGTAAAGGTCATATCCGGGTATCTTCAAGTGAACATGTGTAGTGCTTGATTTTAGTTTTATTTCTGATAGAGCTAAAATATGAGACTTATTTGATGTTAGGTGCTGGTGGACCGACTTGATATTTGTGTTGATGCCTCATGTTGCAGAAGTCCAATCGCAGTCTATTTTCTATCCTGGAGACGTTCAGGCCTGATGGTCCCCCCAGGCCAGGAAATATGCGCCATTATTGCAAATTCCTGGAAAATGCGACTTTATTTAGACTTCTCATCCTGATTTTCAAATTTTACTACAAATGTAAAATATATTAATCGATATATTTCTGATTTTTTTTTAGATCGGTCACTATTTTCATCGCAGAATAGATTTTAGTCAATCGCTAGAAAATGCCTTAGGTCAAATCTTCGAATCGCTCTGCTTAAAGGGTACGAAAACATGCCTCAAAGGGCAATTGCTCATTATATTATTTGCTTACCACGTCGCGTCGAATGCCAGCAGTTATTAGAGCACGAGGCGATACATGATATGCTGGCTTGATTATTTTTTCGTTTTGTAATTAAATTTTTGATATTGTTGTAAATTGTATAGTTTCCTTTAAAAGTTTACTTTTACTTTAAAAACTAAGATACTGTTATGTCCAAAACAAAGATATGTTAAGAAATGACGAGGCTTAAAAATGTCACACATAGGCCCATCATTTTGTCGTTAGATTCTTCCACAGAGTGTTCAAAAATTTAAAGCAAACTTGGGGTTCTACGCTGTATAACACTAAATTCATTAAAGCTTTTTGAAATATCAATATCAGAAAATAATCGAGATAAAAATGCCTATAATTTGAGAAACTAATTGTCAAAATCGATGCAAAACTTAATTTTTTTTTAGACATAATTTTTTTTTATTTATCCAGGGGTGTATTTAGTCAATAATGCCACCTAAAATTTAACTGGAATTTGAATCCGTCGCAACTTTCACCATTGTGAAATAATTTGGCTATATAATCGGCATTTAAAAATTAAAAAGCTTGTTGACTTCTGGTATGCAAAGTGATGCACAAAAGTACTTCAAAAATGAAAGAAAAAACGGGACAATATTTTTGGGCGTTTCCAAGTAAAATGCCTCTTTTAGGCTCGAAATGAAACAAATTAAATAATCTACATTATCTATTCCGGCAATATGTAATAAAATTATTACATAAACTGCGTTAGCTTTAGGACTCTGTCCGTTGAAACTGAATTAAAAATAAAATTAAATAAAAATACACATCCGATATAACATAATAAAGGGATGTTACGAAACATGACCAGAAATCGAATAGTTTTATTCGCCGACCTAATACACTGTGAAGACATTAATAAGTGAAACATCCGTTCCATCCCGTATGATTATATGACATATACATCCTGGCAGCATTTAAAAATAATTATTTCCTTTGGAGTTTATTTATATAAAAAATATGGCGACTGCTTCTCTTAACTAGACGCCAAAGTTATATTGCAAAAAATAAATTGATCGTCTCTTTAAACAACTATAATCTCTGTCATTAAGTTGAAATATAGATAATGCGATTAGTAGTTGTGTTTCCTAAATTACCTGTCGGTCTAGCTCCCGGGTATCTTCTGGTAACTTTATTAACCAATTGTAGACCGTTACGTATATACAGAGTGTTTCAAAAGTTCGGAAATTATATTAAGTAAGGAAATTGCGCGGATGACCAACACCAACACATGGGCTAATTTGATATAACATTCTCGATACTAATTGTTGAGGTTTAATTATATTCTATATAATATAAAATATTTTTATAAACGGTATGACTTGAACAAAATTGATTGCACTTTACTATCTTAGGATTTAATTATTAACCTTCGGTTAAGCCGGAAGTAACGAGCGACCAAACGGAAGTTGACGTCAGAAATTAGAATATTCAACCGTGAGATAGCAAAGTTTGAAGTTCAAGGATGAAAGCAATTGATCTAAGATATATAGTAAGTTATATTAAAATTTCCGCAAAATTCAAGAATAACCTGTGTATTTCCATAAAAATAAAGTCTTGATGTTATTTTCAGATTGTAGAAAATTAAATATTATATAGTGTACAAGACGAACTATTGAAAAAATGAGGCGTTGATCCTCTAGCACTTCTCGCGTCCACCCAGGTTTCATTTCCCTTTCAATTTGGACTGTGGGGAGTATATTTCCGACCAAAAATTAGAACTAAAGTTTAAATGGATGCCAATGATGCCATTTAAATAGTGTAGTCCGTTAATGTTACTAGCCTAGAGCGGTATCGTTATAAAATTAAGGCAGTTCAACTAAGTGGCTTTAGCTAAAGGCGGTATTTTGCATCTATATAAACGCCTATGTTTACGACTTGTAGATAATCACTGTACGGTAAATCTCAGAAGAACTTCTCGTTTTAAAAGGCTGAAGACATTGATAAATGTATGAAACAGTATACGTGGCAACTTAATCACTTTTCTGCAACAAGAACAGGGAAATAGCGCATCAAATCTAAATGATAAATGATTTGAAATTTTATCTATGGAAACTCATAGAACAGTTTCGGAATTAAACTGATTCATATATTTCTGTATATTATGAAGGTTGTCTGAAACTTAAGGTTGTAATAATTCCTTGTAATATGGAAAGAGGAAACGTTTTCATAACCACTAGTTCGAAAACGGTTAATTTTCGAGCTACGGGGAGACGATTTAAAATTAATTTTAATGGCATTTTACAGTTTTTTAAAGTTAATTAACAGCTGCACACTCAGGTCATATATATATATAT